>OX578135.1:175058192-175620692 GCA_951213105.1 Amaurobius ferox | reverse complement strand
TAAAGATGAAAAGTTGCAAAACAGAAACATTGTTTGGCACGATGAGCTAGGCCATTTCTAGATCCCAAAATGTTTTTTGAAGTTGAATAAATTGATTAAAGTGAAAAGCATTTCTGAAACCATTCACCCCTTTTTACCACATGTAATTCTTATTCCATCCCTTAATTTTTATATGGAGCAGGGAAAAAGGGGTATTTTATACCAATTTAGTACCTGTTTTATTTATAATTTTTTCCTATCATGTTTTTTTTAAATATTCAATGGCTTGTCGAATAGTATTTTTGATGTCACATTTACATTTCAGTCCATCTTCCTTCCAGTTATTTGAATCTATCACATGTCAAACATCTTATATATATATATATATATATGCTATATACAATACCATGCACTAAACGACCCCTGTATTGAGATCACTTATTCTAGGCACTGTAGGTGGTTTACTTAAGTGTATTCATTATATTCTGACAGTAATTATGAATAAAATAGACACAATGAAATACAAATGAATAAAAATTAATTGCGAACAGATTTTGTTCCATTAAGTTTTTAAAAAAAACCTCACATGCTAAATAGAGTGTTTTCAAAATGTATCATTTTGAAATTTAGATGAGGTCCTGGCGTGCTATGATTTTCCTTATTCTACCACCATTCACTGTGCATAAGGGGCTGTCTTCATTTCAAACTGCATACAAACTTTAAAATTTTCAATGGCAACACCCCGTTTTAATGTCATAAACAAAATTTTACATCCCCAATAAGTTTACATATAAATTTTTAAAGTTCAAGTGATTATATCCGGAGATATTGTGGTTTTAAATATGGAGATCATTAAGGGATCGATTCCATATTTAAAATAGCAACTTGATGACCGAGATTATTAGAAATGTTCTTATGAAGTAAAAATAAAGTGGGTCATTGGATGCTTTACTGAAAGACGTCACAAAGATTTTTTCCCCCATCTTATGTTTGAGAACGTAAAACCCTCTTTAATCCGTCTCATGAGATTCTAAAAATGGCCTAATTACGCGAATAACGGAATCAGCACGTTGTAAGAACATTCGAATATAACAAAATATCTAGGCAACTTTATCGAATGGATTTACTGTAGTTTTAAAATCTATTCTACAAAAGTAAACCCATATGGGAAGACATGTTTAAACATTTAAGTAATAATATGTTACCGGAGGTATTATCATACTCGCAAAAAGGCATATTTTGTCCCCCCCCCCTTTTTTTCTTGCAGCAGTAACAGTACAGCTGCGGAATAAAAACATCTACCCGTCGTTATTCGTGCATCGTTCATAATAAAGCAAATCCACAGATACTATTCTATGATATTTTCTACATTAATGTGCATTAAAACTTACATGGATGGCCCTATTTATATCTAAATGCGCACATCTCTAAAATTTCCACAACAACACCGAAGATTTAGAATTTCCATAACAAAATGGATCCCCCTCCAGTGATGTCAAGTTTAAACTGTTTCTTTGGAACGGTTATTTACGAATTATGAGTGTATAAAATTTTGAAACTCCTAATGTCAAATTAGCTTCCCACACTTTTAGCCATATCATACAAAACAAGTTTCTTCATCACAGGGATTACTTTTAAATACGTTAGCACTAAACAACTCGTAAAAAAAATCAATGCGTTTTACATTTTCAATATCAGTTCTAGTATGCAATATACATTATGTAATTAATATTCGAAAAAATATAAATAGGAACGTTGATATATATTTTGCTGTAAATGCTTTTATATGACTGAAAGCGGTTAATGGCGCCGATGAGTGCATTGGGGGTTATCTGTGTATCTATTTCTGGTATATTAATAGAATACAGTCTATATGACTGAAAGCGGTTAATGGCGCCGAAGAGTGCATTGGGGGTTATCTGTGTATCTATTTCTGGTATATTAATAGAATACAGTCTATATGACTGAAAGCGGTTAATGGCGCCGAAGAGTGCATTGGGGGTTATCTGTGTATCTATTTCTGGTATATTAATAGAATACAGTCTATATGACTGAAAGCGGTTAATGGCGCCGAAGAGTGCATTGGGGGTTATCTGTGTATCTATTTCTGGTATATTAATAGAATACAGTCTATATGACTGAAAGCGGTTAATGGCGCCGAAGAGTGCATTGGGGGTTATCTGTGTATCTATTTCTGGTATATTAATAGAATACAGTCTATATGACTGAAAGCGGTTAATGGCGCCGAAGAGTGCATTGGGGTTATCTGTGTATCTATTTCTGGTATATTAATAGAATACAGTCTATATGACTGAAAGCGGTTAATGGCGCCGATGAGTGCATTGGGGGTTATCTGTGTATCTATTTCTGGTATATTAATAGAATACAGTCTATATGACTGAAAGCGGTTAATGGCGCCGAAGAGTGCATTGGGGGTTATCTGTGTATCTATTTCTGGTATATTAATAGAATACAGTCTATATGACTGAAAGCGGTTAATGGCGCCGAAGAGTGCATTGGGGGTTATCTGTGTATCTATTTCTGGTATATTAATAGAATACAGTCTATATGACTGAAAGCGGTTAATATCGCCGAAGAGTGCATTGGGGGTTATCTGTGTATCTATTTCTGGTATATTAATAGAATACAGTCTATATGACTGAAAGCGGTTAATGGCGCCGAAGAGTGCATTGGGGGTTATCTGTGTATCTATTTCTGGTATATTAATAGAATACAGTCTATATGACTGAAAGCGGTTAATGGCGCCGAAGAGTGCATTGGGGGTTATCTGTGTATCTATTTCTGGTATATTAATAGAATACAGTCTATATGACTGAAAGCGGTTAATGGCGCCGAAGAGTGCATTGGGGGTTATCTGTGTATCTATTTCTGGTATATTAATAGAATACAGTCTATATGACTGAAAGCGGTTAATGGCGCCGAAGAGTGCATTGGGGGTTATCTGTGTATCTATTTCTGGTATATTAATAGAATACAGTCTATTTCGTCCAAATCGAACCACAAACGGCGCAAGTTATTATTCTGTAAGTTATTTCAGGAAATAAAGAAAATGTACTAAAAACTAAAGGCGTTCCCTCAATCCGTTTTCTCTGAAAACCAATGAGCATCTATCTCACTTTCATCAATTGAAAGTATCATGCTAAATTTCATTCGATATTATCCATCTATTTGAGAAATATCGTGCCCATGGAGAGACGCAGACATCGTTGAAAAACTGTTATTTAGTGTTTGGGAATGCGCACAACATGCAGATCTACTATATTTTTTTACAACAGAGTGTATTAAACCAGAGATTGTAAAGCATGAAAATTGTATTAACAAATTACAAATTTAAGGTTTAAAAGGCCAACGCGGTGGTCGAACGGCCAAAGGCAAGCGTTTCCTCGTACTCGTTCGACCGCCGGGTTGTGGGTTCGAGACCGAGTTCAGGCATGGATGTTTGTGTTGTTGGGCGCAATGTGTTCCCACCCCCACTGGTGCGATGGGGCAACGTCATATGACGGCTAAGAGATTCACGGTTCTGGCCAATGTATAGGCGAAGATGAAAGAGTCAATACCTGACCATTGGGGGGGATGGTTTAAAAATATACATGCAGGGTTGGAAGGAGGGGGAGATTGTATATTTGCATTAGAGCCACCATACCTCTTAGTATTATAAAAGCGCAACTAGGATTTTTTTCCTTGAATAAAAGTTAATTTGTAATAAAATAATTTTTTACCTTTTAAATAAAACAATATTTTTCTTACACTATCTCAACTGTAAAATTATGTTTAAGAGGATTTTCAAATTTAGAAATATAACTGAACAAGATACAATTCTATTCAAAATCTTAAACATTATTCCCAGATTATTTAACAGTCGCTTTACCGCAAAACAAGTATTTTAGTTCTTGATGTACCGCGGGTTAATGTATTCGGTATCATTACATGAACAAAAATTTCAGGATATATTTAGCTTGCAGACGTATTTTCAATTTTTTATTTTAAAAATTAAGAAATACTTTTGTCCACAAACTTGCTTTCGTGAAAAAAGTATGTAAATCGGTTGAAACAATTAAAAGTTGCTATAATTAGTTATTACAGAAAAAATAGCACTTCATTCCTATCTTTCCGCTGGTGTGTTTTGGAGGGAACATTTTCATCAAATACACTTATGTTCGAAATAGATTGAATATTTAATAAAATATTTAGCTTAAAAGTGAATTTTTAACCTACCCTTTTATATACTGACGCAATATAAGATCGGAAATATTTTTAATCATAAACCTGCTCCATTTAAGCTTACGAAATCAAAATTAATGAAAAATTATGCTAATCCGTTTACAAGTTATAAACGGTCATGATATACACACATACGGACAAAAACGGATTTTGATTTGTTTACTGTGCGTAAACACGGGTATAGTTTGGGGCCAAGTCGGGAATCGGCTTAGGACCTCCAAGTACAATCACCGAGCCTTAACCACTGGTTTATCCTAGCCTACAATTAAGTGTCTTTATTTCTTTCAACCGATACCCGAAATCCAGACTGATCTACCCGAAAGTGTTTGGGCAGTACACGTATCTGTTTGGGCAGTCGGGTAATGCCATCCAATTTTGACCGGAACCCAGTGGGAACACATCCACAGGGATCGTACCCTCCCACCAACCTCTTGAAAAGACTTTCAGACCCACATATTTGACGTGCGCGTGAACATGGTGACAGTTTAGGTAGAGCCAAGGTCTTCCTGGGCTGCCCTGCCCCATACAATTAAGTGTCTGATAATCAGAGCACAAATTAAATGTGCGGTGTAAAAAGCTGAAGATTTTCGCTTAACAGGATAATTAGAACGCTTTCCCGGCCGTTCATTCAACTGCTCCATACTCTCAAGTGAGCTGGACGGTCTGGCTTCTCAGGATATTAAGAACGATCCAATAGCGTCAGCTGAAAAAATTTCTGCTGGGGGGGGGGGGGGTATCAAAATGTCTTGTTTCCAATTTCTCCAAATACCATTTCTACGAACATCAGTGAGTTTTTATGGATTTCTGAGAGGAGATAAAACTCCCAAACTCTCCCTTGGGAATGCGACTGCAACGAACATGAGGAGGCATGGAAACACAGAAAGATTTGCAAAAACAAAAGTTGAGAATGTGGAACTATTTTTTTGTAACAAGAACATTAAGAAAGGATATTTGATTACATTCCTCTTCATAAGTAAACTGAATACAACCGTCAATGGAAACTAAACAAATTATTAGAAAGAAAACTTTTATCACCCAACACGACCACTCACATATCCAGCCAGATCGCAGTTTGCATCCACGTACTGAATCCATCGCAAAAGACGTATGCAGCGCTACCTGAGTGACGGAGATGAATTTAAATTTGAAGCTACTATTTATTTACAAACTGCCAATGTCACGATGATACTAATGTCATGTTATTATCTCTTTATGTGCTTAGGCGGCGTATTTGTTTTAAATAAATTTAGTTTCACTACAATTTAAAATAGTTTATTAAACATATTGGATTGAAATTAAGTAATCATATTAAATGTTAACCATGGCTTGCACGTGTAAGTTAATGTAGATATGAACCTCGAGCTATTCGTTTTGACATATGTCTTATTGTATTTAGTAAATTAAAACCCTGTTATTTTGCATCTTACTTATGTAGAAAGCCCAGACCACACGACCAACCCGAAGGTTTATGGTAGCTGTTTGTGTGGCCGGGCATCTTACTTATGTGTTAAAATATCATAAGTATTGCATTATTGGTTTAGCATCTTAGCATAAGAAACTGTAATGTGCTTATCTATATTGAATCGTTTTGGCATTTGAAGTTGGAAATAAATATACAGATTTCTTGCCGTAAGATGTAAACCAATGGAATTTTAGATTACTTAGTTTTATTATATCATTTCTATTTCATATTAAGCGTATTCTAAAGAATACATAAGATTGAAATATGCGTACGCTTATAATTATTTATTATACTTATCCCTTAAATGCATACAAACTGAATGATTATCCTAGTTGAAATTAAGGCAACTATTGAAAAGCATTTAAACACAGTTAATGTTTTATACAATGCTTGCTACAGCTTATTTTGCAGTCGTCTCAATACAGCTGTAACTATTCACAAAGGCGTGGTTCAAACTTGCCTTAAGATTTGCTTTAATTTTGCATAATAATGAAAAATGACTTTCCGCCTTTTCAGAGTGAGAAATTTACAAAGCTTATACATAATTCGAAATTTTAAGGCACCGAAGGTGCTGAAAAACGCTGTTTTAAAGCAGATTTATAAATTAGGTTGGGAAAAAATACACAAAAGGTTTTCAAGCAAGTCAGGATCAAATTATTAATTTCAAATTACTCCAAGTACGTAGGTTATGTAATGTGTGTTGACTGATATAGAATATAACATCTTTTATTGATTCAGATTCCTTAGACATTATCAAGCTAGTTGCAATATAGAACACCAGTATGTGCACATGAAAAATCACACTGGTTGCAAATGTAATTTTGAGCAGTGCTTATCCCTCTTTAAACTCCTTCTCCCTAACTCGTGATTCAAGTCATAGGATTTAAATGATAGTTTTTAGATTAAATAGAGTTAATAAATTAATACCTACTTGTAGGTAAAATATTTTGTTAGTCAATAGAATAAAATAAACAACATGGTATCTACAAATTTTGTAAACCAAATTAGCTTTCTTCAAGCAAGGCTTAACTGCATTTATGCTCGCCTCACTTTCTTAAATGAAAAACAGTGGTTGTACCAGTAAAAGCATGAACTGTCTTTTAGCCTATACCTGCTTTTAGTGATGTAACTGCTCTGTGTTTCATGTCCATTACATTTTGCTTCTAAAACCAATAAATATCAAGGCCAGATTAGCCATAGTCTGTCTGATGCAATCACTAAACTGGGGTAACTAAGAGCCAGTGAAAGGTCATTTTTCTTTTATATCTGCCTTATCACTGATATATGATAGTAAAAAAACAGGTTCAGGCTGGTAAATATTTAAAATTACTCAACCAATTCAACTGTTCAAAATTACTCGACCAGTTGTCTTATACTATTTACTAATACAAAGTATTTATCAACAAATAGTTTTTTTTTTGTAATGTTTGTGATATATAATATTATCTATATATACTGATTGCCAAGTGTCCGTCTGTCACACCTTTTTTAGGCACTTCCCAAATAGATAGAGACTTGCAATTTGGTACACGGGTCTATCGTTTGATAAAAATCCCAAGAAAAAATCGAATTTCTCAAAAATGTTCTGTAGAGGGGTTGCTCCACACCAAAACGTTTGAAAAGTGAAATGATAAGAAATTATACTTTGTGTTAAGATAGAGACTTCAAATTTAGTGTATAGGTAAGCCGTTTGAAAGGAAGAAAGTGTGCAGTTTCAGATTTCCAATATGAGCCAACGACTCTACCGTGCTGAAAACACCGGTTCTCGTTAGATCACCGAAGTTAAGCAGCATCGGGCGTGGTTAGTACTTGGGTGAGTGACCACCTTTGAATACCGCATACTGTTGGCTCATTTCAGTCGACGTGGTGGCCGAACGGTCAAGGTGAACGTTTCCAGCGATTGATCGGCCGCCACGTTGTGGGTTCGAGTACCACGTAAGACCAATATATAGGCGAAGATGAAAGAGTCAATGCCTAACCATTGGGAAAAAAAAAAAAAAGATTTCCAATATTTTCTACTTAAGGGGATGCCACACATTAAATATTCGATTTTCGAAATAAAGGAGAAATGCCCCTATTAAAATGTGATAGAGGCTTGATATTCGGTATATGGGTGAATCATCTGGTAGAAGACCCAAGAAGAATGGAGATTTTCAAAAATGTTCATTTAAGCGGCTGGGTGCTTCACACAAAACATCCGAAAGTTGAAATGATAGAAAAAGTATGCTTCGCGATGAGATAGAAACTTCACATTTGGTGTACTGGTAGATTGTTGGAAAGGAAGAAAGTGTGCAATTCCAGTGTTCCAAAATTTGCTATTGTAGGAAGTGCCGTACACTAAAATAATCAATTTAACGAATAAATGAAAACACCTCTTTTTCAATATGATAGCAGCTTGAAATTTGGTATATGGTCTAATCATTTGATAAAAAATCCCAAGATGAATACAGTTTTTCAAAAATGTTCATTTATGGGGGTGCTACACCGAAAAATGTTTGAAAGGTGAAGTGATAGAAAAAACATGCTTTGCCATAGGATAGAGTTGTCAAATTTGGTGTATACCTAGATAGTTTGAAAGGAAGAAAGTGTGCAATTTCAGATTTCCAGTATTTGCTACTTTAGGGGGTGTCGCAAACCAGTATGTTTAATTTTCCGAATAAATAAGACACTTATTTTTTTTTTAATGTGATAGAGGCTTGATATTTGATATGTGGGCCAATCATCTGATAAAAAACCCAAATTGAACAGAGTTTTTCAAAAATGTTCATTTATGGGTATGTTCCACAGAGAAATGTTCGAAAGCGAAAATGATAAAATAGTATGCTTCGGGATAAGATAGACTTTAATTTAGTGTACAGGTATATAGTTCGAAAAGAAGTAAGCAATTTAAGTTTTACAATTTTCTTCTTTAGGGGTTTCTGCACACCAAAACATTCAATTTGCCGAATATATGTGGAGCGCAAATTATTCAAAAATGTACATTATTCAGGGCTTGCTTATTATGAGACCATTGATTTCAACGAGTATTCGGCTAGTTTATTCCCAATATTCTTATCTGCCAATATAGTATAGGTTATGGTTTTTATTTCAGCTTTTGATATGAACCAGATTGAAAGAGAAGCTGCTTCAACAGCTGCAAAACATGTTGCAAATATGCTGCAAAGACCGGATCAGCTAGAAAAAGTTGATAAGTACATGCATAGAGAATTGCGTAAGAAGGTAAAACTTTTCAAAGTCTATATGAAAATTACTAATCAAACTTATTTTTGCAAATGCTATTTAAAATCTTATTTAGTTTAACTAGAATCTTAATATATACAGTACGAGATGTGATGTTTAGCAGAAATTTATGACTGTATTAATTAATTAATATCTTTTTTTCTTGGATATAATATATGCTTCATAAAAAGTTTCTAAATTTAGCATAAATCGCTAAACTGGTCGAGTTTGTTACTTTTTCTCATAGCACTTCCTAAATTATGGCGAAATTTCTTTTTCTGATTAGATCAGAGAGATGTGTCTGATATTTTCTTTGCCAAAAGAATATTGCAAAAAATTATTTTTTAAAAAATTATGACAGGCTTCACATTTCCCATGCATAATTTATGCAGATTTCAAAGTGTGTCATTCCTGTGTTTGTATAATATAACTTTGGACGAATATTTCTTTTCTTTTTATCAAGCATTTAAAAAAGCAGTAATTTTTCATAATTGGAAGAAATTTTTCAAGTCAGTGCCTATAAATACAGTTGTGTTAGGGCATAGCATTTGATGTACTCAGTGCTGGGACCAAGGCATACTATGTACTTGAGTAGAGGTCTACGGTGTAATTAGGTACTTTTTAGGATGAGTGTATGCTTGCATGTGTTTTGTAATTTAAACATGTGCTCGCACAGCAGGCAACTAAGCCTTTAGAAAAACTTAATAAATTAAATCAATTAATCCCTGCTTTAAATCCCAGTAACACTGCATACGGTTTATATATATATATGTTTGTATATAATATATATATGTTTGTATATAATATATATATATATATAATGTGTGTGTAATATATATGGGTTGTCCAAAATAATGAAAGCACATGGGAAAATGGGGTCTCTTATGCATCTAACAAGGTGTTGGGGCCTTTGGCAGTTAAAACTGCTTGAATCCTCCTTGAAATGAATGTATACAAGACCTCGATGGTTACAAGTGGTTTTTTAATACCATTCTTCATACAGAAACTGCTCCAATTGAATGAGTGATGCTGGAGGAGGATAACGGGATCTGACACTGTTTTCCTACACAGACCACAATGACTCGGTGATGTTTCAGTTTGGTGATTGTACCGGCCAGGGAAGGTGTGTAACTTCAACATCATGTTCCTCAAACCATGATTGAACAGTTCCCTCTCTGTAAATGGTGGTGTTCTCTTAAAAGATGCAATCTCCTGCAGAAAACAATGTCTGCGCCATTCAATGGGCATTGTCCCCCAAAGTGGTTACATTGATGTTGCCAGTTATCCTTCCTGGGTAGGTGATAATAGGACCAGTGGAAAACCCTCATATCACTGCTTAGAGCATCCCCAAACCACCACCGTGTTTTACGTTAGGAGCGAAATAGTCAGGTCAACAAGCTTCTGCCAGTGTTCTCCACACTTCCAGAAGTGGGGAATAGTGAGACAGCTGATCCATCAGAAAACACTACATGTTTCCAGGCATCTGCAGTCCATGTTTTATGTTCCTGGCACCACTGTAGTCTCAGTGTTGCATTTCAGTGTGGCAAGGGGTTTCGCAATAGCAGCTCTGCCATTAATTCCTTGCTGATGCAATTCCCTTCCTACCATATGGATGGAAATTAGGTTCTGTAGATGCCTATTGCTCTCAGCGGTCTCCTTTGTCGCATAGATCTTCCTGTTTGCTGTGACAAACCTCTTTAATGTTCTCCTGTCTCAGTAAGTTGCATTTTCCATCCACAATTGTGACAGGCAGACGATGTTTTGCTACAAACTTTGTATGCTATCATAACTTTGGACCTAGTACCTCTCGATACCCCCACTAACTTTGCAACAGCGGTAGACGGGCACCTAGAACCTTCCCCTCTTTGGAACTCTGTCAAGTCGCTTATTTTGTTTTCAATGTCAATGCAATTGTGTGAAGAAACACCACCCATACAATCAAATGCAACCTTCGGAATATCAGCATACCTGTTAGACAAAAAAACTGGGGGGTGAATACTACTTTGCTCTATTACCAGCATAAACAAACTTATCACTTATATGTGTGGTGTTTTCATTATTTTGGACAACCCCTGTGTGTGTGTGTATATATATATATATATACCATTACCATATATACTCACGTATAAGTAGAGAAATTTGTGACAAAAAAAAGCTTTAAAGTGGGGGTCAACTTATACACGGAGTTTGAAAACAAAATCGTAAGTCTAATAGTTCTTTTTTCCCGTGAAGCAATCCATCCTAAAAAGATGCAGTAGTAATTATGCAATCGCACACTCCAAATTTCCCTACACTTCTAAACTCTCCTGTGAGTCACTGCCTTTCCGATGCTTCTGACTACCAGTGTATCATGTCAGAAAAAAATATACATGCAACTGTTACATACAACTCGCTTGTTTTCTTTCAATGTTTATCTCTTGCTTCTACAATTATGGCCGATTGTCTTCGACAGAAAATGGTTCTTTTCAGAGCTACATACTCCGTAACATGGATTGTTTAAAACTATAATGCAGAATTTTAAGTTAAAAGTGCTTTTTTGTTTTGTTTTTTGAAGATAGTATCTATCTAATAACAACTGTGCTGATTCAAGTCGATTCAGGGTTAATGAAAATATTGGCCCAAATAACAGGCGGAAGTCAGATATTGTTTTGATTGCACAGTGAATCAAGGATGCCATACCTGCGGGAAATGGTCACGAAATCGTTCAAGAAATGTTGCTTTAGTAATTGATGGCATAGATGATTATGGGGGTTTTATAAATGAAGATGACAGTGATTTTTATGACATGGGCATGGATGGGATTACTGATATTTGCATAATGTGCCAATGGTCTTTTAAACTATTTGGCGAGTTTGACTTGGACTATATGTATTAGGCCTATGACACACGAGCTTTGTCACCCATCCGTTTTGAGGACGCTGCTTGCTGGGGGTAAAAAAATACCTGGAGCTTGTCACACGAGAACAAGCGTCCCCAAAACGGACAGGAGACAATGCTCGTATGTCATAGGCTTACTTGCTTGGAATCAGACTTTAAAGGGTTCCGATGAAGTTTTTATTATGGAAATTAAATTTTATTATTCTCTCTATATATATATACAGTACAGGATCTTATCCGGAATGCTTGGGACTTCAGACATTCTGGATAAGGGATTTTTCCGTAATTCGGAACACTTTTTCTAAAACTTATTGGAATGCTCTCAAATGTCATTATAGAAAATTATAATTCATTTTAAAAACATAAATGTATTAAATAAAGCTTTTTTACAATCTATATGAAAAATATACTTGGTTAACTAAAATCCAAACAGTTGAAGTGAGAAAAATGTAGATTTCAATGCATTATTTTATAATACAGTACAACCTCGAAAATCCGGACATCCCAAATCCGGAAACCTCCAAATTCTGGGCGTTTTCCAAATTTTCAATTTTTTTTTGTCCCGGACTGACGAAGTCACGGATTTAAAACAACAGGGTAAGATTATTTATATGGAATTATATTTTATAAACAAATACCGTATTTTCAGGTCAATTTTATGAATCCCGAAATGGAACGAAAGTTTAGATGGACGGCTGTAGATTGGCGCATGGTTGGAGCTTGCTCACGTTGTTAACAATAATCCCTCCTCCCCCTTATTCATTTCACAACTCCCGATGAATTATTTCGCATAAAATATACATTGTTATTTAAATACTGAATTTTTATTATCAAAATTTCCTTTTCTCATTATTGGAAAAGACATTTTTCTGAAAAAAATGTAATTTTTAATATTAAACACTTTAAAACGTTATCGTAACATTTTATCACAGATTGTTCAATTAAATTTAAAAATCCCGAGAATTCATATTAACACTCACGGAAATTTCTTTTGTTCACTTCGTAGTAAGAATCCCATTCTTCAATGTATTCTGTCTTGTCTCCAGAATCTCCCCTCCACCTCCCGATATCTGACAAGTTTTTCGTTCTTGTCAGACGTGTCAGCTTGAAATCGACTGTATATTTTGTCTTTTTCGTTTAGAAAGCCATATTTACATTCTATAAATAGCAAATAAATAACTAAATAATATCGTATCGCACAGAACCAACAAGAAGGTCATTAACACATAGACTTCTCAAAGGGGTTGGCTGCGTTTACGATTACAAAATAAGCAAATTCCAATTCCTTTCTTCGCTTTCCCTGCCCCACCACATCTGGGTGCAGGTGAAGCCTTGTAATGACTCATCGTGATTTAGAAAAATCATAAATTGTTGAGGTCATTTAAAAAATCAGAGATATTTTTTTTTGGAAAAGATATTTATTTTATCTACTACGATATTTTTTACATATTTGACTATTACTAATAAAGTTTTTACGTTTTTCAGAGTCATCAGCCTTTTTAAACATAGCATTATATCTAGAAAATAAATAAAACTTCAGTTCTTATTTTTTGTTCTTCGTTCGTTATTAGCAAAAACGGTTTAAACATATTTACACCTTTAAATATGTTGTCAAAAGTGCTAATCCTCAATCTTTATTAAATCTCAGCACTTCATTAAATCTTCCAGCGCTGCATTAAATCTCGACAAAGCCAATATAACGGAAGTTCTGCACTGTGATGATGATGCGCCAATAGTAAATAAATTGAGTGATGGCGAAATTCGTGATATGATATTAAATGAAAAAAAAGATCAAGTAGTGACGATAAATGTGGAGAAGAAAAAATACTCATTGATAATCTTATGCAAACAATCAATCATGCAATTACAGGCCTTGAACAAAGAAACTTTATAACCCAGCAGAAATAATGTACATGTACAGGATAAAGAAAACGGCTTTCCCATAAACCAAAATTAATGAAATAACAAATGTTAATTCAAATATTTAAACGAAATGATAAAATGTAATTTTATCATTTCGTTTCGTTCTTATATTCTAAATTATTAATGTGTATATTTTTTCTTAAGAATTTCTTTTGCCCTATTTTTTAGATTAAATAATATGTTTTAATTGATTAACTTAACTTTTGTCATTATTTTTACTAAAAATAGTGCTTTATAGTGTATTTAGTTAATATTAAATCTGAATTTTATTCAAATTCTATAATCCGGAAAAATCGAAAATCCGAAATCGGCAAAGTCCGGATGAGTCCGGATTGTCAAGGTTGTATTATTAATATTGCCAATTAAGGTAAAAAATCATTTGGCGGGATTTCAAACAAAAATCCGCTATTTTGGCGCAATTTTTGACAAATAATTGAGTGTTGGCCAGAATTTGGCATTATTTTGTTGCATTCCGGTTTTGGGAGAGTCCGGATATTAGAATGCCGGATAAGAGGTCGCGTACTGTATTTATTTATTTTTTCAAGTGTTTTTATATAATTTAATGACATTTTTTTCTTCTTTTTTTGGGGATCAATTTATATGCAAGTTTTGGATTTTCTCTGATTTTTTTTCTCGAAAAGTAGGAGGGGGGGCGGTCGACTTATACGTGAGTATATACAGTATATATACATATGACAGAATTTTATGTTCCAAGGGAATTTTATTAATACTATTTTTTTTTCTAGGCTTCTGTAGATGGAGTTCTTAAAACTGCAATGCAAACTCAGTTGGATGGAGTGCAAACAGGTCTATATCAGCTGGAAGCTGCTTTGACAGAAATTAAAGAAATTGATAAAGAGTAAGGATTTTAGATCTCTCAATTCAGTGTATGTTTTTATCTTATCAATATAAAGAATAAGTTATTTCATTTTTATCCCTGCATTTCTTAGTATAAAATTAATATTGTGAAAAAGATTTTATTCTATATTCATTGCTCGAAATCTGCCATTGAACAGTGAAATCCTTTGCTCAATCATTTAAATGGAAGTATGAAAAATTATTTCTTTTACTATATGTGAAAAATTATTTTATTTTTATTTTACTATTACTTAGAAATAGATGTAAAAGTGAATATATAGTATCATAAGCATTACAGAATAAAAGTTTATAATGTACTTGATATATTTTAATACTATAATCAACGTGGTTAAGAGAATATTTTTTCTCCAGCCGCTTTTTTCATTTTCCCATATTAACCTATAAAAAATGTCTAACCTTTAGTTTGTCTAGATTTTAGAATTTTTTGCCACTGTTTTTTGTAATTGGGATTAAATAGACTGAAAATGCTCTCTTGCAAAGAATTTTATCTGAAAACTAATATAATTTAATTTTTTTTTAGCATTCAAGATATTCAAGATTCCTTAAAGCAAGTACCAAAATTAGTTGACAACCTTGGTTCTCTAAAGCTTGAAAGCAAAGAACACAGCCAGGTAAGATACTTTTGTTTGAATATTTTATATTGTATAAATTATAATATTTTATGTGTTATTGTATTTTATGTATTTACTATAAATTGCATTATTATCATTATTATGTATTATTATTATATTTTATGTATTTATTATAAATTATATATTTTATGACCAAATGTGTAGTCAAGAAATTTTTGCAACATACTTATTTTTATAAAATGTGTGATGTCATTCAGGGATTAATCCTGAATTTACTTTAAAAAAGCTTTATGCAGATGATTTTATGGTTTATGCAGATGTGTATGTCGAAACTTTCATAGAATAAGTTAAAATGTTTTAATTTTTATAGTATTCTTTTCAGGGTTTCCATTAGAATGTGAAACTGTAAGAATTTTGCACTTTTCTAGAGAATGTTACAAATAATAAAAAAAAAATTGTGAAGTACTTTATTCACTTTAACCTCCTTTTCTAATTTGAGTTCAGTAATCACAAGGAAAATTCATTCCACTGTAACCTTGTTGCCTAACATCAAAAATACATTTTTTAATTTTTATTTTTTAACATTTTAACTCAAATAAATGAAATTTATTTGAGCTGTCCTTTACTAAAATGTCAAGAAGAAAAGATTGCAATCCCTGTGTCTGTGGAAGACTCCTTTAAAATTTTGTTAACAAAGATCAAAAATGTCATTTCTTTTTTTTTTTTTGAATATATCCCTGTTTATTTAAGTTATCCATTGCTAAAATGCCAAGTAAAAAAGTTGAGTTGATAAGTTGATAGAAAATGTGATGTAAGGCTAATTTCTAATTGACTTCTGCAAATGCTAAACCCTAGCTAAAGCAGACTTCTAGTGTTTGCTGGATGCAAATTCGTTTTGTCATATTTTTGTATATTGTGCACATAATTGCATTTTTTTTTTTTACATTATACAAATATTTGTAAATTAAAGTTGTTTCATTGAAGCAAAATATTTTGAATTCTCACTTAAATCTTGAAAATCTCATTCAATTTTTCGAGTTAGTGGGTACTATGACTCTGTTAAAAGTTGAACTTATATGTTGTATTCTAAATCAGTTATAATATGATTTAAGATTTATTAATTTGATTTACTGTATTTCATGCATATTTTAAGATTATTCTGTTATGAAAATATTCTTTATAATTTATCATGATAGCAAAATTATTTTAACATGGATAATCCATTCATACCCAAGCATAAGTTGTTGAGGTATAATGCAAAAATAGTAATTTTTATTGTTTTAAACTTAAAAAAAATAGCTTTTTTCATTCTATTTGCTATTTTTTTTTAAGCTCTCATTTGTACAATTTAGGTTGAGTGAAATTTAACTAGACTAGACTTGCATGAAAACACGTTTATTAAACTCTAGTAGTCATACTTTTAACAAATTAGCCAAAAATCTTTGATAATAACAAAGGGCTTTTTGTCTTGCCATCTTAAAAGTTCCTATCATATATATTTTACCTGTTTTTGTATTGTTATGTACACTTGGTGATATTGCATACAGCATTCAAGACAGCTAGTAAAAAAGCATCAAATTTGACACATAATATAATAGTCATTATAGTAACAGGATCAAAATCTCAATAATAATAATGTGGCAACAATTTGATATATTTAACCAATGAACAATTTTTTTTTTTTTTTTTTTTTAATGTGAAAGCTTGTTTTTGCATGAGACAACATTCTCAAAAATCATTGTTGGTTGAAATCCTGCCGATGTGTTGTCATTCAGAGGCAAAACACGTTTAAATTTTATAGAAATAAATGCACCATCTACAGAACACACCCTTTAATTCAACATGTGTAGAGATTCCTGTATCTATCTATAAACTAACCACATCAGCAGTTTTTATCCAGAGGTTGCATCCACAGTTTGCCTATGTTATTTCAATGGCAAGTGTGTGTTGTATAACTGATATTATATAATGAATTAATTTAACTTTAAAATTTGGGGTTGTGAAGCAATAAATCATAATAATTCATAAAAGAGGTCTTGAGTGTTTACATTTTTTTGCGATCCTGAGATAAGAAAAGATTAGTCTATTTATTCTAGAAAAAGTAACACCTTTTTGCCAATCATATCATTTGTCATGGAGTGGAAGCTGATGCGCTAATCTATATATGAGTCTTCAATATGTAGATTGTATTTTTATATTACATATTAGGCAATATCTCATATGCTTAGTAAAGAAGCTTTCATAATTAATATATAAATAAGTCTTAAAATAAAATTCAATTTGTTTCAAAATACATTATTTTAGGAAACTTGAGTACTTGCTTAATAAAGATTCATATACCTCTCAGAAAATGGGTAAAACCTAGACTCATTGTTATGTTAAGGCACTTAGGTACTTGCTTAATAAAGATTTATATACTTTACAGAAAATGAGTAAAACCTAAAATCATTGTTATTTTAGGGCACTTAGGTACTTGCTTAACCCTTTCGCAATGGTTGACACGCCCGCGTACCGGGTGCAAACTTGCATTCCAGGACGGACGGCACGCACTTGTGACGGAGAGAACTTTACCCTAAATGGCGAGTGGCATGTATCTGTGTTTCTATGTGAAACATTTTCATTTGAATTTATTTGTCTACTAGATGGCATTAAATGCCCGTGGAAGCAACTTAAATGTATTTTGCAGATACTTGACCTTGGCATAAGGAGAATCCAATGAATTATTTCTCCATTTGGAGCGGTGAAACATGGTTCTGTAAAGTAAACAGACAGAGCACTTCTCGCAGCATCAACAATTTTATAATTGAATTCCGGGTCTCGCTTTGATTTTAGCTTTTAATGATTTTGTTGGTAAATTACAGGAATATAAGAGGGTTTTTTTTTGGGGGGGGGGGGGTAAAGGAGTGTGCTGCAATGAAATGATTAGGTTATTTCAGATAAAAGTATGGCTGGTTTGAGACGTTTCCTTTCTGTGGAAGAATATACGTGTATGGTAAACGAACCAGACAGTAATGAAAGCGATGCATATAGTGAAGATTCGTGGAACAGTGTTATTTCTGATGATGAATCTGAAAATGCAATTGATTCTTCAGATTCTGAGCGTACTATTATTACAACGCCTCCAGCTTCAGTTGCTGTTTTTTTTTAATGATGTTTGGACATGTGATTTGAAAGATCTGAATTCTTTGGAGTTTTTGAACATACCTGGAATAAATCACAATATCATGCAGCCTAATTTAGATAAGGAACTTGATTTTTTTAGCATATTTTTTTTATTATGAACTAGTAGAATTTATTGTAAAAGCAACTAATGAGTTTGCAAAGAAAGAATGGGAGAAAAATCTCCTCTCTCCTTCCACATCGAAGACTCCACCTGTTTCAAATGTATTTACACCTGTGACAGGAAATGAATTTTGTGTGTTTCTCGCACTAGTAGTTTTGATGAGCATTGTCAGAAAACCAAATCTTAAAATGTATTTTTCTAAGAATTCAATTATCAGTACTCCTTTTTTCAATTCAGTTATGAGTCATGATCGATTTATAGGAATATTACGTTACCTTCATTTTACTCTTGATAGTAATGCCTAAAAACTAGATAAATTGAAACCCGTGTTAGATGCATTAGTTTCAAAATTTAAATCTATATACACTCCTGGAAGAAATGTGTGCATTGATAAATCTTTGTTTTCATGGAAAGGAAGGCTGGGATTTCGTCAATATATCCCCTCGAAAAGGTCCAGATATGGAATAAAAATATATAAATTGTCAGAATCGGAATCAGGATATATATGGAATTTCCTTGTGTATACTTGAAAGGACACAGAATTATTAAGTTCTGATGGTGGGTATGGAGAACGTGTTGTGAAAACACTTCTAAGTGAACTTTAAGGAAAAGGATATACTTTGTATTTGGATAGATTTTTTACCTCTTCTGTACTCACAAAGTATTTGTTGTCTAACAATATGCATGTATGTGGTACAGTTTTAAAAAATTGGAAGGACATGCCAAAGAATTTTCCATCTATACCTCTACGCAAAGGAGAAATTGCAGCAGTGCAAAAGGATGGTGTGAATGTCATTTTATTCAAAGATAAAAAGAAGGATGTCTTAATTTTAACAACTCTTCATACTGACAAAATGCAAAATTCTGGAAAAAAAGACCGGAAAACATCCGAAGACATTTTATAACCAAATTGTATTTTGGAATATAACAAATAGATGGGAGTGTGGATATTGGAGATGCGTCTCTAACGCATTATCCAGCTTATAGAAAAACTCTCAAATGGTACAGAAAATTATTTTTTGGCTTTCTAGATATTGCAATATTGAATGCTCATAGTCTTTTTGACAATAAGAAAGGGAAAAAATCCCCATTCTTGTAGTTTCGTCTTCATCTCATAGAGCAACTTATTGAAATGTTCTTTACCTCTGAACAGTCCAGTAGAAGTAGTTATCTCATCCCCTCTCCTCTCCGTCTAACTGGAAGACATTTTCCAAAATTGTGCTCTGATACAGGTAAAAAAGACCTCCGAAGAAGATGTATAGTTTGCTCGCAAACTACAAAAGGCAAAAGAAAGCTCATAACGACTTATTATGAATGTAAAGATTGCACAATGTTAGTCTGTGCATGGGTAATTGCTTTGAAATATACCATACGCAAAAGGTGTATTAATTAATGAAAATAGCTACGCTATTTTCTTGTGTATATATGTACATAATTTCTATTAGCTATATAAATATTTCATTACCATCATTTCAATATTTTTTCTGATAACTATTAACTGACTAACTGATAACTATTAACTGATAACTATTTTAATCAAGGAAAGTAATCATTTTTAATACACTAAAATTTTAATATTTTGATAAAAGAAAATTTGTATGAAAAATATACATCAAATAGAAAATAAGAATTTCCTTTATTCCTGAAAATAGTAGAATGCTGTGTTGAACGGGTGATTTTTAGTGAATTTTTTTCGAGAGTTAGGCTTAGTGCAAAAAAATAGCCGTCTTTTGGGAACAGTTTGGAAACGAAGCACTCCGTCCTTTGGGCCACGGTAGTTTCGGAATGCCGTCATCGCGAAAGGGTTAATAAAGATTCATATGCCTCACAGAAAATGGGGAAAACCTAGAATCATTGGAGATTTTAAAATCTGCTCAAAGTTTTGGAAATAGTGTGTGGAAAGATATTTTCTCATCAAAATCGTAGAAAAAAAACTTGGTTTTGTCATTTTAAAAAACAAGCAAGCTGTTTCTATAAGTATTTTGTTTCCCTATTGCACTTCAAACCAAAATTTAAAAATCTTATTTAATGTCTGTTTCATCATTAAATTGACTATTTTTTGCTAAAATTGTTGCTGAACTAGTTGCAACTAGTTGCTGAATTTAAATTTATTTAACTAAGTAAAATGATAATATATTATGGCATGGCATTATATTCAGACTGGAAATTTCGGACAAATTTGTAGCCAGTTACAGGGAAGGACTGAATTTGTTGATTCCCATAGAATTTTGAAAAATTGTGGTATATAGTATGTTACTTTTTGCCATTGCAGATATCTGCTATTCAATGCAGACAAGTATAAGTGTCGAATGTCGAAGACCCAGACCGTCCGACTCATCCTAGAACTTGAGTAGCTGTTTGGACGGCCGAGAGAAGACAAGTATATGTGTGAAACTGGTCTGTAGATGCTGTAATTTGAAATAGGAACATATTCCCATGGCATAGTTTGTAATCCTCACAATCTTTTGGTTTATAACAATAAAACTAAATCATTTATTCAGGAACAATAATTTAAAAAGGGTATTTATATATAGGATCAATGTACAGTTTTTGTGCTGCTACTATTAAATTTAATAACTTTTTTTCATTTGACAACAGATTGTTCAAATCTAGCAACATATTTGCCATTTAAAGGTATGTATAAGGTATCACAAAACTTCATAAAAATAAGCCAGTATCGAAACAAAAATAATAAAAGTACCATGCAAAAATACAAAATGACTTTCTATGCTACACCATGTCAGAATGTTTCCTTTTATAATTTAGTAAATATGGCCAATTTGTACCATCGTATTCAAGAAATTATTTTATTTATTTATTTTTTGTATATAAGAGTAACAATTTATTATCATAAGTGAATTAGTTATACATGTACATATTACATGTTTTACTTACATTGCTCAAGTTCACTTCAAATGAATTTGCAAGTATAAATATAAATTTTTTCCCTCAAAAACTTTCAGTGCTCTGCTGCTTTGGAGAATCTTGAACACATATTAAATATTCCAAAGAGTGTCAAGGATGCGTTGGATCTCATATCTGAAGGAAAATTGCTAGCTGCTCATCAGAGGTTGGTATTTTATCTCAGTACTTATATATTGGCAAGTATGAGATTAAATGTTTTATGTTAATATCTCTTTATATTATAAAATGTAGCTGAGGCTTACTGCCACTGTTTGACAAATTTCTCATCCCTCGAGTTTCTCTGCTTCATACTGTAAAAACTATAGTATTCAAAAATATAAAATTAGGTACACTTGTAAAGAAATGTTTGGGTAACACACTGAAATAAATCGTTTTTCAATTTAAACTTTTGTTTAAAAAATACTTAATGTCAAAGACAAAATAGTTGAGCTGCAAGTTTGTATCCTGGACAGACTTAACAATAGCAAAACCATGAATTATTGCCTACATAGTTAAATTTTCACAGGATAGAGCCTTTTTTTTAACACTTTACAACATAGTTAAAAAGTGTTTATGACTTTGTTCAATCTGTCTATCTGTCCTTTCACACGATAACTGCTGTAAAAATGACTTTATCAAAATAAATTTTAGTATGTTGTTGAGACGGTCTGTGGAACACATGGGAATGAAAATGAATAATATCACCCAATTAGTTTTGAATTGAACCCGGGTTGAAAAAATGAAAATACATTGAACACTATGGATCCTAATTTTTCAAACATTTTTTAAGTGAATTTAAAATTCACAAATTGCTTTGAAAATTTTAGGAAATATTCAAATTTTCCCATAAAATATATAAAAAAAAATCTGAGCAAAATACGTTTGGTAGTTTTTTAAGTAAAAATTAAAATAATAATTGCAACCATATCATATGAAGACATCATGTGACCCACTTCAAATTAAAGTAGGGCATCCATCTTTTTTCTTAGTGTCAAAATTATGATTTTTTAAGTTCTTTTTAATTTATATTTAGTGTTGTATCCATCCTAAAACCACTTTATTTTTGCGTAATTTCTCTGCATATGTATACTGCGCCAACGCAATTACAATATTTTTGAGTTTAAATAATCATCAAACTTTGCTTATTTCTACAACGAAGCCTAATTTTAACGCATGTAGAATGTAAACACATCAAGCTGTAAGATAAATTGTATAAGAATATTGCTGAATTTTTTTAATGCAAAATTATTTAGCTCTGGAGTTTGAAATATAGCTGATATGAATGAAACATTTATTGATTTTACAGAGAAGCAGACTATTTTATAGTATTGCCTTTTTTGATGAAGTTTTAAGCATGAAGTTAGAAAGTACTTTTACCTCCATGGTTTTAAGTTTTTAAGTAAAATAAATTATTGTAGTATTGTGATAATTTTAAAAATATCACCACTGAATAAAAGAAATGGAATAAAAGTTTATGAATGAAACATTCACCGCTTTTATATAGTGAGCTAGGCGATTTATATTTTGATGATGTCATTTTTTTCCGATGAAGTTTTAAGTTTTCAAATATAATAAATTATTGTAGTATTGTGACAATTTTAAAAATATCGCCACTGAATGTATCGCATTTTAGAGATGTTTAAATAAAATTGCATTGAATTGGAAAGTATTTTATAATCAATGCTTTATGCATGATTGATCTTTCTTGTTTTATTTTGATGCAGTTTGAGTTATTCTACTTTTTATACACTTCTGAAGTGAAAAATAATCTTCAGTATTGGCACGTCCATCAAGTTTCTCTGTCTTATGCGGCAAAAACTATAGCATACAAAAATATGAAATTTTTTACATTTGTAGAGAAATGATAGGGGAACACATTCAAAAAAGCTGTTTTTAATTTAAACTTTAGTTTGGTTTTAAACAACTTGTGAAGCAAGTAGGAGATGAAGATCAGCACATCCCTCAAGATTCTCAGTCTCATATCACAAAAGTTATAGCTTACAAAGACATGAAATTTGGTACATTTGTAAAGAAATTATAGGGGAACATGGTAAAATAAACCATTTTCCAATTAAAACTGTAATTTGGCTTGAGCGCCAGGCAGTAAGAGGTAAAGCCTGCCAACATGTGAAGCAATTTATAGGGGTTTGTGAAGCATAGCGAGCAGGAAGCAAAGCCCCCTAGTATTGAAAAGAAAGGCAATTAATCGCATTGTATTATTTTATATGTACTTTCCCTCTACAATATATATCATGTGAATTGCTAAAAAATTGCTATCACCCATTGCTATCATTTTTAATAATTTCTCCACAATTAATAGTATCCAATAAATACTTATATTTAAGCAATTTAAATATATAACTGACAAATTAGATATATTGAAATGTTTTCGGAAAAAGTTTTATTCATAACAAAACTTAAATAAGGAACATATATATTCTTACATATTTTATATCATGTAGTTAGTTGCAGAAACTTACCAATGAAAATTTATAAATTTTTATTATATACTTTTTCTCTGCTTGAAATAATATGTACTATTGCTTTCTTATACGATTTCAAAGTTCTTTCATAATGAAACATTTTATCATTAATTGTACCCTAAATTCTATTCTATTTGAATATTTTGTGAAATTCGATCAAATGCAGAATTACAGAAGCTTTAAATGCCACTAGATTATAGAAACACTCTGAAGCAATTGTCATCTACCTACTTCAGCTGACATTATATTCAATTATAATAAAATTGTGAGTTAAAATAAAAAAGATTGAACAATTTAAAGGTGCATGGTGTAACTGGCTGCTGTTATCACACCAGTTCACAAAATTGTAAAACTTCAAAATTTTCTTGCTGCCATTGCAGTTATCTTTTATTTCAGTCTAAAAAGCATAAAAGTAAGTGAAATTAGTTTACAAATACTGATATCTGCAACAGGATCACAATTCTTACCTTTATAAACACTCCCTATAGGTAAATTTTGTGGTTTTTAATTTCAGTTCATAATTTCTTTTAATATATGAAATGCACCAAGTATAAAGTTACCCATTGTTTACCAGTTGTTTACCCATTTTTAGAACAATTTTATTGCAAAAAATAGTGAAATTTAATTCAAAAATGTATTCTAGCAACAGATCATTCTATAAAAGCTAAATTATTGTTTGCTGTATTTATCTATATTAAAAATGGCTCATGTAAACAAACTTTGGTTTGAAGGCTACTTTTTTGCTCTTTCCAAAGACAAATACTCTTATTCTGTAATTTAAAACTGCTGTGAAAACCATGGAATTTGCATTTCAAAATGCAAAATAAGCAGTATTATAAATAATAAAGGGGAAAGGTGGAAAGTATTACTTTTAACTGGAAAAAGAACAAAAATTAATACCCAAAGAAGGTATGTACATTTACAACTACTTTGAATATAAAGTCACTTGTCTTAAAAGAAAATCCATTAACTCAAAGAACAAGTGCAGTGTCATGTCTTTAAATATGTTTGTAGTGACTGTAAACAAAATAATAATAAATAAAGATTTAAATCTTAAAAAAGCTAAATGATCACTTCCTTTTGCCTAGATATGTAGCTGAGTGCAAAATACGCAGTAGAATTCTCATTTATCCAGTGACGGATGGAAATATATTGTAATAATTAATGAAGCATGGATCTATTTGAATGATTGTAATAATAAAAGATCAATTTATTATCGCAAAAGGGGAGAAAAAGACCTAAAAACTTGATTCCGAGAATTAGAAGAAAGTTTCAGTAAAGCATTCGTGATTATTGCGAATTTTTTGTACAACGATACATTTAAATTAAGATAGGTTGAAAAATTTTCAACATATTATCAAGACAATGTTTTAACTCCTTTATTTAAAGAAGAAATACCACCCCTTTATCCACAGAGTCTTAATAGAGTAGAATTTCATCATTACAAAGCAATCAGTCACACATTAAACTCTACCACTAAATTTCTTGAAAAAATGACAAAAGATACAGGTATTAAAGTTATAACTCTTGTTCATATTCCTTCCTAATACGTCACCCCTGGATTATTATGCTTTTGGATTGTTAAAAAAGGGACTTTCTAAATGCAGACCTAAAATAATGGATGGACTATAAAAATCTGTGAAATAAAATACCACTCATAACTTTAAGAAAAGTTCTCTTATCTTAGAACTCAAGATATAGATAGTCCAGAAAAAGGGCCATTGGATAGAACATTTAAGAAATAAATATTGTTACTTCAAACCTTAATTATATTACTTTAAATTTGTTCTAAAAACATGTAAACAGCCTCTGTGTATTCATGCATAAAATACTCTGGTTCTATTGGTGCTTAAGGAATTAGAATTTAAACAAAATCAGAAAGGAACAATTTAACTGATTTATGATCTATAACAAAATTCATAAATATTTTCTTTTATTTTTATGCCACATTGAACATTGATATTTGCATCTTAAAGTGCAGTAACTTATTAAGAAAATTGATGTAACATAAATTTTCTCTATATTTTATAGTATTTATTCAATGTATTTTTTCTTATTAATTAAACAAAATGTTGCTTATTTATGCATTGCATATAGATTTTATAATTCTAAAACTCCATTCCATTTAGTTTGGCCATTTTGGAAAAATCAAGAGATGATTTGCTACTAGAAATGCACAAACTTTCAAATCAAAGTCCCACAGATCAGAATGTAAGTATGAACAAAATTATATAAATATGTTTGCACATGCATTTCGATCTTTTTTATGATTCTAATTACTCCCATTAGTTTTTATTCCAAATTTAATCAGATATTCATAATCCACAAGAAAAGCTCAATACCCAATCAAAGTCATATCATAATCACCTAACAGCTATGCAACAAACATCCAATTTTTATGCTTGTATATTGCCATTCGAGACATGTATAAATGAAGTAGCAATAAAATGATCAGGTCATATTACATAACTAAAGAGTAACAATTTATATCTAATTATATTAGACATAAAAAATTTATTATCAAAAATAAGTCTAAATTCAGTTTTTGATTAAAATGGCTAATGTGTATGTAATAATTTGACCAAGGATTGTAAAGTTATCTAACCAATCATATTCAACAATAAAAGGGAAAAGTGAAAAATTACTCTTACTATTGAATTATTATCAAAAATCAGAAACACTTAAAAAATTTTATATACTTTTACTGCACTTAATTATATTTTTCAAAGATAGAGTTTTAAGCATCAACAGCAGTATGAAGTCAACAAAACATTAGAATTATTTTTATGATTGCAACATCTAGTTTCTTAAATTCTAACAATTTCATTTTGCCTTCAATGTATATCAAATAATATTTAATAACAGACACAATATAGTAGTCATAGCCAATGTGCTTAGCTAAAATGGATTTGAATTTGTTTTCAATTTAACTATCTGGTGCATAATAATTTGGCCAGGGACTAAAAGTATTCAAATTATCATGTTTAATAATGATCAATGTGTTAAATATGATGAATTGGATCTTCATCATATTTAATATACTGTACTGACCATTGTTGAATATATCCCGTCATAATGTATCCTCTCTTTTTTCACAAAAATTTCAATTTAAGCCTGCTAAATAATGACTGGTTATCTATTATAAGACATTCACTAATTACCTGCTGTAGGGCTGATTCAAATTTGGTAAAATGCAAAGTACACTTATCCCCCGATTTACACGGTACTTGTTTTACACGATTTCGCTTTTACACGGTTTATAAATTAATAGATTTCAAAAAATGGATAAACATGTATATTCCGCTCCATATACGCCTAAACAAAGATTTGATGACATTTTTGAATTTTATTCCTTTGGTAACACTGATGAAAACAACAGGGGATTCCCTGTGTTGTAAAATATATACTTTTAGGGGAATCCTCGTAATGGGCAATTCCCGTATAGGGAAATCCCCGTAATAGGAGAATCCCCGTATGTATTTCACAACAGTAAAGCTATCTGGTTCATGCAAGTACATAGTGCAGAAACATTTTAGCAGCAAAGCATATATTATTGTGTGTTTTGAGCTGGTAAGTTTTCAACATTTATAGTTCTTCTTGCATCTTTATAGTTTACATGAATTTGTTAAGGTTCTATAATGTCAAAGGATTTGAAGAAAAATCAAATGAAAAGAAAAGTTTTTTCTTTAGAAACTAAAATTCAAATATTAGACCGTCTACGTAATAGAGAAAGAGTAACGGATGTTGCTACATTTTACTCCATGAACGAAGCCACAATAAGAAAAAATGAAGACTCCATTAGAAAAAGTGTAGCAGCTGGAACCTGCAGCAGTATGAGTACGACTTCATATGTTAGAGATGTTACAATGGAAAATATGGAAAAATCCTTAGTGATATGGATAGAAGACCAAACTCAAAAGCTAATCCCGATCGATACCAATGCTGTTACAAATAAAGCTTTGAAGATTTATCAATCACTTAAGAATCCGTTGCCGTTGACTTCGTCCAATGAAAAGAAGGTATCTTTTTCCGCAAGCTATGGGTGGTTCGAGAGATTCAAACAAAGACATTCTTTATATAATCTGAGAATGAAAGGTGAAAGTGCATCTGCTGATTTGGATGCGGCACAACAATATCCGGCAAAACTTGCTGAAATCATTGTCGCTAATTCCTACACTTCTGATCGGGTTTTCAATGCTGACGAGTCCGGATTATTGTGGAAAAAAATGCCGGAAAGAACCTTTATAGCCAAAGCTCACAAATCAGCTAGTGGTCATAAAGTAGCAAAAAGTCGTATAACAGTTCTTTTCTGTTGCAATGCTTCTGGCGATTATATGATGAAACCATTGATGATTAACAAATCAAAATCACCACGATCATTCAAAGGAATAAATATCAAAAACCTTTCCGTCTATTGGATGGCTAATAGAAAAGCATGGGTCACTGCCATAGCTTTCAATGAATGGTTCCATAATTTCTTTGTTCCAGATGTCAAAAATTATTTAACTAAAAAGGGATTGCCTTTTAAGGCTCTTCTATTAATTGATAATGCACCAGGTCATCCTCCAGATTTACAACACGAAAATGTAAAAGTTGTTTTTTTACCAAAGAATACAACTTCCTTGTTACAGCCTTTAGATCAAGGGATTATTCCGACTTTTAAAGCACTGTACATCAAGCAAACTTTTAGGTATATTTTAGAACAAATGGAGAATGATGAATCTCTTACTCTGATGGATGCTTGGAAGAAATTTACAATTTTAGATTGCGTTAAGCATGTTGGGCTGTCATACACTCAGATCAAACAATCAACGCCTGCTGGAAAGCAATATGGCCGGATGTTGTTGAAAGTGGAAATGATAAATCACCAATAGAGCATGAATATTCTCAGATCACTGAGTTCGCCCATACTATAGGAAGAGAAGGTTTTGAAGATTTAGCTCAGGCAGATATTGAAGAAATAATGGCTGATGAAGAATTGAATGAAGATGATTTAATTAACATGATTCATGAAACAAACAAACATGATGAAGACAATGATTCTGATGAAGAGCAATCTGAACCAGTTGCGTTCACAGCAAGCATCATAAGTATTGATTTGGGAAGAAAATTGAGCAATCATTTCTTATACAATATGACACAAATGTTGATCGAGCTCTCCGATTCCAGCGAGACCTTCGTAAATGCTTAAATCAATATGAAGAAGTCTATAAAGATTTAG
The DNA here is from genome assembly GCA_951213105.1 of Amaurobius ferox. Classification (NCBI taxonomy): domain Eukaryota; kingdom Metazoa; phylum Arthropoda; class Arachnida; order Araneae; family Amaurobiidae; genus Amaurobius; species Amaurobius ferox. The sequence continues at coordinate 175,591,648 of OX578135.1, read as the reverse complement.
CAAAAAAACGTACGCAATTTTTAATTACCGATTTCATAACAAAGTCTTGTCAACCCGAGATCTTGCCTAATTCGTCAACCATTGAACCAGAATCACATCAAGAAAGCTCGAGTGATGAAAGTGGCATCATACCTATCAGAAAGAAAAGACTGATAGTACATGAAAGTGATGACAGTGATTAAACTTATAATTAATTTTTAAGGGTCTTTTTGTTTTTTTGTTCTTTGTTCCTAATGTAAAATAAATTAAATATGTTATGTTACTACATTCATATGTTTGTTGTTTTATAAACTAAGTATAATTTTAAGTTTTCTAAGATGTCTTACTTTTGTTTTACTTAAATAAATGACTGAATTTTTCACATTTTGAGGTTATTTTCGTTTTACACGATTTTACTTAGCAAAATCCAAGCTTTCAATTTACACGGTTTTGTGCAGAACCTATCTTCCGTGTAAATCGGGGGACAGGTGTATATGCAAAATTAGCCAAAAATTTGGAAAGTTTATATATGATGTATGTGTATGCATCTATATTTGACTATTTTATTTGGTTTTCTTTTTATAACAGCTGTATTAAGCCTATAACAGATGGAGTAAGTAGTATTTAAGGAAGGGGGTTTATAGGTTCACACACACTCTCAATAAAGATTCAGCTTCAGATTTTTTAATAGTGGCCATTGGCTCTAAGAACAAAATTTTAATGACGACAAGTGTTTATAATTAAGTTTATATTGACATGCTATACGCCTGGCTGTTGAGGTAAGTTCGTGGATTGAAAGTACTTAAAATTATACTCTTATATTGTTATGTTTCGTAGGCACCCTATTTAGAGAAAACATAATGATATAAAAGAAATAGATAAACTTAAATTACAAAAGTTAATTTAAATATTTAAATTCATTCAATTCTATTCACTATAGCCATAAAACAGCTGCATATAAAAATTTATGTTTTCAAAATGAAGACAGTAACTAGAAAATGATAATTCTTTAAAATATGACAGTCACAGAACACAATAAAAAATAAAGATTCAATAGGGTTGCCATGGCTTAGAAATACATAAAAAACTCAAATATTTCAATTTTTGACACAATTTATAAAAGATTTCTTTGACACATTAACCTAAAAATATTAGAAAGCATCATTTTTTAAAGAAATTGACAAGGATGCTAAGAGGTTCTGTGTTTTCCAGTTGAATTTTGTAGCTGATATTTCCCATGATTTAAATTTGATTTGATTCTTCAATGAAAATGCCTTCAGATACAAAATATATGCATCTTGGGTATGTACAAAAAGAATGTTATCTCTTCTATACAAACTATTTCACCTGAATATTAAAAACAAAAATGTGGTAATTTAGATACTCTAAGGTAGAATAATATGAAGATGGATTGAATAGGATTCTTTTAGCAGGGTTCCTCAATAGCTTCAGCCTTAGTAATTGTTGAAAAAGGGACTTTTTTCTTAGAAAAAGAAACCCAAAGTGACTTATTTAAAACAATGAAATAAGTTTCGCAAATAGACTGGTTTATTTAAATTTCAGATTGATTTTTTAAACTTAAAACTGTAATTATTTCATTAAACTTGATGCAAATTAATAATAGCTTAAAAAATCTATAATATATCATATACAGGTACCACAAATATGTGGATTTATGAAATGTTCATACGGACATAAAAATGTAAATCCTACTATAAAGTGAATGAATATTAGTTGATGCAAACAGATTGCATAAGTAGAAAATATTTTCAAAATTAAACAAAACATACAAAGAATCATGTACAAATGCAGTTTTTTGATTGTGCTGCAAAATATTTCTTCATTTCATTAATAATACTTTTGAAAAATAATTTTCCCATATAAAATTTGAAATAATTTAAAAAATCGTAGTCGATACAAACAGATTGCAAAAGTAGAAAATATTTTTCTCATTAGACGACATATGCCGAGGACCGCGTTCAAATGCAGTTTTTCACGATATTTATTAATAAAATGATGGGCTGCAAAATAGCCCATCATTTTATTAATACGTTTGAAAAATAGTTTTTCCCATATAAAATATGAAATGATTTAAGAAATTGTAGTCGATGCAAACAGATTACAAAAGCGATAAATAGTTTTTCATTAAATGACATATGCCAAGGATTGCGTACAAATGCAGTTTTTTGTGATGTTTATTAATAAAAATAGTTCTTCAAAATAGCCCTTCATTTTATTATTAATACATCTGAAAATTTTTTTTTTGTATATAAAACGAAATAATTATAAAAATTTTAGTCCATGCAAATAGATTGTAAAAGGGGCTTAAAGATAGCCATTGTTCTTTTTTCTCCGGACACAGTGGGAATCGCTATTTGCGAGCACCAATTTCACAATCGAAGAGAAACAGATCTCAACTGTAAGAAAAGGGAAAATTTGATCTCAAAACTTGTGGTTTTGTTCGAATTTCATGACATTTTTTTTTTAGGGGGGCGGGGGGGGGGGGGATAACATTCATGATCGATTTCATGACTTTATCAGGATTTTCGTGATCTATAGACATCCTATGAACAGGGAAAAGGATTTTCGACCGTGGAAAGAAGAAAATTTCTGGGGCAAAGAAAAACAACGAAAAAGCATGGCAACATTTTATTCGATTGAATTTGCAACAGACACGCACGGGGACACATATGTTTAGAGTTTTCGATAATTTAGGAGTTCGTAGTACGTGAATACGCCATCCAAATGTTGCGACTTGAAAAGAGCAAGGTTATTATAACAGAGACTGTACATTCTCCCTCCTACTACGCCAATAAAAACGTCAGCTAATGAGACAGTTTGAATACAGCATGGGCACGTGACGTCACACGAACAATTTTGCCCTTACATTTCATGACATTTCCAAAACAAAATACTCATTTGATTAGCAGTATGGAAATTTTAATTATTTCTGTATTAAAAACAATTACTTTAGGAACATACAATCATTTAACCTCTAATTTTACTAAATTTATCTTGTTTAATAGATATTTTTAATTAACCTGAAAATAAGATATCCACTTTAATTAAAATATATATACAAGTTTTTTTTTTTAAAAATCGTTACATATCTTTCCCTGCATACTCGCATATACATTGCAGAATTTGCTAGTAAATGTATACACTTTTAGAACGCTAGTTAGTGACCACAGTAAAAATGAGTAGTAGTGTACATTCATGTAAAATCACTTAAAGTGCACTTTAGAAAATGAAATCTTTAAATATGTGTGTTATTCAAGTATTCTAAATAACTTATTTTCATCATAAAGATAAATTTCGATGTTTAATGGGTTTAGTTTCAATTTTTGTGTGCCATCATCGTCCGTTTGCTATTACACTTTATGGTAAAAATAATGCCTTTTGCCCTTACGTTTCTGCGCATTCTACCACGCAGGTTGTTTATTTACACTCGTGCCCATGCTCTATTAGTTTACGGGAGTGAAGCTGCCGACTCCATCCCCTCAGTGTGGCAAATTCATGATTGATTGCGATTCGTGCATAGCTGCGGATTCTGCTTGCAATTCACTCATAGCTGTGGATTCGGCCAGTGATTCATGTGTAGTTATGGATTTGTCTTTTGTCCGCGAGGCAATCAGCCGCATTTACCAATCGCCGGTATCGTAGGTAGAAAGGATTCCGGAGAAATTTTGGTCGCCAGAAATGGCAACTTACTTCAATAATTTTAGTCGCCATGACTGCAAACTTGGTCGCCAATGGCAACCTGGCCACCGCAAATCTGCATCTCTAACTCTCAACTGAAAAAAAAATTGTCGCAATTTTCTGAGATGGCATTGTAAAGCTACATATGTTAATTTTGGACAAATATGCCATAACCCCATGCTACCCAAAATTCCCTTCAAGGTGACAAGTGTAGTTGTTTAGAGCCAAGATATAAAATTGATGGTATCATCTCTTGACAGTCTTTATAATTAAAACATAATGTATGGTGATTTTATGTTGAAGGAATATATTAACAAAGTTATGTCATTCCTGCCATCTGTAATAACAACTAACATAATCTTTAATAATTATAGAAAATAGAAATATATATATTTTTTTTAATATAAAAGTAAAGAAATTTATCTTAAAAGAATTAAATAAAGATTAAATTATTCATGCTAAGTTTCTATCCTTAAGGAAAATCTCCCCCCCCCCCCCCTTCTGCCCTCCTCCCTATAAAAATTAAATTCGAACACAGGAAGCAAAAATTAAGATAAATTTAAATTTATGAAAACCTTTAGCAAAATGTAAAATTTTTTCCAAAATTACTTATTTTTCCTAAAATTTTAAACTTGTTTTAGCCAAGAATTGAACTTAGAACCTTCAGATTGTGAGATATTGCTAAAACCAACAGTACAGCGAATTCCATTACAGTCTTGTAGTATAACCATTTTATATATTCGTCGAATATTCAAACCACCTTTTTAAAAAATATAGTGATTTTGAGTAAAATTCAATACTTTTTTATTCATATAGAAAACATCAGGCTTTTAATGAAAAATAATTTTAAATCGAAAATCAGTTCCATTAAAGCTTCAGATATGGAATAACAAAAAAACAACTTCTGCTTTATATATGTAGATTTATTCTATTGTGTATGCCAATATCTGTATATCTTAATGTATATTATGTAATCTTTTCTTAGATGTTGAAACACTATTTCTCGGATGTGGAAAAACTGTCTGAAGAACTTAGCAAGCAACTGTGGCTGATTCTGTGCCGAACGCTGACATCTGTTAGAAAAGAGCCCAAGATAATAGTGAGTGCTTTGAGAATAATTGAAAGGGAAGAGATAGAAGATACAGCCGCCATTTCCCTGCACAAGAGAACTGGTTACATGAAAGTTGGGAGGCCAAAACAGTGGAGAAACAAAGCATTTGATGTCTTAAAACAGTCTGTTCTAGAAAGGTATTTATGTATTATTTATGTAATCTTTTTGTATGAAAAGATAGACACCTTACCATTATCTTGTACATTATTATTCCATATTGTTGAAATCCACTTACATTAGTTCTTAATACCCCATGATGAAAAGATTGTCATAATTGTGGATTTTTTGTATCTGTGTTTATATTATGTTTAAATTTTTGTCAGTGTTATGTAATCAACTACAGTTCTTTTCTATTTAGCATTCTTTAAGTATCAAAATATGAAAAATTGATTTCTTATTCAATTTTTTTTTCTTCTAAATAATTTTATTCCCTGCACCTTTTTGCTTAATAAAGAGAATAAAAGTCCCTGTTTTATCGGTCTGTTATGATCACTTATAATTCAAAAGTGACGCAACCAATTTGCATACTTTCTTGACTGATTTGTTAACACATTTATGACTGAAATATTTCAGATTTTGTACCACATTAATTTTATGTCAATAGTATCCTGGGCTATGCTAGGCACTTCTGCTAGTTATCAATAGAAGTTTCCAAAACTTTTCTAAGTCTTTCAGAAAGGTTTAATTTCAGAATTTCAGACTGGAAATACTTATAGCTTGTAACAATCTTGACTAAAGGTGAAGTTATATAAAAATGAAACGATTATCTTAGTAGTGATAAAAATTTAAATTTTTACTGTTGACATGTAAGAAGCTAAAGAATGCAGGTAGTAGGAAATAATCATGTATATTTAGCCTTCACATTACAGATATTTTTTGCATGTAAAGATGCTTTATTGTTTCTTTTTCTAATTTTCAGAATTGAAGGCAATCAATTTGAGGACAGGTCTGGGAATAAAATGTGGCTAGTTACCCACCTAGAAGTTACAAGACAGATTGTCGTGGATGATTTGCGAGTTGTAAAAGTGAGCCCTTTTATACATTTCACAATCAAATGACTCATCATTGTATATTAATAAGTTTTGTGCATAGTTTTGTTTTTTGTTTGTTATCATTTGTGTTAAAAAGATATCGAGAAAACACATCATGTTTTAAAATTCAATATCACCATAATAGTAATTCGGTAAATAAGTAAACTTGATTTATTCATTTATGTTATACTAGTTCGAACTTTAATTTTGTATCGATATATAAAGTTATCTAAGTGTGCTGCTATATTTGTTGCTGTACATCTAATAAACTCCAAAATTGATATTGGATTTTAAAATGTGCATGCACATATTTCCCATGGTACAAGAAAGTTTAAAAATTTATATTCATGTAACATTATCTTTGAACTAAATTTGGTGTCAATTGGTTTAGTAAATGTTAGACATATTGCAAAATACACTCAAAGCAGTGTTTTGTTTTAAATCACAACAATCATTTTACGATTTAATTATATGTCTTTTTAATGCATTTGGTTTCTATCAGTTCCATAGTTTCTAAGAAAATGTGATTACATGAATCTCCAGACAGACTGACAAACAAGTTAGATAAAGTTTTTATTTTAATCAGAGCCCATTGACATATCTGGATTTTTAATTGAGACAAAAGTGTTTTTGACATAGCAGAATTTCTCCAAAAGTGAAGTGCAAATTTTGAAGGAAATCTGTAATGGTAAATTATTGTGCTTGTTTTAAATCTAATTAAAATAGTGTTCATTTATTTCAAATGGCAGTTATAAAAAAAATTCATGATAGAAATTTTTTATATGCATGTATTTTACTAGACAAAAATGTCTTGTAACATTTAAAAATCAATTTAGGGGTATTACTCTTGATATAAAATTGATTTGCAAATTTGAATATAATATCAGTTAACTAGAAATCTCAGAGGCTCTTATTTCCAGCTCTTTTCTCTTATTTGAATTGATATGCTGTTTAAAAAGTTAAAATACATTCTGCTTTTAATTTTATTTATGATTTTTCACTTTTTCTTACTTTGAATAGTACAATCAAACCTCCCAATAGCGGGTACCATCAGGACCAGAGCTTTTGTCCATTAATGGGAAGTGCCCTCTATTGGGGAGGTATCTGTAAACTAATTTTTCAAGCTTACTTATTCAACTATTCTGATACAAATTTAACCTTGTGGGAGTAATATATTTAAGTGAAACAATACAAAGGACCTCATACTAGCATAAAAGGAGCACTACATATTCACTTTAAATTCAATTTTATATACTTAGTATAGTACATTTACACTGAAAAATTTAAATTAATTAAATTTTAGAAACTTAACAGTTGTATTAAATATTGAACAGAGCAGCAATGAATTTTAATGCTGCTTATGGAATCACTGAAAGAAAGCTGTTAACATCGTTTGCTTCATGTGTTTTCCAACAATAACATTTTTTTCGAGATGAATTTTCAATTTCTTGACAATGTTGAACTCTTTGTAGTGTCCCAGAAATACTTTTGCTGTATCTTTATACTCCTCAGCACATCATCACTATTCCATATAATGTCTTTCTCATCAATTTTTATTTTGTTTTCACCATCACATTCTTCTTCATCATTGGTTTTGTGGTCTGGGTTTTTAACACTTTACAACAAAGTTGAAAAGTGTTTATGACTTTGTTCATTCTGTCTGTCTGTCTGTCTGTCTGTCTGTCTGTCTGTCCGTTAGCACGATAACTGCCGTAAAAATGACTTAATCAAAATGAAATTTTAGTATGTTGTTCAGACGGTCTGTAGGACCTATGGGAATATAAATGAATAATATCACACAATTAGTTTTGGATTGAACCCGGGTTGAAAAAATGAAATACATTGAGCCCTATGGGACCTAATTTTTCTAACATTTTTTAAGCGGATTTAAAATTCACAAATTGCTTCGAAAATTTTAGGTAATAGTCAAATTGTTCCATAAAATATATAAAAAAAAATTCAGCTAAATATATTCAGTAGTTTTTTAAATAAAAATAAAAATAATAATTACACATCTTATATGAAACGATCACGTGACCATGATATTAAACGATCACATGACCCACTTCAAAATGAGATATGGCATCCATCTTGTTTCAAATTCGTGATTTTTTAAAGTTCTTTTTAATTCATATTGAGTGTTGTATCCATCCTAAAACTACTTTATTTCTGCTTAAATTCTGTGCATCTACATACTAAAACAACACAATGACAATATATTTGAGTTTAAATTCTCATTCAAATTTGATTATTTCTACAATTAAGCCTATTTTTCACCTATGTAAAATGTAAACAGCAAAATATGTAGAATGAGTTGTATTAGAATTACTGTATTTCTTTAACACAAAATAATTCAGTCCATGGAGTCTGCATGGTTGATATGAATGAAATATTAATTGATTTTATAAACAGAAGAACGATATTTTTCGATGAAGTTTTAAGCATAAAGTTTATGAATTGTAGCTCCATGGTCTTAATTTTTAAATAAAATAAATTATTATAGTATTGTGATGAATGAAATGGAGAAAGTTATGAATGAAATCCTGCTTTTATAGAGAGATCCAGGTGTGTTATTTTTTCTATGACGTCATTTGAATTAATTTCAGTTGTTTTCGATGAAGTTTTCAAATATAATAAATTATCGTAGTATTATGATAGATTTAAAAATATTACCGTGGAATGTATTGCATTTTAGAGATATTTAAACCACGCAATTTATATTTCAATGCCGTCTTTTGAATGAAGTTCATTTTTTTCAATGAAGGTTTAAGTTTTCAAATATAATAAATCAATGTAGTATCGTGATAAGTTTTAAAATATTACCGAGGAATGTATTGCATTTTCGACTTTTTTAAATAAAATTGCATTGAAGTTGGAAAGTGTTTCATAATCAATGCTTTAAGCATGATTGATCTTTCTTGTTATTTTATGAAACTGTCAATGACCATTCTGTATCTTCGACCATTATCCACAGCAATGTATTGCTCTACATTGACAGAAGAGTCTAAACTTTTGACTAAAGTAAAAAACTATTCTTCGTTACGGATTTCAGTTTGGTCACTCTTAACGGATTCGGCCTTCTTGAAATATTTCTGCCCACAGCTAGAGCTAACACTTTTGATTGCTTCAGATATACAAGTGGCCTCATCTAGGTCTGTGACAGATTTTGCCAAATCCTCGCTTTTAGAGCTTGTCGACATTTTAGACAAAATAATGTATGAGAAAACACCATTGGGAATTATTTGAACTCGTTTCTCTACCCTAAGAATAATTGGCATTTCCCTCACCTGTTCCTTTTATATTTTACTTGCTACTAGTTCATAATTCTGTTTTTCTTATTTTTAATAAAAAAGGATCCACCTCTCATGAAAGATTATTTTTATGACTAAAATTTGGACTTGTAATAGAAAATAAATGCATTTCATGAAGAAAGATACTAAAACATGCAAATTTACAAAAATGTATTAGTCAACCCAAACTCCATCCGCTATATGGAGTGTCCACGAATGGGAAGCGAAATACTTTAACATCCTATTTTAAGTGATTGGGGGAATTCAGAAATTATCCGTAAATAGGATGTATCTGCTAAAGGGGAATGTCTATTAGTGAAGGTTTGACTGTATCCATATTTTTTTATAATTTGAGACCAATCACTGAAAGAGATTATGCCATTGTCAGACATTGTACCAGCGATGTTTTTGATAGACTTAACAATTCTTGTAATTTATGAGTGCATAAAATAAATATTCTGTGTGCATTCTCTTAAACTTTGAAGTCAGTCTTCTCTGACAGTTTGTTTCCTTTTTAAAAGTTTTGAAAGGCAATTAAATACTCTGTAGAATTCTATAGACACTATAAAGATATAGAATTCTATAGACACTATAGAGCTATAGAATTCTATAGAAACTATAGAGATTTTTATAAAAATCTATGTAAGTTCATAGAAAAGGGGGCAATAATTTTTAAACCTTTTTGTATAGATGTATATAGCTATCAACACTGTGTCCAAAATTATCTTTACACACTAGTTTCTCAACTGTTCAATGTAATTGAATGAATCTCTTTGGGGAGTGATACATAGCATCATAACACATAAATCCAAACTGAAAAATCGAATGAGTGCATACATTACGAAACTAATTATGAAACAATTTGCCACTTTTATCAGTGTCAGCCCAGCCTCTAAATAGCCAACAGCTCACCACCTCAATGATTCTTTCCAAATGATACTTCAAAGCCATGAAAACCTGTTTCGAGTTGATAAATATCGAAATCAAATCCTAAATTAAAGAAGTTCGCAGGGAAACATACTTTGTGCACAGCACTTGCATCGCTTATTTTTATGTATGTAAGATAATTTTGGACACCAGTATAAATTAGTGACATATCCATGATTAAATAGATTAAAAGAACTCATAAAAATTTTATTTCACAATTTAGGACATAAAATACATAAATTGACCTAAGCTCTTTGTCATGAAACGCCTTTTATCAGAGGCATATGATATAACACAAGCACATTAGCTATATATATACACAGCCAAATACAAACTAAACTTGCATATTACAGTAAGTCAAATGGCCAAAAACATATTTCAGTTAGAAATGAAGATGCATGAATAAAAATATAAAGCACAAGACATAAAATACATACAATTGACCTAAGCTCTTTCGGTCATGAAACGCCTTTTATCAGAGGCATATGATATAACACAAGCACATTAGCTATATATATACACAGCCAAATACAAACTAAACTTGCATATTACAATAAGTCAAATGGCAAAAAACAAATTTCAGTTAGAATTGAAGATGCATGAATAAAAATATAAAGCACAAGAAAAGACAAAGTACAATAAATATACAAAGGATATAAAGTACATTAAATAGACAAAGGAAATATACAGAAGCAATGGAGATAGTAATATTTTACTTGGTTAGATATGTGGACAGGTGTTTTACTTCTTTGAAGTCCAGCATTAGTTGCTAAGCAAAATTAACATTTTTGAGCAGAGCCATAGTTGCAAATAGAATTATAATAGCGATAAATAAGCATAGATTCAAGAAACAGAATGCTATGGGGCTGTTACATAGCATTTAAAGAAAAGTTTTATCAAAAAGGGAGGTAAAATGATTGTTGAGAACAATTTGAGAAAAAGCTGTAGAAAATTATTTGGTTCTTAATGTCATGAGAATGTTTAGATAATGTAATACCAATGGTCCTTTTAGTACTATAAAATTTCGAAATTTTATATATATTGTTATATATTGAAATATATTGCACAGATTGAATCTTAGTCTGCATTATAAATTGAGAATTTTCTTTATTTTTAAACTTCCAGTTATAGGAAGTAAGGATATTAAGAAATATAGCTTTTTTAGTTTCTCTTTTCAGGCCAACTCATGGCCCAGTACAGTGTTTATCAAACTTTTAACATTCCTGTATCCCTTTTAATACATTAAAATTATAGGCTTACACCTTTTACAGATTGTTCTTAATAGAGAACATATTTTTTTTTATATGAGGATAATTTTTGTAGTTATTTCATTTTTTATATATTAAATGATTCTTTTCATTCAATACTAAATGTTTATTAGAAATGACTTGAAAAATTGATCAATATAGATGTTGCTGTTCTACAATAAACATTTTTAGAAGAAAACAATTGTTATAAAAAAAATTATAATAATTAAAATTTTAACTGATGCAAATTCACAAATGCATTTAAAATGGACCACATAGAGTATATAACAGGTATGTCTAGTATATTCTGAAGATGAAAAGATAAAAAATACCTAGTAAATTAGTTAAATGGGTCTTTTATCTTTTTCATTGACTTTTCCACCAAATCACTGACTTTGTATTGACATTTTGTAATGATATCGTTGTATTGACTTTTCCATCAAATCATCACATACTGTTACGAATACATAAAATGCTTTTGTGACATATTGACTCCCTACTAGGAGAAAACACTTTCAAAGGCAGCCAAATTACTTCCTTATTACACCAAAGTCTGACAACCCTACTTTTATATAATAGGAATGGCTGCATGTAAAAGTTCTTTCTCCTTATGGGGAGTCAATATGCCATGAGAGCATTTTATGTATTTGTAACACTTATACAGCTAATAACACTGTAGCTATCTTACAAAATCACATAAACAACTATTAGGTACAATAAAAGAGCCATTAAATGCTCAGCTAATTCATAAAATAACAAACTATTCTCAAAACACTGATGTATCTCACAATTCAATTTTACCTGTGTTACATCTACGCTTTCCAATTGAATAATGTCCCCCTTATATATTCTCTGTAGAAATTTCTAGAAAATGCTTGTATCTCTGAAATTAATCGATATTTCAAGAAAGTTCTAATAGATTCTAAAAGTCACCAAGTTAGTGATATTTTGCAAAAATCTGGCACCCATACCGAAAAAGTCGCCAAAGTCTGGCAACCTTACTTTCACACAATAGCAATGACTGCCTGTAAAAGGGCTTTCTCCTTGTAGGTAATCAATAGGCTACGAAAGCATTTTATGTATTTGTAACACTACTTTATAAATCAGTATGTATTGTACAGAATCCAAAAACTTAAGGGATTGAATAAAATGGAATAGCATATTTTATTTATGCTCACAAAAAGACAAAAATATTTAGAGTCCTTCAATAAATATATAATGACAAGAAGTAAGAACCATTTAATGGGCATAATTAATAAGTATCTTCCTATTCATTGGTATAAGAAAATTTCATACTATAGAATAGTAAGAACTCCTGATGTTCTTTTGCTGGCCAATTTATGGTTAATTCATGATGCAAGGGGATAGAGGAACAATCACTAATGGAAATAACTTCAATGTAGGACATTATTACAATCCTTTAGAACGGCCACAACATTTTTATTATCTATTTACAGTTCTCTAAACTAATTATTAGCTAGGAAAACAATATGGTTTCCTTACCTTCATATCCCAATTACCACTGAGCAAAACAATTAAAATAATAACAGATAGTGTCGCAGCTCCATCTACATCTATGGAAAAAGAGAAGGAAATTCTCAACACATGCACACCCTGGCAATATTACTTTTTTTCTATTAATGCTCAAACAGTCCAGTTCACCCTAGGAGGATTTGGAGCAATACCCTGGCAGTATGGCCTTATTTAACTTTTGCATAACAAAATCTCTCTCCCTCTTTATATATATATATGTGTGTGTGTGTGTGTGTGAAGTAAAGCTAAATGTACAGCTTCTAAAAAAAGGTCAAGTATGATGAAACATAAGTTGTGTTGTATAGAATTACACTTTATTTCTCATAAATATTTGTTTTACCATATTTATTGTATTGCATGCAAGTATTTGCTTTAGCATTGACATGAATGAGATTTAATCTTACACATTTATTATGTTAACTTTACTGTTTTCAGAGTGCTTGTATTCCTTGCTTCCCTCCAAAATATCAGATATTTGAAGAGTATGTCAAAATGTATCATGATTGCCTCTCAAGGCATGTAAGTATGTGACCTTTTTTATGATAATCCCTTTGAATTGTTACTCAGTAATCATAATCCTACATGTGGGAGAATAAATATAATTTTGTGTGTTTCTCTTCATTTTGCAGCTCCAGGATGTTATTGGGAACAAACTGGAGGACAATGAATACATCACAATATTAACTTGGATCAGCGCCTATGGGTACATAACTGATTTTTATTTTATAATATCAATTTTGTAATTTTGTGTCAGGACATATTTTATAACTAAATTATATTGCCAAAGTTGGTTATTTTAATTAATCAATTTAGATGAAATTTATTAATTAAAATGTAAAGGGCAATCGAAATTAGACACCCACCCACCCGAAGGTATACAGAAGAAAATAAGTCATTGTGACAAGCAAGCCTGCTCACCTTAGTACTAAATGTAAGGGGTAACAAAAAGTTAGTGTCAATTGTGATTACAAAATATCAATTATAATTAATTGATTTTTTATACAAAGAATTTTGTAAAATTTGATCGCTAATTGCAATTGTTCTTAAAATTATTCATTGTATTTCATAATTCTTATATTAATTATTTTCATGAAATGTGTGCACATAGTTTGCTTTATTCAGTGTTATCATCTGTGCATCCCAGCCCATCCACCTTACTGTTCAGATTTTTTTTTATAAATGTGTATTATATTTTACAAATTTATTACCGAATTTTCTTTTTCCTTAAATATTTAAATAGGTGTTCAATATATTCATTTTTTTTTAATCTGTGAACGTTAAAAGATTAACAATCATAGCTAATTAACTATAATTACAATTAACAATTGTTGAATTAATTGTAACTGTCATGCATATTTACATTATGAAATTATCATGTTTAATCATCTGTAATAATTAAGAATAATAACTAATTACATTTAATTGCAATTGTTATTAAATTATTGATTTTAAATTTTGCAAAACTAGATATTGGGAAAAAAAAGTATTTTTAAAACCCTTTTCATTCACATAATGCTTATTGGTTCTTTATGACATAAAATGCTTAGCTCTAAAAGAATGCTTTTGATACCGCACTGAACATATCGAAGAATCCAATTTCTGTAGAACCCTATTTTTGTAGTTATACACTTCTGACACATCTGTCAGTACTACATGTGCATTGTGAAAAAAGATAATGGCAACATATATACTAATTAAAAAGTTTATTGAACTGGGATTTAACAATACATCCAATCAATACGATGCCATATCCTTAACCTTTTTCTAAATATGTGGAACACTTTAATTCTTGTTAATATTACTGTTTGATCTCATTATTGTTTGTTACGCCTGCAAAGCTGCTAGCTTTAGAGAGGTTTTTCTTGAAGTGGGCCTAGAGAGAACTAAAAGTCAGTGTTTCATCTCATGATTTGGCAGGGTGTTTGTTCTATAGCATATACAAGATATCTGATGATACATGACATGTAAGATATGACGTGTATTGTCATGAATCAAACATAATGGAGCATCAATTCACAGGATGTCCAAACTTTATCAATTGTGAGGAATCCTTTTAAGAGGTATATTTGTTACAAATTGTGTATTGTTCTGCATGTTGATTATCATCGGTATTGCCTCTGCTCAAACGAAAGTTCACCCATCCTGCAACAGTTTGGTAAGGCAATTGACGACTATACTCTCACTATGTGATTCTTCTTGACCACAATAACAGATTTTGCATGGGCAGCTTCTATCTCAGTCCAGGATTATTGTTCAAATGTCTTGCAATGAAATTCTAATATTCTAGACATTTGTGTTGATTGAAAGATATTTTTTAAAAAAAATGTCTTTTATACTGACTTTTTCACAAAAAAACTTCAAAGAGCCCAGTGAATCTCCACTGGCTGGAAGCATTCGAGCATACCACTAGTTGGAAACGTCTGAGGTACAACATAATAAGGGATTCTTTGTTTTATTATTTTGAACTACAAAATGAACCTGACGTTACCCAGGAATTAAAATGAGCTGTCATAACATAGCTGTGTGTGCACCCATACAACAGTTATTTTGGTTATAAGCAAGCATATCGTAAAAATGTTATTTGGTTTTCAGGAAATCGCTGTGAGTTTGGGTGTAGTATTTATCAAAAGTTTGAATCCGAAATTCTTGACAATGTGGGTTACATTTTCTAGTAACAAAAGTAAACAAGAAAGATCAATCATTCTTAAGGCATTGATTAAGAAACACTTTCCAACTTAAATGCAATTTTATTTAAACAGCTCTAAAATGTGATATATTCAGCGTTGATATTTTTTAAATTATCACAGTACTGCAGTAATTTTATTATACTTGAAAACTTAAAACTTCATGAAAAAAAACTAATGCTAGTTTCACAAAATGAACTTTATTTAAATGACTTCATTGAAATATAAATTGTCTGCCTCTCTATGTAAAATCCATGAATATTTCATTCATATCACTTATGTTCTAGACTCTAGAGCTATAATTTTGCTTGAAAAATTTTACGGGGGAAAAAAAGAAATGCCATATTTATTTTGCAATGGGTCACATGATCTCTTCATATATCATGGGTGTAATTATTATTTCAATTTTTCATTAGAAAACTACCTAACATATTTTGCTGAAAATTTTTTCGTACATTTTATGTAATAATTTCAATATTTCCTAACATTTTCAATGCAATTTGTTAATTTTGACTTTGCTTAAAAAATGTTTGAAAAATTAAGTCACATAGAGTTCAGTATATTTCATTATTTCAACCAGGTTAAATCTGAAACTAACTGGGGGATATTATTCATTTTCATTCCCATACATTCCACAGACCATCTGAACAACATACTAAAATTTCTTTTTGATAAAGTCATTTTATGGCAGTTATCATGCGAATGGATAGAAAGACAGAATGACCAAAGTCATAAACACTTTACAGCTATGTTGGAAAGTGTTAAAAACTGTTGCATGTGTGTAGACCCAGCTATGCTATAATTGCTCATTTTAAGTCCCAGGCAATACCGGATACATTTTCTTGTTTCCAATGGATAAGTAAGTAAGTGAAGGTATTACTTAAATAATACAGATAACAGCACCCAATTTCTAAACCATCTGTTTTGAATTAAAATCATTCTCACAACACAAATAAATGAAAATACTTGAAATCACACAAAATCTCTTTTAAACCCAAAAATTGTGCCTATCTCAGCAAATTTTTATCCAATTTCAGTTAAATTTTAGCATAATACTCATGATAATGTAATACCAAGTAAAAGAAATAGGATGATATCTTTCGAATTCACAGATTTAGAAACCCCCAAAATATAAATGCACTTGGTGTGATCAGAGATTTTTTTCCTCCTGACTAAAGTGTCTGAAACTACTTGACCATCTGGGAATTACTAACAGTGAAAAGGAATAGACTTAATTTGACAAAATGGCAGAAAATCTTGATTTTAGACTTCAAAAATTCATAATGAAAAACCTAATTTGCATTTTTTAAAAATGATACCAAAGTACACCTATTCGGGTCCTAAAGTACCTATGTACCAAGTTTCATTGCTGTATAACACTTAGATTTCTCATTACAAACCACACACACAGAAAGACATACAGACATTTTCTTTTTTTATGTAAGGTGTTGAAGGCCCAGACCACACGACCAACCCAGGGGGTTTATGGTATCAAGTTGTGTGGCCGGAATTTTTTTTATGTAAGGTGTGTGTTTTTATGTAAGGTGTGTGTTAATTTAACAAACTTTTTAGTTAACTAGTTTAAGGTGTTTAAATATGGTTTTTATTAAATCTCTCTATGTTCAATCTTTATGTACTTGAATTTTATTAGTACACTGTTTTTAACAAAACTTATTGCTTTGTGTAAACCAAATATCGACAATAATATTTCATGTACATCAGATTTCTCAATATTATTCAGTGTTTAATATTAAATGTATCATCAGAAATGGTAATTATTTGTTCCCTTTATAATTGACATTAACATGTTTTGATCCTTACTACTTTGAGTGACAAGTGTTTTTTGTTTGCCTTTTAAAAAATTAGAAGTGACGAAATGCTTGGCCATCCTGATCTAAACATTGATGTCTCCAAGTTGTCACCTTTGCTAGAAAAGAGTGTCGTGAACAGTCTTGTGAATCAGTGAGTCATTTCAAATCACATTTGTTGCCATACTTAAATTAGTGTGTTACATTTCTGATATTATTTCCTAGAAGAATGATATGTTTCCTGGTTTCTCTAATATTCTGATTTTGGTAAACAGGTATTTGTACAATGTAAAAAAGAATTATAGAGACTGGATGAAGAATGCCCTCAACACTGATGTCAAGGTATTAATTCATCATTACTGCTGTTATGATAATTATCATATTTGTAATGTAAATATAATTATCTCAATACATATTTAGAAAGGTAAAAAATCTGATGTAAGATTATAATATTATGCAGAATGGCATATCTATTAAAAGATGAAAATTAATGATAATTGTAACTGAGGCCTGGGTTCAATGCCAAACTGAGATGGGCTGTGTTACAAATATGAATTCTTGAGTATTAGCATGAATAGGACAATGCACACACATAATCACTAAAATACAAATAAGGCCATCATAACGTCTAAGACTACACATATTATGATTAAGTAAATTTTGAAATTAGTACAAAGACAGAGTTTGGTACTTCTTTCAAAATTTATTTTACAACATAATACTCTTCAGTTTACTAAAAGAAATATAATATGTTTTTTAAATTACATAAATAAATTAATTTAAGCAGGCTGTGTGGCATAACTGATTTTTCCAGTCATCGCAGAGATTTGCAAAATTTGCAGCACATAGCAAATTTTCTTTTCTTGCTGCCAGTACAATTATTGATTTTTTTGTTCTGAAAAGCACCCGAAAGTGCAAAACCTATCCACAAATACTGCACTGGGAGCATAATTCCTACTTTTGGGAACACTCTCTGTTGGCAGGTTCTATGACTATGAAATTGGCAGCATTATGCAATCAGCGCTCAATCTTTAAATTTGAAGCTGATTGTATTGTACGGATGATGTCATTGGTCACCATGATTTTGCAAAATTGCAGCTCATAGCAAGTTTGTTTGTTTTTTCTACCAGTTATTTTGTATTTCGTGCTGTAGCGTGTTTAAAAGCATGAAACCAACCTATGGGTGCTGTTTTCTGTGCTGTTAATATTATTCACAGCTTTAAAAAAAAACCCTATATGCCTGCTCTTTGAGCATGAATTTTAGATTCATTCACAACCCAATTAAAGAACTACCACCCACTAATAAGCCACAGACCACCCACTCTTTGAAAAACACTGATTTATATTCAAATTCTCTACTATTTTTCAAAGCTGTATGTCTGTGAAATATTGGTTTTATTGCATTTATTTACATAATTTATCTCCTAAAATATTTTTAATTTAGGTCTAAAATCCATCTAATATTATAATATGCAATATGTTTTAAATTTACATTAAAATTTGGTATCTTGTTTAAATCAGTTTTATGTTGCATATATTATTGTATGTATGCCACAAATAAGTGAAATTTGTATTTGTGAAACATTTTTATTTTTTTCCCTTTTCTACCTAGGACTGGCATCAAACGGAACGTCCAGATGAAGACGAAAGTGGTTATTTTCACACTCAACTGCCCCTAATTATGTATAACATGCTGGATCAACATGTAAGTAGCCACTGCTGTAGCAGGCCAGTATTGTATGTTTGGTATTTGTGCATTACACTGTTGCGAATACATAAAATGATTTTGTTGTGTGAAGGAAAATCAACCATTACAAGCAGTCTTTTCTATTACATGAAAGTAGAGTTGCAATGATTTGGCAATGTAATGCCAATTTAGCTACTTTTTTAATATACTAGAATTTTCTCAAAATATTGAATATATTTGAGATATGAGTCCTTTCTAGAAATTTCTGCATATATAAAAGAAGTTATCTCTCAGTTGGAGTAGTTGACATGATGCTATCTGCATTGAATTGTGAGATATTTTGAGATAGTAATTGCTATTTTGTGAAATTAGTGGAGCATTTAATTGCTGTCTTATTGTATCGGACAATTATTTAGTAATCTTAAGATAATTATCAAGCTATTCATTGTATATTGTTTCTGTTTAAGCTTGTTAATGCTTTTAAATAACATTGTTAGTTATCCTGAAATTTGAACTTATCTTGTATCCGGAGAGTACACCCATGATTTCAGAGGATACATTGTAACAATATGCATCTTTGCACACAATTTACTAAATTCCCAATTTAATGAAGTTTGTAGATGTGACATTTTACTTGTTTGCAACTTTTTAAGATATTTTTGTAACTACTTTTCCAATATTTAAAACTGTATGTTTCAAGAAAATACTAGTACTTGGCTTGCAATAATATATTTATTCCAATTAAAACCTTGTCTCTTTCAGCTGCAAGTAGCTCAGACTGTAAATAAAGAACTTGTTCAACGTATGATGCAGCTTAGTTTTGAAGAAGTTCTTGAGTTCACACGTCTTTATGAAGGTATAAATCATTATAAAAGACTTAAAGATTGATAGTTGTGTGTTACACCTCTGCTTATTCTCTCATGCTTGCTGATGAACACTTCCATAACAAGAGTCATCACTAATTGAACATGCTGTCTGAACAATGATTTTTAGTCTATTTGAAAAACAATAAAGTTATGAGGACTTTGAGTTCTCTTTCTGTTTTAAATTGTCCTTTTCAAATTTACTTACTGACAAGTGTTGAATGTCATTAACTATTTATCGGCCCGTTGTGACTACAGACTATTCATATCTGTAAATGATTGTAGCAAAAATATGAAACTAGACAAACAAGTACACCTTCTTAAGCCCGTAAAGCAATTTTTATATACAGGGTGTCCAGTGCTATCGGTCCCCAATGGCTATTTCCTCAACCATTAGTCACAGAGATATACTTCCAATTGCAAAAATGTTTTAAATTTTAAAATCTATTATCATAGAAACAGTTTAAATCAAAAAATACATTTCTGAAAGAAATACGAAATATAAATTTTTATATGTTCCCCTGGCCCTACCAATTATATTTAGGAAGATCATCCTCATACAATTTCATGCAAAATTAAAAAAAAAATCTTCCTTTTATGACCAAAATTCACCGAGTTATGAAGCATTAAACTTTGACTTAAGTCGATTTTCCGCGCATAAAAATGTCCTGTTTCAGGGAACCAACCAATCAGGGACCGTATTGTCCATTTCTCACCACAAAAAGCCCTCCAACTTTAAACAGCTATAAGTCGGTCAATTTTGGTCATAAAAGGATGATTTTTTTTTTTTTTTTTTTTTTTTTTTTTTTTTTTTTTTTTTTTTTTTTTTTTTTATGAGGATGATTTTCCTGAATATAATTGGTAAAACCGGAGAATTGTATAAAAATTTATATTTCGTATTTCTTTCAGAAATGTATTTATTGATTTAAACTGTTTCTAAGATAATGGTTTTAAAATTGAAAACATTTTTGCAATTGGAATTGTATCTCTGTGACTAACGGTTGAGGAAATAGCCATTGGGCACCGATAGCACTGGACACCATGTATACATATATATATATATATATATATATATATATATATATATATATATATATATATATATATATATATATATATACAGGGTGTCTAATGCTATCGGATATATATATATATATAATGTTGTACTGAACTACATTTATTGCAAATAGTGTTAATTTCACTACAAAAATTGCTCAATTTTTTTTTACAATACTGTGTATTTCAATGTATAAATATCATTGAATAGTTTAAGGTTACAAGATTTAATTTTCAGAAAACATGTGTAAGTTGTTTTAATTATTTTTTATTTATTTATTTATATTTACTTTGATTTTCATCATGTTTTTTTAATCTAAAATTGTATCTTTCACTTATATGTATCTATTAAGATTTTTTAGATAACCAGCTTTGATATTTTTCAGTAATGGTATTGCATTTCTTGCCAATATTTGCAATTTCATATTTAATTTTCTATTTTAGGAGTACTCTTGGTATTAATTATTTTCTGCATGTACTATAACCTTCAAATTTTACAACTATGAGATATTAACATTAGATACATTTTTAAAAATATATTTTTCCTATTTCAGAGTCCATTGTTTCCTACCGAACTAAACACTTTGAGAACAGAAGCATTGTAAAGTATTATACCTTCTACATGGTAAGTAACATATTCTTTGACGTGAAACACTATGAAAAGGCTGTAAACTATGTTAATTTAAGACTATAGTATAGAATGGTTGAAAACATATGTATTTTTTTTTTTAAGTAACAAGATGTTTTAAGAATATGGGTACCATCTTAATGCTTATATCACACCAAGAATTATGTATTTTTGCATTATTGGCTATGTGCATGTGCTGCATAAAAATTTCTTCAGGTTTTTACCCATTTTCTTAAACTCTGAATTGACAAAGCAGAAAAGAGAAAATATTACTAGCTTATGAAATTGAGAAAATGGTTTAATTGGTAAATTATCTGAATCATATTAATTGAATGCATATAAAATGTTCTATAGAATTCTAAAAAAATCTATAGAACATACTTTAGAATTATGGCCTCTTTTTCTATAGAGTGCTATAGATATCAAAGCGCTAAAAAAATAATGAATTGACTTGAAAATAATAATTTTAAAACAATTTAAAAACTAAATCGGAAAAGATAACACACACACATATATATATATATATATATATATATATATATATATATATATATATATATATATATATATATATATATATATATACAGGGTGTAGCAAAAAGAGCGTACCGATTTGGAATGTCAATAAAAAAAATACAAAGCAAGACAGAGAAAGAAATCTTTTATACTTGAGAAGTACACAGTATGCCATTGTTATCCATTAAGTTTTGCAGAGTACATCAGTTAAATGGCGACCGTCAATGTCGATGCAGTTTTAAAGTCTGTTTCAGAAATTTTGCAGTGATCTGCGGACCATGCCCCGCGGAATCGCCGTGATTTCTTGCATAATTGCTGCCTTGAGTACTTGCAAATTTGTTGGTCGGTGTTGGTACACTTTTGATTTGAAATAGGCCCACAGAAAAAAATCACATGGGGCCAAATCCGACGAATGCGGTGGCCAACCGATATCACCCCGTAAAGAGACAAGGTGGCCCGGAAACATGTTTCTGAGAATTCCAAGTGACCTTCTAGAGGTATGCTACATGGCTCCATCTTGCTGAAACCATACATCTTCCGGATCATGATCGTTGAGTAAACCGTTAACTTTTGGACGGAGAAATTCTCAAGCAATTCACAATAGCGCTCAGACGTTACTGTCACTGTAACACCACCCTCTTCAACTCTTCTTGTTACGCTTCTAGGGCGGCCAGGACTCTTTTTAAAGCCGAACTTGTTCGTTTAAAATTTGAAACCCAACAACGAATTGTTTGTGCAACCGGAACCAGATCATGACGTTCAAGCTGAAAGCGTATTCAGAAGACCTGTTGCATCATTATCACAGATTCACCATTCGTAACAAACTCTTTAACAACAAAAGCACGATGCTCTCCACTCTAAGCCATGACAGTAACTAAAAATGGCATGCGCAAACAAGTCAAAAGAGACCATGCCCACTGCTGTACCTCTACTATGAGCGAAGTAACGCTTCTGCCAAATCAGAACGTTCTTATTGCTGCACCCTGTATATATATGTCACATTCGCGACTGTAGTAATCCAAGACATTTTCTCAGCACCAGAATCTATTTTATTAGAAATATTTCAACAGACATAGTTACATGGTCGGGTAGGGCTCCTGATCGACTACTTGTTAATATTAGTGGCATGGTATAAAACTTAATGAGGGTGCTAATAAAATTTAATAAGATTGCCATTTGGTTGCACAAGTGCTGGCTAAGAGATACGAATTTGGAATACTGATAGTGAATTCAAAGACTCGTTACTGGGAAAAAACTTAGGCTTAAGTCTTAGGCTAAAATATATGTATCATATATATATAATAATAGTTTGAAAGTCCAATGATAGACTAGAGAGAAGTTGCAACTCAAAAAACCTAACTTTATATAAAACCTACAAAATAAAAAGTATTAAATAGCGAATCTTCAATCAAATGGAAAAGAATTGCAAATTTCGAGTCATCAAGCTAAGTAGTAATCAACAAATGTCTCTGGTATGGAATCAATAATAGAAAAACCAATAAAATCAAAGCATTAATGCTATACACCTGGACAAGGACTGAACCTAAATAATTGAATTGTTCATTTCGACAAAACTCTTCATCGGTTCCAAGTATTTTATTAAAATGAACACAAAATATGTATGCTTCTGAAGAAATAGCTAGATTATATCTATAAACTATTTCTACTTGGACAACACACATAAAGATGGAAAAATAAAGGAAACAAGAATACCTGGGGAAAACTCTGCATATACCCGAACCATTGGAACCCAGAATGAAGAGACTAGTGTTGCCATTAGCAAAGGATAAAAGAAAAGATTTACTGTTGCCAGTCGTAAGAAATAAAAAACAGTAATGTGAAAAGGCATTAAAAGGTAATATTATACAGTAAGAGCTACAAAATAGTGGGTCTTATAATAGTAAGGCTAATGTTTAAGTGGATGTAAATATATAAAGTATTAATGCAAGAGAATGTTAATGGCTGGCTAATATAAGATACTAAGAGAATTCATGAAAATTCAGCTGATCTAAACTTTTTAACTATACCATTTACTAAATAAGCTGGATATTTATATAATTTGCTGGTAAATTTTAGATTATTTATATGCATAGTATGAAATTTTTTATCTGATAATCTATAAATTCTAAAAAGCTGATTAAGTATAATATTTCTAAACAATTAAATCGAGTTACAGGAATTAAATGGTAATATTTTATTAATAACATTGACCTCAGCTTTTATTTCTTAAATATTGATGTTAGACATATATAATAAACTAGCAGCATACCCGTTCTTCGTACGGAATATATAATATAAAGAAACTTATAATTTGCAACCATGTGCAAATTCCGTTAAAATATTAAATTTATTGCTCCTAAAGAGAAGTTTAAGAATATCTGTTCTCACTATGCACAATTATATTCACGGGCAGATCTGAAGAATAAAACATCTTGGCCCCTTTTTAAGCAAATTTACAAAAAAAAAAAGGAATTGAATCAATATATGTAACTTCGTACTACTTATATTGTCGCAGATTAGAAAATATGCCAGTGTGTTGGTAGAAGATTACCCGTATTACAATATGAGTCTCAAAAATATTTGCCAAAATAAAAGAGAAGACGTAATAAATTGAAAATATCAATAATCCCCGTAATCTTTATACCAGAAGGTCGTAATTGATTCCAGTATATGCCAATATATATCAAAATATATGCCAATATACCTTTACTACTTATATTCTCGTAGATTAGAAGATATATCCGTGCATTTGTAGATTACTCGTACAACGTACTATATATGAGTTTCATCAATTTTCGTCATAAATAAACAATGGCATAATAACTTGACAATATCAATAATCCCTGAATCAACAGTCCCCGAAAATATCAATGATAATAATGTTTAAACCTGAAGACCGTAATTGATATTATCCAGTCAAAAATGCAATGTCAATGAAATTTATCTTATATACATATCTTTATTATTCAAATCGGAAAAGATTTAATACAAATCGTATAGCACATAAGGCATTGGATCCGTTGCTAAGCGACATGATATCATTTGCTTAAAATAAATTGACGGAAATCATATCGTCTGAATAATGCTATCTCCATGGAAGGTTTGGCAACATTTTTGTCAATTTAGCGATAACTTAAAAAATCGGCAAATTTATCGCCAAGTGGGACTGTAGAACTGATAATCCTATTTTGGGATAAATTGACGGAACATCATCACAATACTATCCCCTAACAAAACATAATTAATTTAATTTATTAAGCGCAAATTTATCAATTACATGATATTTTTATGGATTTACAAATATTTTTATCAATTTTGTGATATTAAAAAAATTCGTTAAATGTGTTACTAAGTAGGATGGATGAACTGACCGACAAATGCTACCGAAACACTATTTCAATAATTTATTCTACAAAAACAAATCATTGATTTGCGTCATTTTTATAAATTTGGAAACATTTCCGCTAATTTGGTAAAGTTTAAGAAAAGTTACAAAGTTATTTAGAGATATTCCGCTAAACTCGTAGCTCTGAATTTGCAGATCTGAAGAATAAAATATCCTGATCCTGTTTATATATACTAAATGAAAACACTAAAATTGTATTATAAGATACAGCCGTTCTACTCTTTTTCTGCTTCAACAATCGGCTAAATGAATTTATTGGGTAAACACAATATATGAGTTTTATAGCTAAACACAAAATATGAGCTGGAAAACTCTTTGCTAAAATAAATGAAAGTGATGTAGGCAGTCCGCAATTTATATAATTAAAAGAACAACCAAACCTTTCATTTAAAAATTATATTTTTACATCCATTTATTTATTATTCAAATAGAAAAAATAATAATAAATATTAACAACAGATTTAATTTCATTCCGTTGCCGAGCAACATGATATAAGATAGAATCTTCCTCATAAAATGCGAAATTAAATAGCCATTTTGATTTCTTTATACTTTTCATCGTTGAGTAATAGCTTGTGAAAGATAACCATGGAGGTAGATTTTTCCATTTAAATTCATGTTTCAAACAATTCGTGTTTTCCGATAGTGACTATTTAATGCAAAAAACCTGCACCAAACTCGGAAATAAAGTTTTATTTCCTTTCAACGTATTAAACAAACGATTTTGATCCTTTCCGTTTGAATAAACCACGGAGTTGGAGAGTATAACTCATAGGAAAAAGTTCCGTTTTTCATTAATATCTCGACAACCCCTGGACTTAGAAACTCGAAACTTGGACTAAATTTATGGGGGGCTATTTCAAGGCTATCCACAAAATTTCATTAAATTCGGTTCAGCCGTTTTTCTGTGATGATGAGACAAACGAAAATTTCGTTTTTTACTAAAATCTCGAGAACAACTGGTCGTAGAAACTCCAAACATGGACTAAATTTTAAGTGGGGCTATTTCTAGGCTACCCACCAAATTTCATCACATTCGGTTCAGCCGTTCTCCCGTGATGATGGGACAAACAGACAGACAGACAGACAGATTTTCAATTTTATTTATATAGATTACAAAATTGCATAAAAAAAGGTACAGAATTTTATGAAATCGATAAAAATTTTCAGGGGATTAAATTTGAAGAAATACAAAATTTAAATTTTTATACAGCCCCCATACAAAAACTTTTCCAGTGAGTAAAATGTGCCCCATACACTAATAAGGTGATGTACAAAATTTCAACATTTTATCATAGAAGTCCCAGAGATATGTTTAAACAAAGTTGGGGAGGGATTAATCACAAATTAAAATGTAAATGTTTACGGCAAGAGTGCAAATGACATAACGCAGAAATGCATCATAGGCAAATAATATCTGCCTTTTATCTTTAATGAATCTTTGGCATGGATGGAAAACATTTTGAACAAACTTTGTAATCTTTGTGTAAAGTAATTATTTCTACACAGTGTAGATACTTTTGTGCCAATAAATAGCAAAATTATTATTTATTTATATAATCATTGTTTTCTTTTCGTAATTTGTGTATGACCCCTGAAACGCAATCTGCCAATATACCCATGTCGATGCATCGAAAAGTGGTTTAAATCAGCATTTTTGTCTTTTCATATCTTTGGGGGTTTTTTTATGATAAAATGCTGAAATTTTGTACATCACCTATTAGTGTATATAGCACATTTTACTCATTGGAAATGTTTTTGTACGGGGGGCGTATAAAAATTTAAATTTTGTATTTCTTGAAATTTAATTCCCTTGAAAATTTTAATCAATTTCATAAAATTCTGTAATTTTTTTTATGCAACTTTGTAATTTATTATATATGTCTAAGATCAATATTTAAGGAATAAAAGCCGAGGTCAGCATTTTTGGGAAACCAACACATCAAAACAAACACTTTTCATCATAGAATGCATGGTCGCAAGTGAAGTGGTTGTATGCTAGAGGACTCTTTCAGGCACGCATATAAAAGCTTTACTAAAGGTAATGGCAGGGAAACACAAAAGCTTTACTAATGGTGCTTCCACAATAGGTGTGTTCCTGATCATGGAATGTTTACTCACTTGCACTGCCATCTGTCTGAAAGGGGATCCTTCAGTGCTGCCATGCATTTGTTTTGTATTAAATAAAGCTTTGTTTTGATGTTTTGTGCCAGTCCTGTTTTTGTGTTTCTTAAGACTGTGTATGTGTGGAAAAATGGAAAGCGCCCTCTAGCACGTAACTATTTGTGACCATACATTCTATGATGAAAAGTGTTTGTTTCGGTGTTTTCTATCATCTCTGAAAGTTGTTTGCAAACCTGAAAGTTGGTTGTTAGTTTTGAAACACCCTGTATACTAAACACTATGAAATATGAATGTTTAAAAATGTCCAGTGCACACTCACACTCAATATTTTTTTATGGTACTAATACTTAATACATTCATTGCTTTATTATTACTATTATTGACTTTTTTTTTAATTGGTGGAGTTTTTTTTATTCTGAATATTTCATAGCAAATCTTGCTGCTTCCTATTTTGATTTGAAGACATTCTACACTGGTATGCAAATAAACTCCTTTGGTCTAGTCTAAAACACAAAAGCTGATTTGAGGGATTAGAAATTCTCTATTATAGGAAACTTTCCAAAAAGTTTCACATACATAGATTAGATTAATTAAATAATTTTAAATGCTTACTCTGAATACAGAGTCCTAAATCACATAAGGATTCCAAGAAAATAAATGGTTGCCACTCTGTTTCTATTTCTCAACAGATAGCAACTGCAAATAACTGCCTACAATTTTGTGAATTTGCTGATAAGTTGAGATTGAGATACTGCAAGGACCTCAGCAACATTTCAACTTTAGCTGAAAGTACCTTCTGCAAATCTATGGAAGCTTTTCTAAAATTGATACTTGTCGTGTAAGTATAATGTATATCAGATTTCTTGAAAATGTATTTCCATTAGAATGCTCTGTAATTAAATATTCTTCTATTGTAGCTTCTATTCCTCTTAACAGCCATTTCAGCCATTTTTTGAAGTATTTGAAACACAATAGATTTAATGTTAATTTTACCATCAAGTATTGGCTATGTGCTTCTAAATGACCTGAAAGGTGTTCCAATGAAAACATAAAAAGCTTTTATACACTTTGCATTTCCATTCTTTTCTTCCCAATCTTTATGTGTACCAGTTCTATTGTTTTCATACATACTCTGAAAAAGTAAATTAGGGGTTGCATTGGAGGCAATAGTGTCTCTGTCTTACAGAAATATCATCTACTTGACCATTAGACAAATTCTACACAAATTTCAGCTGTTAAGCGACTGAATGAAAAGGTGAATAATAATGTTATACCATCTCCTGTTTGATAGGCACACTTTTTGTAAGACATTTACTTCAGTACATTTTTATTCTTACTCAGCTAAAAGTGTTAAATAAATTGTCATTGAAAAAAAAAAGTTCTTTTAAGTGTACATGATCAAATTAAAGTTAATTTAATGTATATGATAAAATTGCAAGTATACACTTTTTATTTATTTTAACTATGACTGATTTATAGAGTTTAATTTTCTTTCTTAAATGCACCCCAATTAAACAACCACTTCTCTACATGACATTTTTTTTTTCAGATTGCTATGTTAAATAAATGCTGCTGTATAAATAATTTATGTTTCCACAAAATTGTGCTCCTTATCAAATAAAACCATAAATTTGTTTATCAATTTTGTGCATCAATACATATTGTAGTTTTTTCATAACGAAAGAATAATTTTGCTGATAATTCAAAATAAAATTTCATGAAAATGCTAGTTTGTGTACTTTGCGTAAGTACACATACTTTGTGTACATACAGAATATTTTAAACTTATTCTCATGAAAAGAGAATATTAATGTGACCTTAAGTATTTTGTTGTTCCTCTGTGTTTGCTTTATATTTAGAAGTGCATTGAGATATATTCATATTTTCTTGAAACAAAACAAGGTTTCCACTGAGCTGAAAAGGGTAAGGAAATAATGAAAAAACTAATTGCTGTAAGAAAATTCTTATTTTTCCAAAGAAATTTAGGATAATCATGGTAATTAAAAAACATTTTGTCATGTGTTTTTATTTAAAACTTTTTTATGAAGAATGTATAATTTTCTTTTCTTTTCATCCTATTTTTTCACAACTACTTAGGCTCCGGCCACTCAAACGGCTACTGAAAACCTTTGGGTCAGTCGAGTGGTCTGGATCTTCAACACTGCTTAGGCTTTCCCAGTTTTCACTATTCTCACCCACCTCTGTTTTTGATGCATATACATGAAAATTTCAAAAGCTATAAACATTTTATTCTCTAATGATTTGTCTGATATTTTTCAGTTTTGATCAGTTATAATTAACTAGACCTAATAGAATAATAAGTTTTAAGGACCTGTTAAAATAAACCATTTTCAACAAAAACTATCAATAAGTAAAATACACTATGTTGAAGGATAAAGAAAATTTGAGCAACGTATATAAACACAAATAAAATGAAAATGCAGCATACAGCGGTTTCAAGGATATGTTGGATCCCCTTCGTCAGTGCAAGGGAAACAACAAACCCAAAGTCCAAAAGAGGACCTCTTTTAGTACAGCTGTATCCTCGAAACAGCTGTATGCTGTATTTTCATTTTATTTGCTCTTATATATGTTGCTCAAGTTCTTAACAAAGACTGTATGAAGGATACACTATGCTTTTTAAGCATAGGATACACTATGCTACTTTTTTATGAAGTATATTAACTATTGTACACAACTGACAATAGGCACCAAAAAGACCAAAATAGGTCATTTCATTTTATAGGCAACTATGTATTAATGACTAAGCAATTTTGTATGACTTGTTGCATTTGTTATGATAAATGTTCGTACATCAGAAACTACCTGTAGTGTTGTTTTTACTCTTTTCAAACTTCATTGAAGCTTTTGGTTCTGTATTAAAAAAAAAAAAAAAAAATTAGGGTTTTGGTTGTGTTCCAAATCATTGAATAGATAATTCTTTAAGAATAGAAATACATTTCAGGGGTCACTGAGCTAGTGATTTCCAACCCTTTTTATTTGGAGGATCCCTTGAAATATTTCGTAAAATGTTGTGGAACCCCCGATTACTGACACATTTGAGGTTCCACAGGGTAAATGACAAAATCAACTTGTAAAGCAGTAAAGTTTATAAATAACTAATTCATAATTTGAATGAAATATTATAATAGTATTAATTGCCTATTTGTATTTATTAGTTACGGTTAATAAAAAAGAACAAACATTTTCATTACACATCAGGCTTGCTAGTTACAAACAAATGTGTATATATTTTGTAATGATTCTGTATTAATACCATTGTTTTTCATAAAATTATTAACAAAAAAAAACAGTTGTATTTTATTGTTTCATAATATATTCCCATTTTCATATACATTTCATCTGGTTTTATACTTTTCTATCATTTTTTGGCTTCTTTTTTGTATTCCAAATTTTTATCTGTCAACCCTATGAGTAGTTAGGGAGAGTGCTGGTAATATTCATTATATCCAATTGAATTCCTTGCTGCCTCAAAAATTTCCCACTTCAATAAAATTTGTCTTCAAAAGTAAAACTCTTGCCCTTTAAATGTTAACTATCACCAAGTTAAACTTTTAAAATGCCTCATTGTTTTATTAATAGATCCTGTCAAAACCTTAATAACCCTTTTTTTTTTTTACTAAATTACAAAAAGGGTGGCTAGTTGTACATTTGTGGCAAATGTTTATAAATTCTTGAAGAACCCCCAGCTTAGACTTATGGAGCCCTGGTTGAGAACCAGTGCACTAACCGTATGTCTGCAGTACCTTAATATCCAATTAAAAGACCCATGCATTGAATATGTATAAATTTTTCATTGCTTTTTGCTAGGTTTTCACTATTAATGGTCCTTTTAAATTAATATCATATAGTCATAATGATTCACATCTTATTCAGAAGTTTTTGTAATATGTTCTAATTTTCATCTCAGGTTAAAGTGTCTACGAGGTGAACTATTTATGGATTTAAGCAGTAATTTGAATGAAGTTATGACTCGTAATTGGTAAGTGATATTTTATGCTAGAGAAAAATTTTTAAAACTTAGAATGTGTACATAGGAGCTCAAATTCTGCTGGTATAATTCATGCACATGTCATAGGAAAGGTTGGATTTTAAGATGAGATTTTGACCAGAGCTATGCATTACTACAAATTACTATTAAGTAATTTGTAGTAAATGTTAAGATGTTAAAAATGCTATCTATCTTGTTTTTTGGATATTAATAGTGTATATTCAATAATATTACATTTTTTGATAAATATTTTATTTTGGTGTAATGAAAGCAGAAAAGCCCATTTACACCATAAATTCAAGTTACAGATGCAATTTAAAATCCTTTTATTCTACAAACACAATTATTTGAGCTACAATGAAACAACTAAAAAACTTTATTATTTTATGTCTATGGGACTCCTCACCGCCTATGCTTACTATGTTTACCAACTCCTGTTTTCAATGTATGTGCATCAAAATTTCAATAGCCTGTATGCCTTTTCATTCACTAATTTTGTT
The DNA here is from genome assembly GCA_951213105.1 of Amaurobius ferox. NCBI lineage: Eukaryota > Metazoa > Arthropoda > Arachnida > Araneae > Amaurobiidae > Amaurobius > Amaurobius ferox. Next base: position 175,559,547 of record OX578135.1, on the reverse strand, counting down.
TTAATCAGTTTAAATAATAAATCAGCTGAATCTGCAGTAATTTAATGCCTTAATAGGGTTGTCATGATTCAAATTAGATTCATATTGTGATTAAAAACCTATTTTTTATCACACATTACTATTTCAATGAATGGATATCACGGATCTATTTTAACAATGTACCAATGCTATTACCATATTTTTTTAACCATGTAAAAGCTGAAGATTTTGCTTCATTTAAAAATTCAAAGTAAATGGATAAAGGAAATCATGAATTGTAATTCATAAAAAAATATAAATATCTCAAAATGGTAAAAAATTAACCTGTTTTCAGCTCTAAAAAATGTGAAGTACCCTACAAAACTCCACTAATTTTTATCATGTTAAAAGTTTTTCTTTTTTTTTTAAGTTTGAATCAGCTATATAATTTTTTAGTAGTTTGAAACCAGCTGCATTTTTACCAATCTGTCATCTTATCCAGGAAATCACTTATTTTAATACAGTCAAACCTGCTTGAAATGTAACTTGCAGGAAATGTAACACTTTCATAAATGGAAAATGTTTTTAGCCCGTCCACAAATATAGGAAATTTATGTTATTTTCCCTGTGTGAAACGGAACCTGCACAACGCGGAAACGGATGACTAATTTAAAGTAACTTGCTAATAAAGTAGCTGTGGTAATGAACTAAGAACAGAAAATCATCCAACTATTTCAGCCATTTATTTCTAAGTGAATGACAAAGGGATGGGACAGCCCAGTGGTTAGCGTGCAAGGATGACACTCGGACGATCAGAGTTTGATTCCCACCTCTGCCCAAACTGTCCCCATGTTGAGTACGGGCATGTTAAATATGTGGGTCTGTAAGTTCTTCTGAGAGGTTGGTGGCAGGGGAAGGAAGGTACGGTCCCTGTAGATGCCACCCCTACTAGGTTCTAGTCTAAATTGGGCGGCACTTCCTGATCTCCCAAATAAATACCTACACCTTTAGATAGGCCTGGGTCGAAGAAAAAGTGAACCACAAAGTGTCATTCATAAATAAAAATGGTACTACTAAAATGGAACTTTCTATCAAATCATATAGTGGTTTTCTGAAAACTGTTTCAGACCTTCAAGAATTTTAAGTTAATCAGGGAGATTCTGAAATGCTAGAAATATTAATACACGATTTTTGACTGAAAGTCCCATTATTAGCAAGACATATGATCAAAATACCATGTTGAATTATTTTAAATTTTCATCTTAATAAACATATCGTGGGTTTTTTTTGTGTGTTTGTTTTTTAATGGTAAGCAGTAATTTTTTTTTTCTGGTAAGTACATTTATTTATTTTTTAGAAGCTAACAGTCAAGGACATGGGGTATACTATTCTTTTATTTGCTTATATTTACTCCTGCAATCGCAGTATGCAAAAATGTGCGTATTTACATATTTAGAATAATTAGCTATTATAGTAAAATATAGTATTAATTAAGTGCATCTGAATAAACTTTTCAGAATTTTTAAAGTCATATAAAGATAAACAATTACATATGGACTATCTGCATTTTCAGCTAAACATAGCTTTTCCTGACATAACCTACATGTAACAGAAACCTTTTCCTGACAGAAAATTCTTCCAGTCCCCTGAAATTCCATTTAAAGCAGGTTTGATTGTAGTATATAGAGAAAAGCAATTTATTTTTCATTGAAAAGTTAAAAACTTTTATTTGAATATCAGCAAAGATCATTACTAATTTTTTGTCAAATGATTGTAATTTTTTTTTCCTACTAATTGTGAAAAATGTGATTGATAACAAAACCTTGGTAAGATTCCCACATTCATTAAAAATTATTTGTAAAGTATTTAATTTTTATTTTCAAGGACCTTTTAAAATCCTTGAATTAAAAAAAGGTCCTTAAAAATATTTAATTTATTGTTATTTTTTTCATTCTAAATTTTTAGTTTTGTTGTACTACTACTTCAGACGCAGATACTAAGTAGGACTGCTCAATAGTCTGTAATCAGTCTCTGTCAATGTCTTTCATGTGCAGCTAAGGATTTTTTCACCACATTTAGAGAACAGGTGTGCCATGTAGAGTTACTGTATCATAAAGGCAAATTTGTATTGTTCATTTAGATGACCATTTTGGGGGAATTGTCAATATTAAAAGTGCTTAATGAACCCACTTTTTCATCTAAAGTCAATGAGCACATTCATTTTCAAAGAGCATAAGCTGAAAAAACTAGTAAGATACATGTTCCCTTAATTTCATTGAAAACTGAAAACCCTGCTTTGTCTTCATCCCAATCTACTCTTTAAAGTTGATTAAGAACTCCTTAAAACACTCACATATATTTGGGACTCTCACATATAACTAGAAATCACAACACACATATGGATTTAAAAAGAAAACAATCACTTGTGGATCTCATTCACAGACAGCTTTTAGCTTTATTTGTTTTTCAGGTTTATGACTGGAAACCAGATTGTGGATACCATTCATGCTACTCTGGAGGATTATGGTAATGACTATATCCACCTTCTCCCTGAGAACTTTAACATGCTCATCAATGACATCATGAACCGCATTGCAGTTAACTATATCAACTCTGTCCTTCAAAGGTTGGTATAAAAACTTGACCTTGAATAATGCTGTGCATTTTGTGATTATTGAGCCATAGATAATCTTTTTTATGTATAATCATGTCAAATTTTTCCCTATGCTGCTATGTTAAGAAAATATCAAATTTCGAAGTTTTCACTCAAATTTCAAAAAATTCTATCTAGCTCTAGATAGAATTTCAAAAAATTCTATCTAGCTCTAGATATTTCATTAACAAAGTCAGATAAAACGTTGCGAAAATCCATTAATATTTATGGCAACTATTGAGTACACAAGAAATTGATCACAGACAGACAGACCGACATCACTCAAACAATAATCAAAACATTTTTAGGATGTCTTAAAACATATATTGACATCAAAATCTCAAATTCGAGAATTTTTGTGAAAACAATATTTTCTCTATAATACTATATTCTATAGTATGAGAGAGTAAAAATCTGAACTCAAGACTATCCAAAACATGAATTGAAAAATAATTTGCATTTTTCAATCATATTTTATGCTATGTAGTACATGCTCTGAATTTATAATACTTAGTTGGCAATCTTTAGATTATCCTAGCTGCTAGTACTAGTATTTTTAATCCTTTTTTCATGTTTTTTCCTGATTTTCTAAACAAAATTGACTGGTTTTTATCCTTCTCTAAAGAAATCTGAAATTTAAAGGCTTTTTATAACACATTTCCTGTAAAAGTCAACTTTTATGAATTTTCTTGTAAAAGATACAAATTCACATGAGAAACAACCCTACTTCATAATTGGTATTTGTACTTTATTGGATTTCTTGGAATGCTTGATTGCATAAATCAGTCCATATTCTAGTGCACTGCCAAGAATTAAAGTATCCCTTCTTTCATCTTTTAATTATAAAAGAGCAGAGCAGTAAAACTATCCATTCTTTATAATGCTGGAAAAAATGAATAAATATTTTAATAAATCATATTAGTTTTCTCATAAATAGTGGGATTAAACAATTTAGTTTGTATTCTAATAGTCAGTTATCATTTCCATCCATCCCTATCCACTGATTGTATGTTGTATAAAACAACTTATTTTTATATTTAAGTCACATCTTAAAAAAAAATATTTCATATAATTAAACAGATATAGTAAGCAAATGACATATAAAATAGTAAAAATAAATTGATATTTTTTGTTCTATTTTCGGCATTTAATTATTCTTATACTGAAAAGGAAATTGCTTTGATAACCCATAATGAAAAAGGTCCATATATATATTTTTTTTTTTCAAACTTCCACCTTGTTTTTCAGCATAAATGCATGAAAAGACGAAATATTTCAAAAAATATGTCATATGAGTTTAGCATGCATATATTTGATGTATAATAAAAATTTAGTTTTAGAAACATGTAGTAAATGTAAATGTGTGCTACTGTATACTGTGTTAAAATGTTTATCTATAGATATATAATATAATTTATTTCTACTTGAAAAATTAATTTGGTAAACCTGGAGAGAAGTCCTGGAATTTTATTTTACTTATTTGCATGTGAAATTTGTAACTTCAACAGTGCAATTATAACCTTGGATGTACAGCTTACTTATCACTGTATAGAAGTAATTGACCATTACATCTTACGTAATAAAAGTTTCTAATAAAATGTATTTGCTGTATATACATAATTTTATGCACTCAATTTGTAGACTGAAACTAAGATTTGTAGCATTTTTAGATACATTTTTTTTCCCCAGGCGAATGAGCTTTAAGACTTATGAAGAGCGCAAGCAAGCTGCTGAGAAAATGTGTGAGGAAGGAAAAATTTTTCAACAACTATTCCAAAGATCCCCTTTCAACAAAAGGGTTTGTATTTTCCAACTGCAAAATACTGCTAGAATTATAATTATGTCGTCAGGTGAAATTTGATTCAAATATGTGACTCAAGTATTTTCTTAGCAAAAAAAATCTCTTTTGGTCATACCTTCACCACACCTTTGAACCATGGTTTCACAATTTTTGCTGCTCCTTTGCAACGAGTAAGTAATAAGATTGGCCACAGAACTCCTGTAAAGCAAGAATTCTAGAAATATTTTGTTTTAAAATAAATTACTTCCAGTCACTGACAGTCTAGGGCATTATTTTAGCCTCACCTAATGACAATAAACCTCTTAATTGCTTAGGATAATGGTGAAACTAAGATTATTTTTCCAGATTTTTATATTTTCATGGAATGAATCCAAAAATTAGCAGATTGATTATATAATATTAAATGTTAAAATCATAAATAAAATCCTGAATGAAAATTTCTTTTTCAAAACCCCTGGTAAGTTAGTAATAATCATAGTTTTACTATACAACATAGTTGAAAAATGTTTATGACTTTGTTCATTCTGTCTGACTGTTAGCACGATAACTGCCATAAAAATGATTTTATCAAAATAAAATTGTATGTTGTTCAGACAGTCTGTGGGACCTATGAGACTATAAATGAATAATATCACCCAATTAGTTTTGGATTGAACCCGTGTTGAAAAAATTAAATACATTGAACCCTATAGGACCTAATTTTTCAAACATTTTTTAAGCGAATTTAAAATTCACAAATTGCTTTGAAAGTATTAGGAAATATACAAATTATCCCATAAAAAATATAAAAAAAGTCAGCAAAATATATTCGGAAGTTTTTATAAAAATTAAAACAATAATTACACCTATATCATATACCGGCCGACCAAATGGCTACTCATGTCCTTGTCGACGAGTCGGTCGGTCTGGGTCTTCAACCTGTATCATATGAAGAGATCATGTGACCGACTTCAAAATAAAATATGGCACCCATCTTGTGTCAAAATTGTGATTTTTAAAATTCTTTTTAATATATATTTAGTGTTGTATCCATCCTAAAACCACTTTATTTTTCCTTAATTTCTGTGCATGTATATTTTGAAACAGTGCAATTACAATATATTTGAGTTTAAATGATTAATGCCATTCATCTTTGTCAGAATCGTGATTTTTAAAGTTCTTTTTAATTTATATTTAATGTTGCATCCATCCTAAAACTGCTTTATTTTTGTTTTTTTCTGTGCATTTATATACTGCGACAACGCAATTACAATATTTGTGAGTTTAAATGATCATCAAACTTCGATTATTTCTACAACAAAGCCTGATTTTCACATATGGAGTATGTAAACAGATCAAAATGGAAGATGAGTTGTATCAGAATTGCTGGATTTCATTAATGCAAAATTATCTAGCTCTGGAGTCTGCAATATAGCTGATATGAATGAAACATTCATTGATTTTACGTAGAGAAGCAGACGATTCTATTTCCTTTTTCGATGAAGATTTAAGCATGGAGTTATACAGTACTTTTACAGTACTTCCTGATTTTAAGTTTTAAGTAAAATAAATTATTGTAGTATATTGTGATAATTTTAAAAATATCGCCGCTGAATGAAAGGAATGGAAAAAGATTTATGAATGAAATTTTCACTGCTTTTATATAGAGAGACAAGCGATTTATATTTTGATGACATTATTTGAATAAAGCTCATTTATTTTTGAGGAAGTTTTCAAATATAATAAATTGTATTATTGTGATAATTTTTAAGATATCACCGCTGAATGTATCGCATTTTAGAGATGTTTAAATAAAATTATATTGCAGTTGGAAAGTGTTTCATAATCAATGCTTATGCATGATTGATCTTTTTTGTTATGATTAAAGTTGCCATCTTTTCTATCTCTTACTAGAACAAATTAGCCGGCATTGCCCAGGTTCTAAATAAGCAGCCACTACTTAAATAATATAGACATATAACACCACTCAATTTCCAAATTGCCTGTTTTGAACTATAATCATTCCTGTGCTCCATTTTTTCCCATATGCAATAGTGGCCATAATGCACCCTAAATAAGTATTTGATTGCCAATCATTGAAAATACTTAAAGTCGCAAAAAGGGAAAAAAAGTTCCTTCACCTCAGATGTAAAATTCAATGAATTATTGCTATCTCTGAGTTTTCAAGTTGGGAAACCAATCAATAAAATCCACTTCATTAGATAAACAGCTGCTTTATCATTGGAATAAAATGACTGCTATTTAATCAAAACACTTGCTCTCATATATCATTTGATTCAGCGATGAATGAATAATTTGATTTGGTGAAATAGCAGAAAATGGCCAATTTTTGGCTTTAAAAATTCATAACTTTTAAACTATAATTGGAAATTTAAAAGTAAACTCAATGAGGTCTGTCGTATCGAGAGTTCAGCTAACTCTGTACCAAATTTCGTGACTGTTTGAAACTTGGATTTTCCACTGCAGAAGGAACAAACAAGCAAATATGAATTGTGTAAAATCATAGAATAATATACTTCCTTTTTAATTTTATTTTCCTTATTTATCTTGACTGATTACTATTGTATTTTTCTTGAATGGACCCAATTTTAATGGATTTTTTTTTTCTTTCAGTTAAATTCAATTGTAAAAAAAAGAGTGTATTATGATGGGAAAATTACTCTGGAGAATGTGCTTAAAAAATATGGCCCAGTGGAAACGCCTGTAAGCCAACTTTTATTTTTTTTTCTCTCAGATGTTATATTTAGGTGTAAGCAAGTTGTTATCAGATGTTATATTTAGGTGTAAGCAAGATCCCCAGTATATGATTTTAGTTCTGGATACCTAATATTTTATTGTGGATTTTTTACCTTCTAAACTGTATGTATTTCAGTGTGATAGGATCCCTTCATTCTTTGCTATAGATTTTTATTGATTGCTCAGGCTGTGGCACAATGATTGTAACTGCCCCCCCCCCCACACACACACACACACACACATACACACACACTTTGAGTGTCTGGAGAGGGTATATGTTGCAAATACATCACGTTTTTTTTAATGGTACTGTAATTTCTGGTACAAAAGCTGTGGCATTGAAATGTTTAAAAATTAATTATTTACTAAATATAATGTTTACTCCAACATCACGGATATGCTAAAATTTCATTCCCCCCCCCCCCCCCCCTCAGTGTTTATATAACAAAAAAATTATCTAAATCAAAAATCATTACTTCTAGGCATCCATTTAATGTCCCTATGTTCCCTTTCAAAATGTCCACTTTGTTCAGTACTTAAAAAATGTGTTTGAATTAAATGTAAGTAGAAGCATTCAGTTTTTTTTAATGTAAAAATTTGTTTCCAGAACATTGTATGTTAACAATTAGTAGTCGATTTTGGCCCTCAGTATATGACCATATTATTTCTTCTTGCAATTTACAATCCGTGATGGGTTTTTTTTTTTTCCCCCTCTTTTGTGTTCCATACGTATGTGAACATGTTCTAACACTTCTGTCTATTGCCATTTCTGTCTCTAAGCTTGCAAAAATTTGTAGAAGACTGATTTTTTATTAATTGATTAGTATTTGACTAACTTTATTTATTGAATCAAATAGATATTGAGTGTTATTCATTACTTCCACAAGACAACTTCCGACCAGAAATTCGGTTAAACTTGCATTAGTTAAGCAATGGCAGCAGACTTGAATTGCTATGATTGTTATATTTGCTATTGAGTGTACACTAAGTGCAGTGTTTCTGTTCAATTTTAAATATTTTTAAGTGTATTATTGTCCCTATGGCTTTTTTTTTACCAGAAACCACGATAATTGAAAATTTATAAGTTGTATGTGTTGTGGAAGGACATGAAATGTTATCTTTGATGTCACAAATTGTACCACAATAGCCAGCCTATCGTCAGTTACATAGTTTGTGGGCCATAGCTTTTGGATCTGTCACAACTCATGGTCATACTAAAGAAATAATTGTCTTCCAGACTTAATTTTATAATGATAATGTAACATTTTGTCAAGGCTTTTCAAAAACTGGAAATTGGGTTTAAAATATTTCTCATTACTTCTCTTGATGCATTTCGGCATGTGATTTAACTAATCAAGCAGGACTGGTAATACTTGGATTAAAAGGACCAGGTATTATAAACTCAATGGGTTTGGGAGTAGTATTATTTGGTATAAGATTTTCTATATATACTTTAATAAAAGTTGACTTTGCATATAAGTCACCCCTCACATAAGCACTCTTTTTGAGGGGGGAAAATCGGTAAAAATCTAAAACACAAATATCAGCCACTCCCAAATTTGCATGGTATACTTTAAATTTTTTTATGCAGTGTGTATATAAAAATGGCTTATCATTGTCAACACTTTTTTATAACATTTAAATTTACCCTCAGGTTTATAATGTGCCAATTTTTTTTCACTTTGAATATATTTAAGATTTACTGTTAAGCAAATAACACATTCCCTTAATTCCCTCCCTCTTCCCAAAAATTAAAGTTTAAAAGGTTTTGTGGGAATTTTATCGAATCTACTATGGCATTCCAATATTTTGACTAATATGCTAATCTTATCTTAACATACGGTTTTTATTAATAATCAGTGTGCACAGTTTGAAGGGTGGAATTTATTTAGCATTGCCACTACTTTCTGCTGAAAGTTATAACTGTCTGAAAATGTATATATACTAACTGTGTGCTTATATAAGAGAAAAGCAAGTGCTTTATTTTTAAAAAATATTTTATTTGTTTCTAGTTTAGTACATAAATAGTAAGAATTATTATAAAATTTAATTTAATAAAATGTAACTCCCAATTATAAAATCAGATGGAATGCATTTTTTGTGTATGTATGTTATTTGAATTATATTTTTTAAATCGAGTTATTTCATATTTTCCCCCCTCTAGAAAACTTCACCATTTGAAGCATTGCCTTTACTTGGAGAGGTGCTGAAACTGAAGGACATTAGTATGCTCTCATTAGAAATATCTGTAAGTGAAAGCTTCCTGTTATCATTTCTTAATGTGTGCAAACTTTTATTTATTCTTTGAAGAGGCTTGTTCTTTTCTATCTTAACTGAGCTTAGAATTTTTCTTAAGGAGAGAAAGAGCATATTCATACACAGACTGTTCTTAATTTTAAAAGGTCAGTTTTGACTATTAAATTTAGAACAGCCCTTGTCTGCATATCATATGAATTTATGAAATTAACCAATAGTCATATATGGAACATGCACTATGACTGTAGCCTCAAGTAAAGAATAAAATGTCAATATCTAAAAACTGAAGTAAAATACAAGACTACAGAGACCGTTTTAGAGGCTCTAATGACCAGCTTTCACTTATAAGAAATAACTGCTGAAAATCCATTAAATGATTTGGTTGTTTTCAACTCTATAGTTAATTTCTTCTGGCAAGTGGTTGCACCACACCGAGAAGGCCTGCAAGACGATTATCTCTTGTCTTTTTACTTTGCTTACAAACATAGTAATGTACACATTTTGGACTCTTGAGAATGTATTATTTTTAGCGACATCTGTTTGTGTGTATTTTTGTCAGTCTATGCAATGTGTGTATTTTTGTCAGTCTATGCAATGTGTGTATCTACTTTAACTCAAAATCTATGACAAAATTTCTTAAAATTTGATGATCGTTTATCTGTTTCTATGATGCTTATTATATTTTGGTATGATTAGGAAATATAGAACCCATATTTTACTCTAAATAGCCTGCACAAAATCTGAGATTAAAGATTAAATGGGGGGGGGCGATGGGTCCGGACCCATCGGACCCCCTCTATGAATATGTCATTGACCACAAGAATGAAAAGCCATCGCTAATGCAATGCTAGCTACAAAACCAAATTCCACCAATACTACTTTTAAATTGCAAGGTAGATATGGAATGGATTTTGGAAAACCCAAATTTCCAAAAAATCTCACTCTAAATGCAACTCTTTCTAATTTAGTTGGAACAGATTCTTGGTTTTTATTTTATCTGCTTGAACTAGGCTCAAATTTTTTAATAGAAGATGTTTCAGAATGGTCAAGTTCTACACCACATCATTCACATCAGTCGGTGGCCGTGGGAATCGGCTCCGGCTACCTTCTGCTCCCAGCCACACACTTAGCTACAGTAAGCCTTCTGGTCTGTCATGTGGTCTGGGTTTTTCACACCACATCATTCACAAAGTTGCAAGCATTGAATGTTGTCAATGACTGTGAAAAATGAGAGGTCAAGCTAAATACTGATTTTATACAATCAGCAAAACGTGAAGATCACTACCAAAATGTTCTGCCGGTCGTCGAACAAGATCAACAAAAGCAGAGAAATCTGCGAAAAAAGCCAAAATTGATTGAATCTTTCTTAGATTGAGTGTACTTAGTTGTAATTGAGTGTACTTGTACATCTTAAATTGAGTGTACTTTCTAATTTCAATTAAATTGAAATTAGAAAATTAGTAGTATATGATTATATATTCTTTTGTTATATCACAAAACAATCTTAATTGCATTATAATATACATTATACGTTTAATTTTTTTTTTTTTTACTCATGATGCTTTGTTTTTAAGAATTTCCATTTTTATTGTACATTCCTGAGACCGGTGGACCACATAGATGTTATTCAATTTTTCAAAACTTTTACGTATAATATTATTTTAGCATTTCGAACAAAAATAACATAAGAACAGACCATTTCCATGAAATTTTTAAAAGCATGGGGTGTTTGATGCACCCTAATATATATATATATATCCATTTATTCATCATGAAATATATATGTATTTATTCATTTATTCTATACAATAAAACATGGAATGTATATAGAAATAATATTTCTTTTGGAATCTTTTGCAACTTGATGCATTTTTAAAAATGTTAATTCACCAAATGAAATATACATATATATATATATATATATATATATATATATATATATATATATATATATATATATTCATTTATTCTATACAATAAAATATGGAAATATGAGTCTGTAAGAAAAGTTACATACTACTCACATTAGATTTTTCTCTATTTGCTTTCAGTGTTTCTTGTATTTAATAACAATGGAAATTTGTACTGCAGATATAGAGAGTCATTGTCGCCCATAAAATTGACTTGGCCCACATGCACAAAAATGTTCTTTGTTTATCTAAAATTTGCTATACCATGTAATGAATCAACATAAGTGTTACTTTTCAGAATATTTTGAACATTACAAAACAAGCTCCTATATAAATAATAAGAAGTACATATTATAGAAAAATTTTGAGTAAAAGCTAAAACAGCCTGTATCAGTACACTAACTTAATTTTACATTTACACATAAAAGATGTTTATCGAAGTGAAAAGTATTTGTGTGCAATATGCACAGCACATTTTTTCAGAATACGAACTGCATAGAATGAATCGCTTTTACATGTCTTTGAATTCATTTTTAATGGAAAAAAATACAATAACAATATGAATGATAATTTTAAAGTGATCTTATTCTGAAAGAAAAAATATTATATTTTTATTTAAAATACTTGCTCTGGATTGAAAAAAATATTAAAGTAAGTTTTGTTTCAGGGTGTCATCCGAAACTATCCTGATGCTACTTTGGAGCAGCTCATAGCCTTACTTCTGTTACGCGGGGATGTCAATAAAAGTGAAGCTAAACTAGTAAGTATAGATTCACATTGCTGAATTATTTTATTTAGTTTAAAAATAGCTATTTTTGTATGATGATATGAAACTTTATTAATTAGTTTTGGAGAGTTAGAAATTCTGGATCCCTTTGCAGACGTCAGCATTCCGGAACTGCCGTGGCCCAAAAGATGGAGCTCTTCGCTTCCAAACTGTTCCCAAAGGACGACTAATTTATTGCGCTAAGCTTAACTCGAAAAAAAATTCACTAAAAATCACATGTTCAACACAGCAATCTATTTTATACTTATTTGCTATTTGATGTATATTTTTCATACAAATCTCAATACAAAATACTTGTTAGTTGCTTTTACTATGAATTCTACTAGTTCATCATCGAAAAATATGCTAAACAATATCGACTTCCTTATCTAAATTAGGCAGCATAATATTGTGATTGATTCCAAGTATGATCAAAAAGTCAAAAGAATTCAGATCTTTCACATCTCCTGTCCAAACATCATTCGCAGAAACAGCTACTGAAGCTGGCTGCGTTGTAATAATAGTACACTTAGAATCTGAAGAATCACAAGCATTTTCAGATTCATCTTCAGAAATACCACAGTTCCACGAATCTTTACTATCTGCATCACTTTCATTACTGTCCGGTTTGTTTATCATACGAATTTATTCTTCCACAGAAAGAAAACGTCTTGGCCCAGTCATTCTTTTATCTGAAATAACATAATAATTTCACTGCCGTACATTCCTCTAAAACCCAAACTTAAAAAAAAATACTCTTATATTTTTATGCTTCACCAACGAAATCATTAAGCTAAAATCGAAACGAGAACCGAAACTCAATTATAAAATAGCAGAGGCTACGAGAAGTGCTGTATTTGTTTATATTACAAAACCATGTTTCACTGCTCCAGATAGAGAAATGATTCTTTGCATCCCTCCCCTATGTCAAGGTCAAGTATCTGCAAAATACATTGAAGTTGTTCGCATGGACATTTAACATCATCTAGTACACAAATAAATTCAAATAAAAATGTTTCCATATGAAAACGCGCATTAGTGACTGCCATTCTTTAGGGTAAAGTTTTCTCCGATGCGAATGCATGACTACTGTCCTTGAATGCAAGTTCGTGTAGTCGACGCACAGGTGTGTCAACCGTCTGCAAAAGGTTAATAGACCACTTTGTGATAAAATATGTAGTACAAATAGTATTGGGGAATGAGGTCATTTATTAAGTAGGTGCAAAAAAGAACCCTTTGGTATTAGATTTTGAAATCACCATTATATCTTGGTGAATTTCATTTATATCTAATTTTTTTCCATTCTGAAGTTAGCGTAATCCATGAATAGAATATCGAGATTCAGTGGATAGAGCCGAAATTAGGCAATGATTGAAATTTATTTATCATTTGGCAATGGTTGAAATAAAGGTATCATGCTTAATAATATATACATCAGACTAAAAGATATATATATATTTTTTTTTTAATATTGGGCTGCTTATAAATTTTTAAATAAATGTTAATCTCATACTGATATAAACGTTTTTCTAGTCTTAATATCATATTCTAATCATTTGAGCAACATATTTAAGCACAAATGGAATAACAATGTAAAATACAGCTGTTTTGAGAATATGCTGGATCTCCTGCATCAGTGCTAGATAATTAACAAACCCAAAGTCAAAAATATGAATTAATATTTTTGGGTTTGTTGGTTGTTTAGGACTGATGAAGGGGATCCAGCTCATCCTCGAAACAGCTGTATGCTGTATTGTTATTCCATTTGTGCTTAAGGTAGATTGCTCAAGTTTTCTTCATCCTTTGTGCAAAATGGATTCTACTTATTGACCATTTACTTTACCCTAAAAACTATGGCGCTTAACTAATGTAATTATAAGAAATATACCTATAATTTAAAACCTAATTTAATGGTTTTCTATTCTAACATAGCATTTCTATCCTAAAAAATGATTTAGAAAGAAACATGCCAGTTTTTGTGTAATTTTCAATTCTTAACTTCAAATATAATGAAGTGTACAACAAACCTTTTAGTGGATAAAAATCTTTCAAATCTTTCTGAATGATTTTCAGTCAAAGTTAACTCATGTCCGTTTTCCGTAGTAGATTTTAACTACATCTTTGCATAATTTTCCTCCATTAAAATAGCTTTTATGATGCCTGACCTCCCACCCCTCCAATTCAACAAGAAAAAGAGTTACATAGTAATGAATAATTTAATCTCTTTGAGTTGGTTTTTGTACTATATGAAATCTCTGAAGCCTCGTTTTTCACAACTCAGTATCTTAGTTTGATGAATAAGAAAGTTTAACCTCAAAATCGAAAATTTCTAACTTAATTAAGACATATTTTTTTAGAAAATAACAAGTCAGAAATTAAATTTTTAATGTTTATTCGTACATACTTCATCAAAGGGCAATTTTAGTTGATCCTACTGTTTATAAACAGATATATGGGGAAGCATGAACACTTGTTTTTGTGATTATCAATGTTTTAGAAAATCAATATCTGAAGAAAGTGAACACCCTTAGGAAGAAATTTAGATAATTAAAACTTAATCGATGCTTTCATGGCATTGATTCACCCTAAAATTACGATGTTCCGCATAGATGTATTTTCAAAACTAATATTTCATGTATAAAAATTTTGTTTTTTGTCAATAAATTTAACATCTACTTTAAAATCAAAGACAACTAAAAAATAGGTTTAAAAGTCTTATTAAAATCTCCTTTTTACAACGTGCAAAATCACATGGCCATAGCACACAATAGTGCCCGAAAGCTATGGCCGTGTGATTTTGCACGTATCATAAAAAGGAAATTTTAATAAGACTTTTAAACCTATTTTTTGGTTGTCTTTGATTTAAAAGTATTAATTAGTTGACGGGATTCCATGCTATTTTATTTAAAAAGTCTGTTTGGGATTTTGTATAAAATATTGTGAAATAATGGATGTTTTTATATATTTATTTTTAATGTTTTGGAAAATGTAAAAATTTCTTAACTCCGGTATCATTTCAACTAATACACTACATCAAAGTCGACAGAGTAATTTAAGGGTTGATGGTTGTTTACTTGTATTTCTGATTTATATCAGTTGTGTATTTTGTTCTGTAGGTAACAGAAATATTTTGTATTTCAGCTTGTTTCAGACATCATGACAGAGATTGGCTCTCAACACAAGGAAAGGACCATATTCTCTGACATTACAGTGTCTTTATAAACTTAGGATTGACATGCCTGTTGTTACCTTATTATGGTGAATGAATATCATCATGAGAAATAGAAAAGGTAAAGAAATTCCAAAGAAGACTTTCTGTGATATTTCATTGAAGAATGCTATTTTCTACATAGAGCTGAGCATTATATAACTTGAAGTAGTAATAGTGTGCTTAATACTCGGTATCAAGAAAGCCAGAAGCCTTATTTTTCTAACTTTATGTTAAGAATGGACAAGCCGATGTATTGATGAAACTTCATGGAACTTGCTATGCATGAATGGATACATATATAGAGAGATATATATTTGAAATTGCATAACTGTGATATATGGTAATATATTGTAAAATAATATGTTCCAATAAAATTTATCTTCAGTAATAATTCTTATTTGCATGATTATTAAATTTACTGCCTTTTAGGTTGACTGGTTTATGTCCCAATGTTTTTCTGACAATACATCTTCTTTGCTATAACACTAGAAAAAAATGGACACATGAAGGACCTGTCATTACCATAAAAGAATGTCAACAGTTAAATTACCACTCAGGAAATAGACCTTCAGTGTCCAATGAAATTTTCACAAAAATAATTGTACAAAATACAAAAAAATATATATTATCTATTACAGATCATTCAGTTATATGTACAAAATAAAAGTCATTCACATTCCACTTTTAAACTATTTCCAAATAATTTTTCACGCATTTAAAATCACTAACTTAAAACAAAAGCCATAACCTAACATGATGTGCCAATTTGTGATCCTTTTGTAGTGAGCTACAAAGACAAATGAGTGCTCTATTCAAAAATTCACTGCTATTCTTATTGGATAAATCTTAAAATAATCATCAAGTGACTAAACAAGTGAGTAGTGAATGAATAATCCAAGTTTTAGAAAAAGAAATTATTAAGAATTCACTGAGTGGTAATCCATTATTTTCACTCTTTATCCAGAGCCACTGCAAGGCAATCAGTGGCTGGTATGAAATCCAAATAAAAAGTTCTATCATTTCAAAAATGACTCCATTATTTTTATATTTTACACCCAAGTTTTAAAAGTTTTTAGGAAAAACTAAAATGGCACAAGTGTTCAATTGGCTGCTCGCAGAGTTTCATCTGTCACACAGCCCTTGCAATGACTCTCAATGGTGCAATCTGAAGGTTCTTTAGCTGAAGGGAAATACGAAATCATAACCAGATAAAAGGAAACCTTCCTTACCTGCTTACTATGACTGCTTTTTGAAGGGGTAGGTTCCACATAATTGACGGCTCCTGTAAAACTCCTAGAGATGCTTATGCAAGTCTTGCTGTAATGTATTAATTTTTAACTTTAATGCAGTCATGGGGTAAATTTCTACAGAAAATACAGATCACTAACTCTGCACATAATGCTGGACCTACCATGACCATTTAACAGTTCTTAAGGGGCTCATTCAATTGTAATGACATTT
Organism: Amaurobius ferox; assembly: GCA_951213105.1. Classification (NCBI taxonomy): domain Eukaryota; kingdom Metazoa; phylum Arthropoda; class Arachnida; order Araneae; family Amaurobiidae; genus Amaurobius; species Amaurobius ferox. Next base: position 175,542,795 of record OX578135.1, on the reverse strand, counting down.
AACGATGATTAAATATGAGGAGAAATAACTGACCCAAGTGCAGATCTTCAATATGTCATGAGCCAGATTTATCATTTTCCTCCCATACACAATCCACAATTTTCCCTAAATATTGCAATTAAATGCTGGATTTCAACTATTAATTACAAATAAAAATCAACTGTTGACTTTCAAAGCATAATTTCTATATAAATAACCCAAATCAATTAGATTGAAACATAATGATATAAAAGGGTTGATGATTATTGCATGTGCAAAATTTTGCATATTTCTAAAATGGGGATATAAAGGATATGCTATAAGAGCTATACTCATTTGGGTAATAAAATTAGTATTTTATTTATTTATTTTTATGAATGTCCATTTGAAGTTTCTGATTCAGGCCTCCAAAGTCTGTACCTTCCCCCAATTTCTTTTGCCTACTTGGATAGTTGCAGTTTGAAACTTTATAAAATACCCAATTTAACATACCCTTAAAAGAACTTTTTGGAACTGTTCTGTTAAACACAAAAAAGAAGGGATGAAGTAAAAATCCAAGCACTGTAAAATTATAAATTTGCTAAAATTATCCTAGCATTGAAAATAGCAGATAACCTGAGTTCCAAAGCTAAGAAAAATAAGTCTCAGAAAATATAACTACATTTAAAAATTGGGTTAAAAAAAGTGTTATTCAAAATGCAGGTGCTATGGTGGAGCAGAGTTCTCAAAGCCTATGACTTTTCATTCATCACAACTTTACATCAAAATGCTGTATAACAGGGGTCGCCAAACTTTTTTGATCATCGACCCCTATATAATTTAAAAAACCAAACTTTTTTGATCATCGACCCCTATATAATTTAAAAAACCTTAATATTTATTAATTTATGTTCTATAAAGAAACTGATATTAAGTCAATTATAAAAAAATTCACAAATTTTACGATCATCGCGATTACGTATGTGTGATTTTCGTGTTAAGAACTGTTTTTTCTTCGACCCCCAATCGACCCCCTGGCTCAGATCGACCCCCGCTTTTGTTAAATAGACCCCTGGGGGTCTATATAGACCACTTTGGCGACCTCTGCTGTATAAGAAAGAAATTGAGGCAGAATCTCTGGAGGCATTTAAAGGAAAGTCATGGAGCGTCCTCAGAAGGAACATTTCAGTTATTCCAGAGACTCCTCGATGAGAAGCAATTGTCAGGTTCAGACTTCTGACTGGTCATGACTGTCTCAGGGCTCATCTCTATCGAATTGGACTTGCTGCTTCCCGGCATTGTACTTTAAGTGATCCGGGACAGCCTAAGTCTGGAAAACATTTAGACGAGTGCCCTGCACTAGTGACTTTTACTTCATCAATAAAGAAACACTGGAGAGCTTGCTGTCCAATGGCCTAATGTCCAAACGACCGACATTTGTCAACAACACTATATAACCATATTTATTTTCAGTGTGGACCAAAACAAAAATTTTCAGACTAGATTGAGCTCAGGTTCTACATTCTGAAGTCATTTAAATGTAGGCATAATGACTAAGTCCAGGTTCTGATTCTCTTGATATCAGGTAAAGCCTGATTTTCTTTTTGTTTTGTTTTGTTTTCCCTTCTGATCATCCTGGATAGGATGATCAACTCCTCTCTTCCCCCTACACACACATAACAGTTTCTAGGGAGCAATGACCACAAAAATTTTAGGAAACACTGGTTTACAATAATAATTATCCAATGATTCCAGAGGAAAGAGGTTATACAATACAATTCTTTTATGCTTGCTTTTATCAAATACTATATCATTTTTTTTTTTTTTTCATTTTAAAATAAAAGAAAAAAAGATAGAAACAATTTTAAAGTTCATGTTTTTAACATTTACGTATAAATATTTAATTTAAAAAATATATACATTACAATGCAAAAAGATTCTGTAGAAATCTGGAATGTACACAGAAAGGTGGGGAACTTCCAAACAGGTGCAGCAGAAATCAGGTCTACGTATCTGATGGAGAAAGCATGTGCATCAAGGAATTTCCACTGATGAAGGATGTGGTAGCAATATAGATTCGGCAGTCTAAAACAAAATATCAAAAATACAGGCATTACAATGAATTCTTACAATTAAACAAGAAACATAGATTGAAATAATCCTGAAAATTTTAGATAATATATAATTAGTATAAGCATAATCAGGATCTCAGAAAGAGCATAACCAATGGTTAGTGTTAGACATCATTTAGCCAACAATGGGGTCAAATTTGTTAACCATTTAGGAGAGTCACGACCCCTGGCCTAACCTTCCCTGGCTATGCTGATGATAATAAGCTTAAAGTGATTTTTTTTTCAGTAAAATTATCAAATATGCAATATCTTTTTGCTTCTTTTACAATACATAGTATATATAAGGTTGAGTCCGATGGCCTGGGTAGTGTAAATGTAATGCAATATATATATGTAAAAGTATTATGGTGTCAAAAATTTAACTATAGGATTTTGATGAGTCTACACATTTCAAGTACCTCTGAAAATGAATAAAAAAATTTAATGTGTGGCTGTATGCCTAGACACTACCTTCAAGTGGGCGGTAAAAATAAAAAAAATTAGTAATTATTTCAATCAGTGAAATACAAAAAGCTTATTGTGCCACAGATCAAATCAAGACAAGCTCCATTTATATACAAGGTAGGATCAAAAAGTTCAAAGACTGTGCTAATATCTCCAACTCTGATTGGAGGAGAGGGGAACTATTTAACCTTCACGTAGAGGCACATGTAACATGAGATGTGAAAAGGAAGAAGCAGGTCCGCAGTGCATGGTTTTTCCAAACAATGCATGTCAGTGAACTGTAGTCGTTCGCGTTCATCGAAAACGGAAATGGCATTTGAAGAACAACGTGCGAATATCAAATTCTACCAGCATTTAGGGAAATCGCCGACAGAAACATTGCATATGTTGCAGCAGGTGCAATGTTTCTGTTGACGATTTCTCCAAATGCTAGCAAAATTTAATATTCACATGTTGTTCTTCAAACGCTACTTCCGTTTTCAATGAACACGAACAACTACAGTTCACTGACATGCATTGTCTGGAAAAATACCTGCTTCTTCCTTTTCACATCTCGAGTCACATGTGCCTCTATGCCATGGTAAAACAGTTCCTTTCTCCTCCAATCAAAGTTGGCGATATCAGCACAGTCTCCAAACTTTTTGATACTACCTTGTATAACTAATATATAATATAATTAAAGTCATAGATCAACAATTGAACCCTATGACATACTGCATCACACATAAGATTAATTATACAAAATCATTAATACATGTGAAAACATAGGAATAAAAAACAAACAAACCATAAAACTGGGAAATAAAACATATGAAATTAAAACCATTAAGAGTACAATGGAATGGATTGGAATATATAGCAATAAAAATAAGGCAAAGAAAATATAAAATCGTAAAGGGGGGTGCATACAATTTCATATTACCCTAATGACTATTCCTTTTCATTAAATAATCATATATATACATCATATATATGTGTGTGTGTGTGTGTGTGTGTTGAAGACCCAGACCAACCGACTCATCCAGAGGACTTGAGCAACTATTTGGACGGCCGGATGTGTGTGTGTGTGAAGTCTTTCAAAAAATTTAAACTTATGGCAAATAATTATATTTGATCAGTTATTTTATGTACAATTAGATATTTGAAAAAGAATGCAATTATTTGAAAAATACTAAAATCTAGTACTCCAGATATTGTATAATTTTGAGTCACATCATTCAAACCATAAAACAGTTTTACTAATATTATCCAGTGATTTCCCTTTTATAAGAAATTTTATATCAAAAATCGATTGAAAGCCACATGTGACAAAAGATAAGCATGTTATGATTCCATGTGCAGTAATGAATATGTTAGATTTGTTGAATATGTTAGATTTGATCCTTGCATTTTTCATATACTTTTTTTTTTTAATTTTGAAACATGTTATTTGTACAGAAATTTAGTCTATGCATAAAAAGCTTTTAATGAAGAAATTTGTGTAGATATGCGAAATATTCTATGCTTTACAGCTTAGCCTCTATACATAGAGAAACAAATTGGCCAAATATTACAAAAGTGAAATGCAAATGAGTTACAATGGCTCCAACTGCTTCTATGTTTGTTTATTTATCAAGGATTATTTATTTGCAAGTAGAGGATGCATATATTCAAAAATCTGGCAGATGAAGCAGAATATTACAGTAATTTTGAAAAAATAAAATAAATAAGCAATTTTAAATGCTATTAGTTAAAGATGAAATGATAATTAAAATTTGTTTTAGTGAATTATATGAAAAATGCTTAAATTTATGTCAATTAAAGATGATCGTATTAAATTCAACACTGCATTATAATTGGGTTAATAATATATTGCACAAAAAATCCCCAAACTCAATTACGAATTCAGCATGTAAAAATAAATTTGAAAATCTAAACTTTCACCAAAAGAAAATTGGTAATTAAACAAACCATTTAGTTTCTCAAGCAATCTGAGGGCAGCAACTTCAGCATACGTAATACCACCCAAAACATAAACAATGACTGTTTTTGACTTGAAATCCTTTGTGGGCTTTACATGGCCAGTATCTACAAAAAGATAAAATATCAGAATGACATAAAAGAAAATAGCAATGTCTAAATAACATAAAAATAGAACACAGATAAACAAAATACATTTATTTGCAATTTGTTTTTTGAACTATTTAAAAATACAGTTGTTTAAACTTTGAAACTCTTTCATCGATGGTACATTTTTTGCATTACTAGACATTGGTGCTAAACATTGACTAGTAACAGATGTACTCAAAATTGTTCACAATTAAAAATATGTGCAAATTCAAGAAGCATTCCTAATCAGATATTCAAAAATTGTACTCCCTATAATAAAATAAAAACAGGCTTGAAAATAAAATAGAATAAATATAAAGAATAAAACATTGCCATCCATTCGCAAACCAATTTGCAAAAAAAGCAAAAAATTAGGCATCATATGTAAAGTGGTACTAAAATTTTAATTCACAAGATATTATTACAATAATTTTATCTCATTGTAACAGTCAAATAAATGCAAAATTATATATTGACTTGAAAATCTTTAGCCAGATAATTTAATACTTTCAAAATAATTCCTGTAATCTATTTTATACCATTACAAAAGCCAAACCATAATCCAAAGTATAAGCCAGTATAATTAATTTATCTAACATATTTTGCATTACTTAGATAGAGAAATTTAAATAAAAAATATCTGCTTTATAATTGCACAACATTTGACTAATAAACGTGCTTCATAAAATAAAATAAATTTATTTTCAGTTTCTAAGTATTGTATTTTTTTTAATAAAGTTTTTAGCAAAGAAGAATTTCCTTTGAGATTAACCTTCATAAAAATCAAAAGCACAATAAACACATATGGAAGGCACAAAATAAGCCTTTTCAGTATGGTACAGATGGTGTTCATGTGCTTGATGCAGCTAACAGCTACATAGCTGCATCAAACACGGCACATGAAAATCAAGCAATCTAATGTTACATTAAATATGATCCTATCAGTATTTTGTACTGATAGGATCATATCAACAAAAATAAATTGACCTGCAGTCATATCTATTATGATGCCTGACAAAGCTGATAAAGATAAAAACATTCTAAAATATGCTAGTTTCAGAATACTATGGTTATTTCTTGCACATGTTGGTTCATTTAGCTAGAACCTACAATTCTGATTAAGAAGGGTAGAAAAACAAGAGAGATTTGAATAGAATATTTACTATAAAATGGAAAATATGGAAATGTCTTTCAATTTAGATAAATAAAATAATTAAAAATCTATTCATAATTAAACTGAAAGAAGCAATAAATACTGTCAGCACAAATCAGAAGATAAAATACATTGTAATACTGATACTATATATATATATATATGAGAAAAATATCTAATAAATACGATACATAAAATACATCATCATAAGACTGCCAAATTAAGGCGCAATGCCGCACATTCAGTTTTAGCAGCATATATCCAGTTAACAAGCTATATATATACATATATATATATATATATATATATATATATATATAGCTATATATATATATATATATATATAGCTATATATATATATATATATAATTTGCATCTTGGTGATGTTAATATTACTTGAATTGTTTTTTTATATTTTTTTTATTTTTTATTTTTATTTTTACATAATTCTTATTATTACATATTTCAAATATATATATATATATATATATATATAGCTTGTTAACTGGATATATGCATTTTATTCTCCCCTCACTTGATGAATCTCTATTTTTTACATTTGTATACATAGTGATCTTATATTTTAGGTTATGGTTATATGAGTTGCAACTTACCTCTAATCTATCATTGGAATTTCATATAATATTTTTATTGTGTATATATATATATACACAAGGTAGGATCATAAAGTTCAGAGACTGTGCTGATATCTCCAACCCTGATTGGAGGAGAGGGGAACTATTTTACCGTGGAGTAGAGGAGGTGTGATGCGAGATATGAAAAGGAAGAAGCAGGTCCGCAGTGCTGGATTTTTCCCAGACAATGTGTGTCAGTGAACTGTAGTCATTCGCGTTCATCGAAAATGGAATTTGAAGAACAATGTGCGAATATCAAATTCTGCCAGCATTTGGGGAAATCGCCAACAGAAACATTGCACATGTTTTAGCAGGTGTATAGTGAGAGAGCAATGTGTGCGAAGGTATTTTCATGGCACTCCATGGACTGGGCGGCTGTGAACATTAATTACGGAGGACAACATTTGAAAATTGGTAGAAATTGTGCATGCCGACCGACGTCAAACCATCAACGTCCTTGCTGAAAATGCAGGAATTTCGTATGAAAGCTGCAAAGCTATTCTGATACACAAACTAAACATGCATCGTATGTGTCAACACATTACACCAAAAATGCTAACCAAAGATCAGTGTGATGAGTGCATGCGGATCTGTGGAGAACTAACTGATTGATGTTGCTGACAAAGATCCAACATTCCTTTCAAAAATTATCATCAGTGATGAAACGTGGTGTTTCTTGTATGACCCACAAACAAAACGGCAGTCCTCACAGTGGACGTCACCATCGTCGCTGAAGTCAAAAAAGTTCCGTTTGGACCATTCAAAGGGGAAGGTAATACTGGAGGTGATTTTTGACCAAAAGAGCTTGGTGCATTACGAGGTCATACCGGAAGGGGCAATAATAAACAAGGGGAGGTACACACAGGTCCTGGCTCGTCTCCGTGATGCTATTTGTCGGAAATGCCCAGAACTGTGGAAAAGCAAGGATTGGATGCTGCAACATGACAATGCCCCCACTCATTGGTCTTTCATGATGCAGTCTGCACTGGCCAAATATGGAACACCAACCCTTCCACACACGCCCTACTCACCTGACCTCACTCCATGCAATTTTTACCTATTCTCCTGTCTCAAAAACGAACTCAAAGGATGCTGTTTCAAAAGTGCATCTGAGGTTGAGGAAGCTGCGATGGCCAAACTGAAGACCATTTCATCCAAAGGCTTCCAGCAATGTTTTCAGCAACTGTACTCGTGCTGGCAGAAGTGCATGGCTGCAGAGGGGGAGTACTTTGAAGACGGTTGTGTGTAACACATGATATCAATAAATCATATCCACCAAGTTAGTCAGTCTCCAAATTTTTTTATACTACCTTGGGTATATATATATATATATATATAACTATGTATATATATATATATATATATATATATATATAAGAAAAAAAGGGTTTTGAAGATCCAATGAAAGAAAAGTGAGAAGCTGTAACACAAAAATTCAACTATCTAACAGGCTTACAAAACAAAAGTAAAAATCAACAAATTCTCAAGCAAATGGAAAAAAATAAATAAATAAAATAAATATCGAATCAACAAGTCAATGAAAATTATCAAAATACAAAGGTATGCAATCGAAAAAAGAATAACAAACGAAATCAAGCACAAACGCTATACATGTGGACGAGGCTCTAAGCCTAAATCATGAATTGTTTACCTCTACATATATATATATATATATATATACATTCCTTCCTGTTATACACACTCATGTGAACAATGGAAATAGAACATTCCATCTGCTGCATTAAAAGCCACTGACTGATAGCCATTAACTTCAAAATTGAAAAAATGGGAATAAATGTTAGAATTTATATTTTGTTCTAAGTGAAGGGTTGCAAAATATACTGTCAAACCTACTTCAACAAAATGGAAATAATAAAATCACAAGTATAAACAAAGCTGATGATTACATTGATTTTTAAAAAAAAACCAATTTGGTATAATTTTAAAAGTGGATTCCTCTCAAATTTAACTATGCATAGAAAAAATTAATATTATTCATTTCATTGTATAGAAATAAAACAAAAAAGCAGTTAATCTATACAGAGAAAGTCCTGTGCCATTTGATTTTTTTCCCCCGATAAATAAATGTATAATTTTAACAGCTTCAAGAATGAGCAATAAGAAATTTGGAGTTAAGATTATGGAATTTTAGAAAAATTGTATTTATAAACTTGTGTGCCATGATGAAAAAGTATTACAAAAAGTAATGATGAGTGCACATTTAACAAACCCTTTTGGTTATATCCTATTTCTAATATCTTGTTATTTAATGCATGCAATGAAAAAATATTACCTTTGTCAGCTCTAAAATTCATTATAGTTGAACCAGGAAGAAGTTTCATGCCATCTTCAATATTTTTGAAGCTATCGTTGAGTATCACCTAAAAATGGTTACATAACACGATATAACGCAAAATAATTGTAAATTATTTTTTCTTTGTTATCATATAAGAAATAAATGACCAACAAAAGAAATATTATGAGTGATAGAATTTTTTACTCAAATCAATGAAGTACCCATCGGTCAATTTCATATAAGTTAATTAAATTGGATATCTTCAGTATAAATGATTGTGTTTATTACACTGGAAATTTGGGATATGATATGAACAGTATACTAGTTGAACGCTAAAAGCAGTATGCAATTAATATAACTGCTCATATCTTGAGCAGTTATAAGACTTGCATACTGTTTTTATAAAAATTGTGTACATGAATGAGCTAGCTGCACCACACTTTTTAAAAAATACTAAAAGGAAAATACTAAAAAATTTTAAAAAATAATAAAAGGAAAATACTAAAAAATTTTAAAAAATAATAAAAGGAATTAAACCATTTAAGATTAAAAGATTATAGCAGTTTTTCATAAAATAACTGATGATTTTAAGTTCTAATAATTATACTTCATTTTTCCTCTGTATTTGTTGCCTAAATCAAATCAAATTTAAAATATTTAATTGGTAATGATTAAATTTTGAACCACATAAAATGAGATCATGGAATATTCAAAGAAATTTACTAATCAACAAAAAGCATGTATTGCACCCATCCGCGCATAGTTTTTACATGTACGTCTTAACAGTAAGTTACACAACAAAGCTTTATTCTTTATGCAAATACCTGCAATAAAAAAACTATGTTTTTGGCAGCATAAAAATAAATAAATAAATAAAATATAACCATGTTCTATAAAATAAATGATACAAGAATGAAAGGGGTGTTTTGAAAATAATTTTCTACACATACCTGCTCAGTGATTCTTCCAATCAAAGGCACATAGGCGCCACCAAACACGTAACTCATATTTCTGGGATTCTTGAGATCGTGGGAATCCACTTCATCCGGTATCTGTAAAAAGATTAAATTAAAAATTAAGCATTAAATCATGCAATCACATTTTTATAATATCTTAATGGAAAATTCCAGTCATCGCAAAAGATTGATGTTTTACTTTCAAGGGAGTTAAACCTGAGAGGTTTTTCTCACAGCATGGTCCTTTGCCAACTTTTACTCAGTTGGCAAAAGGGCTTTTTCTGAGATAAAGAATACATAAATTAAAATCCTTCACCATACAGAACTTCATATATATAATTCAGTTAAAATATGACTTCCATACAAAGTTATAACATTAGTATACAATAGATAAGTTTTCAACTACAGTTGTTCCTGGTTTCATGAATTTATTCATTTAAATATTTTTGATTCTGACATAACTTTTTTCATTGATTCAATTTGTGAGGAAAAATAAAAGTTTGAAGAAAAAAATTCTGCCTAAATTTTGCATTATATCTACATATAAAGAGCAGTACTCTGGAGTTCTAAGTTGTATATGACATCATATACTGAAAAAAAAATGGATACTGAACTCATTTTTAACTTATTTACAACAATGAAGAATTCTGGAACTTTACATTGCATATAACAACAGATATTGAAAACGAAGCTGGATACTGAACTCATTTTTAATTTATTACCAACAATGGATATTATAATACTCCTTTTGTGTTGTGTATATGCAGGTGAGTGTTGTCTTTTATTATAGTAAAGATATCCCAAGAATAAACTTTTTTTTTAATTACTTACAGGCAGAATACCCGGAGGCCTCACTAGTACATTTAAATACTAACTTCAAATAAGTCTTGCTGTTTACTACCATATTAAATTCAGTCAATTGTCTCTTGGACATCAATGTTCACAGTCAACTTCTTTCATTAACAATTATCAGTTTTCTAGTCAATTCAATTCAATTTTACTTTTACGCACCTACTGTAACAAAACAGTTTTGCATAGTCAGGTAAAAGAAGAGAGTTGCAATATCCAGTTTCAGTGAATATTGTATTATTGTTAATGAACACTCTTTAAACTATAAAACAATAGTATTTTGAAACAGTTAAAAAATATTCTATACCACAGAATTCCCAAGAAGCCCAATGCTCATTTCTTTCAAGTTATCTCTTGGATAGAAGATTATACAGAAAACTGATTTGATTAAAGGTGGTTTCTATACCCAAATTTTACAGCAAAATAGCTCTGAGTAAGTCTAGTCAATAGTATAAATCTGTGCTTTGCAAACAAAAAAAAAATAAAATGACATAGAAATTCGATATTATAAAATTAAAATAAATTTGTGAAAAATTCAATCATCGCTGTGGCTTAGAGGTAGAGTATTTATTTTGAAACTGAAAACAAGTTTGATTTCTATCAGGGATAATGCTACACAAGCTGATTTACTTTTCAGAAATAACACCTCAATTCCTTTTAATTACTGAGCTATTGTAGAATCAAATTATATTTCATTTTGTTCACAATAATGTAATTCAAACAAACACAGAAACAAAATGTTATCTTTATTGATATTGATTTCAGTATATTTGATATTATAAAATTTTGGGATGTTATTATAATGGTTAAAATAATTAAATATTCAGTTTCAAAATTCCCAGTAAAACAACATTAACAATTAATAAAGAACCAGATCCCAACATGAAATAGATCACAAATAAGTTTAAGTGAGCAGAAATACTTTGGGCAGATTATCTTCTTATTTATGCTGTGTTTTACATTGATATCTAGCTCATTATTGATTGCATGTAAATTTACATTATTTCTTTAATATTAACAATTTCTCATATTGAATTTCAAATTACATAACTTTGTAACTTGAAGTTCAAAATGTGAAATTGGGTATTCCATCTGTTAAAATTTTCTAATTTATTGCACAGTCTTGTTTTCACCAACAATCCCCCCCCCCCCCCCCCCCAAAGTACTACATGTAATTTCAATCAAACCTCTGTTGTTATCATTCATTTGTAAGATAAATTTTGATTTAGATGTATATGTGCAAAACACCTTTCTTTAACAATAATTCCAAAATTTATATGAACAATGGCCTTTATTAAAGTATGAGGAATTTAATTTTTTATGATACGCAACAACAAATCATTTTGATACAATAGGAATAACATAGAGAATAGAAGTCTCTCTCTCATCCTTCCAATGATGGAAATTAAAGAAAGAGAACACCCGTACAACATTCCTCAAATGAATTGAAATAACATGATACCTAACACATACATATTGATGAAACATGTTCTCATAAACTTGTGACAAAGACGTCAATTCTATATACATAAGATTATTTTTTGTTAATTAATGCAATGTCTAACTGCAATGTTATTACCAACAAAATTTACAGTTACAACCAATATCATGCAATAACTCACAAGAAAAATTTTAATTCCAGGACAACTTAATATTAACAAAAGTATTACGATCACAAGAAACACACTGTACTAGAGGTCAAACAGATTATTAGAACTGATGTGCAAAATATTAATTCAAATTTCTGTTAAATACTAAAACTATGCCACAGTTGTTTATGAAAATCTGTAAATGTAATTATTCAATGTTATGTACAAACCATGCTTACAAGATTGAATTTTTTAGTAATGGCTTTGAATGAACTGTATCTCGGAAAGGAAACAGCGGTGACAACTTTCTCGGCAATTTTGGTGACAGAAGCAGCTTTCTCTATTTTACCTTTGTTAGCACTGGTTGGTAACAAGGGAGGCAGCTCCAAAAGCAGTCCTGTTTTCTTCAAATTATGCAGAGTTACAATGTGTTTACTTCCATAACTCTAAGAAAAAAGAACTCAATAAAATATCAACTCATTAATAATTTATTCAAAAAATCAAGATACTTTTGCAGGGTTCACATTTATTTATTTTTTTTTTTTTAAGAACAAAAACTACATTTTTAAGGACTTTACCCTACACAAAAAGTTTTATTTAGCAGCATACATTTTTTTTTGCCTAAAACCATATGCAATTTTCCTAAACCCATAATAAATAAAAATTTTCAAAGAATGAAAAATTTCTTAATTTGATCTAAAATATCAAAGTACTAAATTTTTTTCTAAAAGTTACCTCTCCCCTATTTTAAAGCAGTAAACACTAAATTACCCTATTTTTAAAACTGCCTAAAAATTTAAATGACTAAAAAGCAATTAAAACAAATTATATTTTTAGGCTTTTCCTTCAAGAATCACAAAATGTTAGTCAAAAGTAATGAGGTTGCAACAAATAATTAATGATATTGCAATAATTAATGATATATGCAATAATATATAATATAATAATTAATGATCAGAGAAAAAAAATAAAATACATGTCCTGATATTCCTTGATGCATTGTTTTTATTAAAACTAGAATTCTTATTAAATCTAGAAAATTAAGGAGTTTTTAAAAACTTCATACAATTAACCTTTTGCTTACGGGTGGGACAGCGTCCATCCCAAACGAAGACCCTCCCAAAAAGACAGGTATTCGACATACCCTATCCCAAACAGTTCGATCCCCTTTGCAGGCATTGGTGTTCATGGAAATCGCCGACAGAAACATTGCACCTGCTTTAGCAGGTGCAACGTTTCTGTCACACACGTTTCTGTTTCATGTTTCTGTCTGTAATTTCCATGGACGCCAATGCCTGCAAAGGGGAACTGTTTGGTATAGGGCATGTCGAATACCTGTCTTTTTGGGAGGTTCTTCGTTTGGGATGGACGCTGTCCCACCCGTAAGCAGAAGGTTAACTGCGGAAGGTTGAGTGCGGCTCAACTCTAATTTCTCATACCATAATTAATCATACCAGAAAGTTAGTTTTTAATAATGTCAGGAATACAAAAATTGTATCCTGGCTACAACGATTGAAATTGTAAAGTTTTCTGATCATTGAGCCATAAATGAAAACTTTTATACATATTTATGTTACATTTTGTCCTATGCTACTATGTTAGAAAATATAAAATTTCCAATAAATTTTCGCTGGAAACACAATAAATTCTATTTTGTTCTAGATTTTTGTTAACAAAACTGGAAAAAAAGTTTCATGAAAATCCATTAATATTTATGTCAGCTATCATGTACACAAAAAATCGATCACAGACGAATGGACATCCCTCTAAAACTAGTCAAAATGTGTTCAGGAGATTCTAAAACATATATTGACATCAAAATCTCAAAATCGAAAATTTTTGTGAAAACAATACTTTATCTATACTATATTCTATAGTATGAGAATGTAAAAATAAAATGCTGTTTGCTAAGTTTTAAGGATTGTGAAACCTTTAATTGAGAAATACAAATAGATCAATTCTTGCTTCATCATAAAATGTCCTGTGTCTCATGAACAAATATATGAAACAACAAATTTTATGGAATGCTGCATAAAAAATAGTACATGTATTGCATATTTATATAATGCAATGATAACATATATAGAATGTCTCATAAATGATGCATTCAAGATTTGTTTCTTCAATGGTACATGTATTGTGTATTTATACAATGCAATGATAGCATATATAGAATGTCTCATAAATATGGCATTCAAGGTTTGTTTCTTCAATGATACATGTATTGTGTATTTATATAATGCAATGGTAGCATATATAGAATGTCTCATAAATGTCGCATTCAAGGTTTGTTTCTTCAATGATACATGTAATGTGTATTTATATAATGCAATGATAGCATATATAGAATGTCTCATAAATGTTGCATTCAAGGTTTGTTTCTTCAATGATACATGTATTGTGTATTTATATAATACAATGATAGCATATATAGAATGTCTCATAAATGTTGCATTCAAGGTTTGTTTCTTCAATGATACATGTAATGTGTATTTATATAATGCAATGATAGCATATATAGAATGTCTCATAAATGTTGCATTCAAGGTTTGTTTCTTCAATGATACATGTATTGTGTATTTATATAATACAATGATAGCATATATAGAATGTCTCATAAATGTCGCATTCAAGGTTTGTTTCTTCAATGATACATGTAATGTGTATTTATATAATGCAATGATAGCATATACAGAATGTCTCATAAATGTTGCATTCAAGGTTTGTTTCTTCAATGGTACATGTGTTGTGTATTTATATAATGCAATGATAGCATACATAGAATGTCTCATAAATGTTGCATTCAAGGTTTGTTTCTTCAATGGTTGTACATATATACTTTCAAAATGTAATAAAGCTTCAAAATCCAGTTTAGAATTCTGTTCCATCCCAGGGGTGTATTTATATTTCTCCAGTTTTAGGAAAAGGAATAAAAATAACCTGTCAAAAATTATTTGGGACGACCTGCGGTCCAGATAATATTTTTATTTTCTCATACTATAGCATAGAGTAAGTATTGTTTTCATGAAAATTAATTTCAAGATTTTGATGCCAACATATATTTTAGGACCTCCTCAACAAGTTTTGACTCATTTTAGAGTGATGTCCTTCTACCTGTATGTGGTCGATTTCTTATGTACACAATAGCTGCCACAAATATGAATGGATGTTTTCGAAACTTTATATCTGGCTTTGTTAACGAAAAATCTAGAACTAGATAGAATTCTTTGAAATTCAAGGGAAAACTTTGAAATTTATTCGAACATTTCATATTTTCTTAGCATGGAAGCAAAGGACAAAATTTGACATAATTATGCATAAAATGGATTATTTATAGTTCAGTGATCACAGAACTTTTTATTCACTACAGTTTTGCTTATTGTAGTGAAAAATAGCCATGATATAATTTTTGTGCTCATGATGTCATTAGCCTCACTCAAGGGGGCAAGTTACCCCCTCTCCTGGGGGGGGGGGGTACTTTGCCAATCTTGGTATAAATCAAAAGATTTTTTCAAGTCCATTAAAATGAAGGGTAACAGATTATAATTGTGATCATTAGAACCAACAATACAGATGTTTCAATTTTTTTTCTTGCAAACTTTGCAAAAAAAATATCACATGCTACAAAAAAAAAAATGAATTCTGATATGAGAAAGTTGAGTTGAGCAACACTCTAGTTAATCTGTACTTTTCTTGGCATTTGCATAACATTCTTAATAAATATACTTCCAAGGAGAAACTAAAACAGAATAATCCATTTAGGCAATGTACCTGGCGGAACTGGGTAGCTAAAGATTTGTAATCAGATGATAATAATCCATTTTGAGCAACTGAAAGAAGGCACATCAATCGTAAGGCACTCACATAAGGGTCCTGTAATGCACAAAAAAGTTAGACATCTGATTAAATACACCAACAAAAATATTTCAATTACGAAAAATTTTAATAAAAGAATTCAATGCTAAATTAGATACATTCCAAACAACAGGGAAGTTTATTGTTGATGATTTTTTTAATTTTTATTACCCAGGCCATCCAGCTCACCCAAAGGCTGTAGAGCAGTTACAAGTGACGGCTGGTAGAAACACAGAGAAACAATATACAAATACATACACAGACAAGGAAAATATACTTACATAGAAAATATATTAAAAAAGCCGTTCAATATTTATGAAACAAACATGGCCAAAATACAAAAATAAATCCAGAAAATAATTATTGTACGTTCAATTTTTAGTTGCAATTACAAGCAATTGAAATAAAATAAAATATAACAACAGAAATTTTAACAAGCAGAGATAGAAAAATAAAAATAAAGGGGGAGAAATTAAAAAAAAAAGGCCTAAATCAAGAAAAATGGCAATGGAAAAGGATAATAAAAGGAACAATATGAAGAAAAATGTTTAGAGATACAAAAAGGAAGGGAAAATTTGAAAAAGAAAAGGTCCCAAACAAGAAAAGTGGCAGTGAAATAAGATTATACAAGAAATAGAAACAAAAATTTTAAAAGGAAAGTTCTAAACCAAGAAAAAGAAAATAAAGGCAAGCAAAAACAAAGAAAACACATATTAATAAAAAAAAACACAAAGACAAAATGAGGCAGTGTAGATAGTGAAACAGTAATTCATTGGTCAGAACAACATTGAGAGCATAAGTTACTCAAACAAATTAACAAACACTGTCTGAGATACCTTTTGCAATAAAAATATACTTTTTTATCCTATCAATAGAATCTTTATTTTTGCAGATGTTAAAAAGCTATAGTAGTTGATTTATAGTAGTAGGATTCGTTAAATGAAAATATTTTGAATAAGGACAAGAAAAGATATAATGATCAACATCTCCATATTTGTTGCAGATACAATTATAAATAGATTTAATTTTAAAATAGTGTAGACAATCAAGAAATGGGCCATGACCAGTAAGAAAATAGATAAAATATTTATTAAAAATTTGCAACTTGGGGTCTACAGTTGGTAAATAAGATTTAATTCTTGGTGGATCATGCACGTGAGGAGAAAGAAGCACAGTCATTTAAAAAAGTTTGCCTAAGATCAATTAAGAAATTTTCACAGAATTGTGGTAAACAAGAATAGGGAAAAGGAATTTTTATATCAACACCAGTTGAAGAATCAATTTTGGCATAGTGATCTGCAGCTTCATTGCCAATAAACCCAACATGAGATTTGACCCAGGATAAATTAATGTAAAGTTTGGAAATTGAAATTTTTCTTTGATAATTTTGATATAATTAGATTGCTTAGAAATTGAATTTAGAGCAGAAATTAAAGAAAGACTGCCTGTATATATATTCAAATGTAAATAATTTTTAAAAGCCCAATCAGCTGCATAGCCTATGTCAATTATTTCAGCTTGAAAAATTGTATTCCTTGTATCGAGTTTATAAAAGAAGACCTCGTCCAATAAATCATGTTTAAAAATGCAAATAGCAAAACTAATATTTTCATCAATTTTTTAATCATCCGTATAAATTTTATAATAAGTATTCATTTTGTCATCACAATTTGGAAGAGAAACAATATGATTTGATGGTAGAATATCAGAAATAGAGCTACTGAAATCAAATTGAGAAGTGGAAGGGAAATCAAAACTAGGAAAAATATTGATTATTTGTTTCCAAAACATATATTTTTTTGTAGAATATTTATGACAAGGTGAATAGGGGGAATACCTAAAATAGAAAAGAGTGAGACATTTAAAGAAGTCCCATAACTGGAAAAAATTTTTAATAAGTATAATCTCTGAACAAAAATCAGTTTTCTATTTTGTACAAAAGTTAAATATCTCCCCCTACCCCCTGTACCCAAGAACCAGGGGTGGTCAGACATCAAATACCTGAAAGCCGCTTTTAGGGGTGGAAGGAATCTTCACTTTTTTGGCATCATAACAAGACAAGCAGAAAGATATGAAAATTCTATGGAAATTATAGGCTTTACTTTATCAAATAATTTTGTTCTTTTTTAGTATTGCCTTAGTCTAAGAGCTTTGATTGAATATACAGCAATAATCTACTTTAATATCTTGGAAAAATTAATTGAGCTGCAATTATTATCAAATAATTGATTAGTTCTTATAACAGTTACAATATTGATGGAGCAATGATAAATTATACTGTACCACTGTTATAGCTATACAAAGAAAAGAAAAGTAGTGGATGTAAGCTTGTTTAAGTTTTTTAAAGCTCCAAAGTTGCAAAATGCGTGGATACTTAAATGCTGAAGGGAAAAATTACTTTTAATCGTGCTACAGTATATTCGAAACATTTTCCATTCCATGATTAATTTAACTTTCAAAAATGAAATTCTGGAAGGAAAAAAATGGTGATCACTTTCTCCATATACATAGTATAATGTATTGAGAAGTATTGTGACTGAGTCAAAAATTCAAATTCAAGTTTTCGGTGGAAAAACATGTTTCAATCATTCCTGAATTTAACTCAGATCGAATGTTTTTGAGGTGATGTCTGTGCAATATCGTGATATCTCCCAAAAGAACGAATCGTTTCGAACAAAATTTTGTACAAATATTAAAATAAGTGAATACTGGAACCCTATTGATTTTAAACATGATTGAATGTTTAGAACACCCACACATTTTCGAATGAAATTTTGAAAGAATCATTTAAAAATCAGAACCTTTAATAATGTTATGCAAATGATCATTTCTTATATAATTTTTCATTAGAAAACGAATGACATAAACTTTAAAATTCTAGCAGGAATTGTTCTAAAAATATTGCACATATTTCAAATAAATTTATGAAAAAAACTTTAATTAGAAATATTATTTATTGTGAAATTGTTCAATTTTCATATGTAATAATATGCGATACATTTGTTAACATCATTCTAGGGGAATCTAGTTCATTCTATTCACGAAAGAAGATACTTTAAGTAATAGTTTTGCATTTTGACATATAACAATTCAACAGTAGTC
The DNA here is from genome assembly GCA_951213105.1 of Amaurobius ferox. NCBI lineage: Eukaryota > Metazoa > Arthropoda > Arachnida > Araneae > Amaurobiidae > Amaurobius > Amaurobius ferox. The sequence continues at coordinate 175,523,738 of OX578135.1, read as the reverse complement.
ATTTATATATAAGAAATGCTCTTCTTTTCATCTGTTTTTGACACTTGGCTATAAATCTGGCGAACATGGCGACTAATCAGGCAAAATATTACCACTGTCGTCAAAATTGCAAAAATGAAGCCAAATTGATGGATTAATTCTTAAACTATTATAATATATAGACTCTATTGCTTATTGTAGATGCTATCAATATTGATAATTGTCCATTTAGAGTTGTGTAAAATATAAGTTAATTGGGTATTGCAAAATAGCTGTCATCCGGAAAAACATCAAATGTACAATCCAATGTTAAAAACCTGGTGCCATGGATCATTTTTTCACTAAAAGAAAGATCAATTCATTGCATTATACAGGACAAGTCGTGTCATACTTTTTGATTTAAATATTTACTGGGATCTTTAGTCTCAAAGAATTTCACTATTGGTTCTGGAGAATTTTAAAGCACCCACAAATCAATGATATACAGGAATAATACAAATTTATCGGAGACCTATTTGCAGTTCGCTTTAGAATCTACATAAACAGTAGCAGTATCTAAACATTTTGCCCATGAAACAATTTTCATTTTAGTCTGTGCTCGTGTAACAGTAAATTCTTTTTAAAAGTTGTTCTCAAAAGTTATAGTAATAATAGTTGAATAGATTTTATTTTACAAAACAATACATAAATACCGATAAAGGAATAATAAATTAATTATAGATATAAGTCATATGCAAATGTTAAAAATTTAGAAAGGACATCTTTTAACAAGAAAGATCAATCATACATAAAGCAATGATTATGAAACACTTTTCAACTGAAATGCAATTTTATTTAAACATCTCTAAAATGCGATACATTGAGCGGTGATATTTTTAAAATTATCACAATACTACAATGATTTATTATATTTGAAAACTTAAAACCTCTCAAAAAAAATTTAACTTTATTCAAATGACGTCATTGAAATATAAATTGTCTTGCTCTCTATGTAAAAGCAGTGAATATTTCATTCATACACTTATATTCCATTATTTTCATTCAGCGGTGATATTTTAAAAATTATCACAATACTACAATAATTTATTTTACTTAAAAACTTAAAACTGTGGTGGTAAAAGAAGTACTTTCTGACTCCATGCTTAAAACTTCATCGAAAAAGGCAATGCTATAAAACTATCAGCTTTTCTATGTAACATCAATTAATATTTCATTCATACCAACCACCTATATTCCCGACTCCAGAGCTAAATAAATTTTGTGTTAAAAAATTCAGGATTTCTTATACAACTCATCTTAGAGCTTGATGTGTTTACATTCTGCATATACTAAAATTAGGTTTCATTGTAGAAATAATCAAAGTTTGATGATCATTTAAACTCAAAAATATTGCAATTGCATTGGCGCAGAATATAGATGGACAGGAATTATGCAAAAATATAGCGATTTTAGGACGGATGCAACACAAAATATAAATTTAACAGAACTTTAAAAATCACAATTTTTTTACTCTTAGAAAAAAGATGGATGCCATATTTTATTTTGAAGGGGGTTACATGATCTCTTCATATTATATGGATGTAATTATTATTTTAATTTTTATTTAAAAATCTACCGAACATATTTTGCTAATTTTATATATATATATATATATAAGGATATAAACAAGATGAAAAGAGAAGTGAGAACGGGAGTGACCATATGATTTGCATAGAATGGTAGGGGTGGATTGCGACATGCCTTTCCTGCTTAAAGCAGCTTTTACGACCCAGGCAACGCTCACGGCACCGATGTAACTCAATGGTCAATCTCCCACATGTTCAAAGATAGAAGCACCCGAACGGACACAGAAGCATAGATGGAACCAAGAAAGGAAAAGATAAATCCTACAATCCAACTAGAAAACTCGACTTTTTATAAGGGAAAGTCGCACATGCGCAAAAAGACTTCAAGATGATAGGATCACAGATATGATTACAGATAAGATTAAGAATGCTCATTTAGATTCAAACAAAGTACAATTTCTTTCTTTGAAAAGGAATAGTAATAATGTTGTAAAAAATATCTAGGATAATTTCTTTTTAACGCATCATTTATTATTTTATTACATTCATAAATGCAGTCTTTTTTAAAAGTATTGTAGTTTTTGTTTCTTCTGAAGTATCCGATGACAATATTTCTGAAAATATTTTTAGTGAGGTTTGAATTCCAATCAATAATATTATTTATTTTGATATTGTATGAATTTCTCTTGTCGTGTATGGTTGTATAAATTCCATACTGTTGGTGTTTTTTTATTGATAAATCCAAGAAGTCTGTCGATCCATCCTCATTAATTGGATTTTCAATTAAGTCTAATTCTTTTGGGTAGAATTCAAAATCTAGGTTTGGGGTGTTTTCATAACCCCCTATTATCACATCATCAACGCAACAGAAATAAGGTATTTCCGATAATATATGGGTTCCTCTTTCATATTTGGATAGATAAATATGCGCCAATATTGACGAACATGCTCCACTCATGGGTATACCCTTGACTTGTATGTAGTAATGCATTCCATCATAGAGTATGTATTCTTTCAAAACCAACTCGATCAAATCCAAATATCTTTTAAAAGTTATATATGGTTTTTTAAATTGTATTCCTCATGCAATTCTTTCAAGATCATTTGTAGGTTTGTTAAATCGATGTTATTAAACAAATCCCGGAAATTGTAGCTTCTGAAGTACAAATCTCTATGGCAAAATTTCAGCCAGTCTATCAATTCCCGTCCGTTTTTTAACATAATGTAGCTTTGCCCCTTAATATCAGTCATAACGTATTGGAGTAAATTCAGAAGTTTTTTATTTGCTTCTTCCAGGTATGATCCGCTTCCCACTGTTACTGTTCGGAACTTGACGGGTTTTTTGTATAACTTGGGAATGAGGATAAAGTATGGAAATTTTACTGATTTTATATCCATACCTATTCGTTTATATAGTGCTCTTATTCTTTTAGTTATGATCGATTCGTTGCTTGAAATTAAGGCATACATGGCACTATCCTTATAGCATTGGGTTAAAGTATCTACATAGAATTTTTTACATGTGAAAGCAAATCATTGCATTCAGTTGGATTGTAGGGTGTATCTCTTCCTTTCTTGGTTCCATCTATGCTTCTGTGTCCGTTCAGGTGCTTCTATCTTTGCACATGTGGGAGATTGACCATTGAGTTACATTGGTGCCGTGAGTGTTGCCCGGGTCGTAAAAGCGGCTTTAAGCGGTAAAGGGGTGTCGCAATCCACCCCTATCATTCTATGCAAATCACATGGTCACTCCCATTCTCACTTCTCTATTCATCTTGTTTATATCCTTATACTCCACTCTGGATGCAGAGCTGCTAAGCACCACATCCTCGGTAGAGCTTCAATTTTCTCCTTTACTTTTTTAGGAGTTCCTTTAATGATATACTTCTTTTTGATATGTATATATATATATATATATATATATATATATATTATGGGATAATTTGAATATTTCCTAAAAAGTTTTGAAGCAATTTGTCAATTTTAAATTTGCATAAAAATTGTTTGAAAAATTAGGTCCCATAGGGTTCAATGTATTTCAATTTTTCAAACCAAGTTCAATCCAAAACTAATTGAGTGATATTAATCATTTACATTCCCATATATCCCACAGACAGTTTCAACAACATACTAAAATTTCAACTTGATAAAGTCATTTTTATGGCAGTTATCATGTGAACAGATAGACAGGCAGATTGAACAAAGTCATAAACACTTTTCAACTGTGTTGTAAAATGTTAAAAACTACATTCTTAAAAAAGAAAACTGATTATAAATACTAAAATAAAACTTTTTTTGGAATGTAATATAGGATGGGATTCATTTTACTAATTAATCATAAATTTTCTTGCTATGCTATAAATGAATTTCTTGAATGCTAGAAAATTTTGTCCTCATATTAGGTGTAATTTGTAAAAATACTCAAGCCTCACCAGGGATTCGTATGACAAATTAGTTACAAAATTAAGATTAGACAAAAGTTAAAATTAGCCGTATAACAAAAGTTAAAATAAGTCACTAGCCATACAACGTGCTTTTCATTAAACTACTGGGATGATATTGTTATGTTCTAACAGGATGTGAACCATATAAATTCGAAAAGGGGCAACAGAAATTTATATATTAAATACATTATTTTTGTATTAAACCATGTACTTCATTGAAAATAAGAAATACACAGTAATACCGTTTTCCTCTGTTAAAACGTATAATTATTGTTCAATCAATTCCAATTACGGTAAAGGGAATTCTATTTAAGTTTCTTTTGAATTACTTATTCTTGTTCTATAATTTCCAAATAGAGAAATCACATTTATTGTATCTGAAACATGCAAGTTTATGATAATAATATCTCCCTGTCATTAAAACATAGGCTAAAACTAAATTATTCATACATCTGTTATAATATAATATTTTCGAAAAGTTCAATAATAATTTAAATTTGCAATCATTTGAAAAGTGCTCCAGAACTCAAAAACACATAGAAACTACAGAAGGAATTCCTTCCAGTCCCGATATGACATCAAAGAGCGGGAACCAATAGCTTTCTCCTTCACTGTCTGACCTACCTTCTTTCTAAACACCTTGCCCAAGAACAACATACAACAATTTTTTCTATAACAGTTTAATACCAGATTTTAAAAGCCCTTTATTGACACCCCAATTATTTCCAGATATTTTCCCAAAAGTAGAACAGAATTTAAAACATTTTAATTTAGATAATAAATATGTTTTTTTTTTTATTCTAAGTCGGGGCAGAGGACATATCGGCCATGAGCCCTCTGGCAGCCCAATAAAAACCAGCCTTGTTATAAAAGTTGTAAAGAGAACAATTCATAAAAGAAAGCGCAGGACAGCTTGTTAGATGATTAAAATCCATAATGGCGTCAGTAGAACAAAGAACACAGTCAGGCAAATCAACTACACCAATACGATAGAGGTGTCCTTGAAGAAAGTCATGTCCAGTTAAAAGTCTAAAATTTGCAGTGAAGACAGAGCAAGGAAGGCTCATAGGGACCTGAGAATGCAACAAAAAATTCCAGGCCCTACCCGTCGCAGCTTCAACTTGATTATCACGGAGGGACTTTTGCAATCTGTTTTCAATAGTTCCACAAATCCGTTTGTAAGCAATGTAAAAAGAGGCTGATGTAGCTTCATCCATTTTCTACCAGGAAGTCGGCCCTTTCATTTCCAGGGATATTGCAGTGACTCGGAATCCATTGAAGAATGACTCCCCAGTCAGCTGAAATTGTCTGGCTAAAAAGCAACTTTGTCTCTTCCACATGGTGCGATTCATCTACTACATGTGAGACAATAGCCAAAATTGCAGACTGTGAGTCCACAAAGAAAACAACTTTCCTAAGTGGTGTACACATATTTGAAAGGTTAAGAATGGCCCACTTAATAGCCTCAATCTCAGCATCGAAATTTGTGGCACCCAATCCTACAGCATAAGGTTTCTCAAAAAAAAACTCACAAAAAAGGCCAGCTCCAACTGCATCCTCCATTGCAGAACCATCAGTATAAATATGGAGCCAGTCATCTTTTGGGTAGTTAGTGGCGATGGTCTCCAAGGCGATGGTCTCTGAGGGCCTCTGGTATAGCATCATTTTTCTTTTCAGTTGTGCCAATTGTGAGGTGATAAGTAGGGACCCCACGATTTGGAGGAAGTCCATTACAGAAAGGTTGACAAGAATTGGGAGTCAGATTGTAATTATTCATGAGCTCCTCAGTCCTTGACAAAAAAGTCGAATGAGTTTTTAATCTCAAGTTAGAAGGGATATAGGTCTGCCAATGGTGTAGTTCAAGGCCCTTGCATTTCTATAAAGCCTCAAGAGCTGTTTCTCCCTTCTTAACTTCAAAGGTTCAATATTCGTTTGAATCTTCATAGCAGTGATAGAGGGGTATAGCCAGCTCCACCAGTTATAAGTCTAAGAGCTTTGTTTTGTGCCAAATCCGACTATTTTAGAGTAGGCATTTGATGCTATGGCGATAAGCTCTCCTCCATACTCTAAGACAGGTCTAACATAAGCCTTATAGGTAGTCGACAAAGTATCAGCCGAGGAGCCCCAAGTGATGCCAGAAAGTCTCTTTAAGAGTCTCAATCTGTCATGCCATCTCCTCAGCCTATTTTCTCCACAAGAGTTTACTACCCAAGAAAAGTCCGAGGTAGCGATAGGAGTCAACCCGGTTTAAAACATGATGATTGTAATATACATTTATCCAGTGTTCCTTGATAATAAATATGTGGGCTCCAGGTTAAGATTAAAATACACAATTTCAGCATAAATGCAATTCATGGTAAAATTATCATTTTATAAATTCTGATAATCTTCTTATATCAATTACATTATAGTCAACTGTTGTGGAATAATAGCACATTAGATAGATTAGGAGTGCAAATTTCAATCAAAATTTTAAGGAATTTAGAAAAACTTTTGAAAATAACTAACCTGTCTATTGATAACATCTTCTATGTAATTAACACTGTCTTTTAAGCTTTGAGTTTCAATGATACCTAGATGATGAAAATATTTATTTTGTCAGAAAATTATTTTATCAGGGGAGAATTGTTTGAAAAAAGTTATGATTTAAAAAGCTATTTATGTACACTCATAACTTACACACTCATTAGTACACATTAGTCATTTTAGTACACTCATTACTTGCCTCTCTCAACCTGCAATCGTTCCTGGAAGTTCTCTTCATTCTTTTTCTCCATAATCACTTCACAAGCTCCAATATCTAATAAAAATTATAATACATAAAACAGGCTCTATTTATCAAAAACATTCTCAAGTAACTATTGAATAAAAGATTGATAGAGCAATGCACTATTTAATCAACAACTTCAAAATGTCCCCCACTGGGTTCCGGTCTAAATTGGGTGGCACTTCCCGACCGTCCAAACAGTTACCTTACACCTTTCTAGTAGGTCGGACGGTCTGAGTTTCAACAACAACAACTTCAAAATGTCATGTTTTAATAACACCAAAAACAAATTTAAAAAATTAAAAGAAAATTAGTATTATGCAAAATACCAATTAATTCATTACTGACACACACAAAATCCAATATTATCAAATGCAGCAATCTTTTCTAAAATAAGAATTGTAAAGCATGTTTAAGAAAATAAGGTCTCAAAACCAATTAGCTTATAATTTATAATTTCAATTATGTCTATAATTACTCTTATGTGTCTGTATTATGTCTATAATTACTCTTATGTGTCTGTCTTATGTCTATAATTACTATTATGTGTCTGTTTTATGTCTATAATTACTCTTATGTGTATATTTATATTTTGATGAGATCACTTAATTTTGTTGCTGTTTGGAATGTTTAAGTTTAATTATGGAAACATCTGCCTAAGCAGAAAATTATTGCTTTCAATATGTTTATCCATCCTGCTTTGAATATTTATTCTACTATATATTTACTCAATTCTGAGATCAAATATGTAAAAGCTGTTGCTCTCGATAGTGGTTTCTCTGCCAGCATTGTTGATTATGCTATTCAATAATTTTCTAAACCTTCTTTTGAAAAGAATTTCAACAACACTATAATAATATTCAATAATTTTCTAAACCTTCTTTTGAAAAGAATTTCAACAACACTATAATAGGGTGCGGTAGCCCATTGGTTAGCACGCTGGAGTTGCACTCGGTAGGCCCGGGTTCAATTCCAGCCACTGCCAAAACTGCCGCCGTGTTCATGCAGAGTACGATCACGTTAAACATGTGGGTCCGAAAGTCCTTCCGAGAGGTTGGTGGTAGGGGAAGGAGGGTATGGTCCCTGTGAATGCCTCCCCCACTGGGTTCCGGTCTAAATTGGGTGGCACTTCCCGACCGTCCAAGAAGTTACCTTACACCTTTCTGGTAGGCCGGACGGTCTGGGTTTCAACAACAACAACACTATAATTTTATCATTTCTTCCAAAAATCAGTCACCCGATTGCTAAACTCCTTAAAAATATTCACATTTAATATTGTGTTTAATCCTTTTAATAAACACAGAGTTTTAAATCTTAAAAGATCCTTTAAAAATTTCAAACAGTTGGGGAATTTACCGTATTTCTTGCCAGTATGGTCTTTCTTATATTGGTCAAAATAAACATGCTTTAAAATTTTGTATTAAGGAACATAAAAATTATGTCAAAAAACAGGAATTTAATAAATCTTCCAATTGCTCAACATTGCTAAAGTTTTGATCACCATTTTGAGTTTTCTTCAGCCAGGATCATACAAAAAGGCACCTTGATCTATAATCTTGACTTCTTGGAAGCCTTCTATTCTAAAAAAGTTATAGTAATTTAGTTAATAACTTGTCCAGCACTCCATTTTTGCCTTGGTTTAGCACAGTGCCCTATAATTTTTATAATTTTCTTTTATCTATTTCTTGGCCTTTGGGACTCTTATTTGTTGTTTTAACTTATTTTTCATCTTGTTGAGTCTCATTTATTCTTGTTCGGACTCGACTTGTGTTGACGGGATATTTCTGTTGTGTTTTAGCGCATACCAGTTTTGTGCGTTACTTCTCATTTCAAATTGGTTGGACAGTTTGTCATTCTGCTTTCTGATTGGCTCTCCCAGGTGGACACTTAATCAGTGTCTTAGGTCTATAAATCCCTCTGTTTTTTCTATTTGCGCCCATTTCATCCTATTGACATTGGGCTTGTTGGTTTTCTTGCACTGACAAAGGGGGTACAGTATATCCTTGAAACAGCTGTATACTGCATTATTATCTTATTTGTGCTTACATAAATTTTCCTTAATCCTTTACACATAATGTATTTTACTTATTGGTGTTCAAGTTTGGTTTATTGTTTATGCATATACTAGCTATGATACCTGTGTATGAATTTTTAATTGCTTCAGAATAGTTTTTATAACACTGTACAACAAAGTTGAAAAGTGTTTATGACTTTGTTTATTCTGTCTGTCTGTCTGTCCATCTGTCTGTCTGTCTGTCTGTCTGTCCATTAGCATGATAACTGCTGTAAAAATGACTTAATCAAAATGAAATTTTAGTATGTTGTTCAGACAGTCTGTAGGACCAATGGGAATATAAATGAATAATATCACCCAATTAATTTTGGATTGAACCCGGGTTGAAAAAATGAAATACATTGAACCCTATAGGACCTAATTTTTCAAACATTTTTAAGCGGATTTAAAATTCCCAAATTACTTTGAAAATTTTAGGTAATATTCAAATTGTTTCATAAAATATATAAAAAAAAATTCAGCAAAATATATTCAGTAGTTTTTTAAATAAAAATTAAAATAATAATTACACCTCTTATATGAAGCGATCATGTGACCATGATATGAAAAGATCACGTGACCCACTTCAAAATGAAATGACATCCATCTTGTCTCGAAATCATGATTTTTAAAGTTCTTTTTAATTCATATTGAGTGTTGTATCAGTCTTAAAACCGCTTTATTTTTGCTTAAATTCTGTGCAGCTACATACAGAAACAACGCAATTACAATATATTTGAGTTTAAATGATCATCCAAATTTAATTATTTCTACAATGAAGCCTATTTTTCACTTATATAAAATGTAAACAGCAAAATATGTAGAATGAGTTGTATAAGAATTGCTGTATTTCTTTAACACAAAATTATTTAGCTCATGGAGTCTGCATAGCTGATATGAATGAAATATTCATTGATTTTACAGAGACAAGGAAGATTATTTTCGATGAAGTTTTAAGCATAGAGTTTAATTACTTGTAGCTCCAAGGTCTTAATTTTTAAATAAAATAAATTATTATAGTATTGTGATGAATGAAATGAATGGGAAAATGTTATGAATGAAATGCTGCTTTTATGGAGAGAGCCAGGCGTGTTATTTTCTCTATGACGTCATTTGAATGAATTTTAGTTGTTTTTGATGAAGTTTTCAAATATAATAAATTATTGTAGTATTATGATAATTTTAAAAATATTACCGAGGAATGTATCGCATTTTAGAGATGTTTAAATCAGGCAATTTATATTTCAGTGCCGTCATTTGAATGAAGTTCATTTTTCTCGATGAAGGTTTAAGTTTTCAAATATAATAAATTAGTGTATTATTGTAATAAGTCTTAAACTATTACTGAGGAATATATTGCATTTTAGAGATGTTTAAATAAAATTGCATTGAAGTTGGAAAGTGTTTCATAATCAATGCTTTAAGCATGATTGATCTTTCTTGTTTTAATTTGCTGCTTTTAAATGCTTCTTTTAAATAATAATGATTGTAAATTAACATGTCTATATGTGCCAGGGTAGTAAATTCTAATTAAAACTTTAGCCTTGTATATTAATTTTAATACTGCATGTGTATACTTTCATCTATATCAGATAAATATGTGTGTTATGTAAACTAGTTTACAATGTTTAAAGTTTCAGTGTTCTTGCATTTCAGTGTATTATAAAATTTAACTGTTACCTGTTTTAATGACATTGCCTCTTAAAAAGAGGTGAATGCACTTCCCATGGGGGGGGGGGGAGTGGGGACATTTAAGGATTTCATTGCCAAAAGGTGATAACAGATTTTCCCTGATTTCACTTGGCAGCCCTGTGTAGATGGAAAAGTAGCCACCTGAAAGTAATTCTGAAGACTAGAATGTGAATTCAAGGTGAAAGGTACAGAATGTGTGAACAGAAGAATTTTAGCTCAAAAAGTGAAGGGTGATCCTGGGAAAAGAATTGAATAGGATATGAGATATACAAATATTAATGGAAGCTATATGTTAGTTAATGATAATGTTTTTTCAATAAAGTTTTAAAAGCAGCTTCATATGTTGATTGATGAATGACACGATGGGAGAAACAGAAGCCATGCATTCCACAGACATACATATATACACACATTCCATGTTAGAAACAGTGGATTTATGTTCTAGAATGCCTAAAACATGTAAATTTATCATTAACTGGGGTTTCAATTTTTGACCCCATATACTTTCTATGCATTACCAACATGCACGCCAATACTTTCACCATACATTTCCATATATTGTTGAGAAATTAAACAAGAAAGATCAATCATGCATAAAGCACTGATTATAAAACACTTTCCAACTTCAATGCAACTTTATTTAAACATCTAAAATGTGATATATTCCTTGGTAATATTTTTAAAATTATCACAATACTACATTAATTTATTATATTTGAAAACTTAAAACTTCATCGAAAAAAATGAACTTCATTCAAATGACGACATTGAAATATAAATTGCTCGATTTAAATATCTCTAAAATGTGATACAATCCTTGATAATATTTTTAAAATTATCATAATACTACAATAATTTATTACATTTGAAAACTTGATATATCGAAAACAAAAGAACTTTATTCAAATGACGTCATCGAAATATAAATTGCCTGGCTCCCAATATAAAAGCAGCATTTCATTCATAACTTTTTTCCATTCCTTTCATTCATCACAATACTATAGTAATTTATTTTATTTAAAAACTTAAAACCATGGAGGTAGACGCAATTTAACTATATGATTAAAACTTCATCAAAAAAATGTATGCTTCTCTATGTAAAATCAATGAATATTTCATTCATATCAGCTATATTGCAGACTCCATGAGCTAAATAATTTTGCGTTAAAGAAATGCAGCAATTTTTATACAACTCATTCTACATCTTTTGGTGTTTACATTCTCCATAAGTGAAAATTAGGCTTCGTTGTAGAAATAATCAAAGTTTGATGATCATTTAAACTCTAATATATTGTAATTACATTTCAGTATGTAGATGCACAGAATCTAAGCAAAAATAAAGTGGTTTTAGGATAGATGCAACACTAAATATGAATTAAAAAGAACTTTAAAAATCACGATTTTGACACAAGATGGATGCCATATTTTATTTTAAAGTGGGTTGCGTGATCTCTTCATATAAAGGGAGTAATTATTATTTTAATTTTTATTTTAAAAACTACTGAATATATTTTGCTGAAATTTATTTTATGGGATAATTTGAATATTTCCTAAAACTTTTGAAGCAATTTATGAATTTTAAATTCGCTTAAAAAATGTTTGAAAAATTAGGTCCCATAGGCTTCAATGTATTTCATTTTTTCAACCCGAGTTCAATCCAAAACTAATTGAGTGATATTATTCATTTATATTCCTATAGGTTCCACAGACCGTCTGAACAACATACTAAAATTTTATTTTGATTAAGTCATTTTTACGGCAATTATCATGCTAATGGACAAACAGACAGAATGAACAAAGTGAGAAACACTTTTCAACTATGTTGTAAAGTGTTAAAAAAAGAGTACACTAATAAGATTAAAGGGGAACACAAATGTAGAAAATTTGGGAAACACTTATACACACACAGCACAGTACATCCAGATTTCATTTAGATTACATCCAACAGATGTAATCTGGATCATGCAAAACAGATCCAAAATCCAGTGATTGACATGTATTGATGTCTATTGGACATCCAGATGTTACTCCAGATACCATCTATGGATATTCGAAGGATAGCCATCTGGACTTAAAATGGATATACAATAGACGTATGCCAGATCATCCATATTACATCTACTGCTCATCCAAATTACGTCCAGATTGACGTCTAATGGATATCCATATGGACGCATAATGGATGTGCAATGGACATGAACTGGATCATCTAGATTCAGATATCCATATTATTGGATTATTTATTTTATATTCATTGTAGTGTGTTCTTAAAAAATATAGACCTTAAAAATGATAAAAATATGCTAAAAAAATTTTAATATAGCAAATTTATTTTGCAAAAACATGGCCATATTTAGTTACTACTAATTTCTTTTGATATCCTACTGGATTTGAACCCGCAATGTGTTGTGTGTGTGTGTGTGCTGAAGGAAACCTACTTCTTTATCCAGTCAAGGCTAAACTCGATACACCAGCAACCCAGCTGTTTCAATATCAGGCTGTAACATCCTCCTCGAGAACAATAGATTCTTCGTCCCGAGTCTTTGGTGGCATCACCCAATAGATGTCGCCTAAATCCCGGTACAGCAAGCGGGAGATTTAACATTGAAATCTGTTGAAGTTGTAGATATTTGCTTGTTTTTTTTTTTTTAATTATATGGGAAAATATTGTTTTGACATTTTTTTATTTCTCATATATCTGCACATGTAGATAAACTAATATAGATCCCTTTTATTGTGCATTTTGTGAAATTTAAAACTTTATAATTTTTCTTTGTGTGGTAGCTTGTACTTTTGTATAATTTCCTTTAAAATTGATTTTAATTAATTCCCTCATTTCATTTCCTGTCACTTTTAAAATATATTCGACTGTAATTTTGAAAATCTAGATCTTTTATTTTTTTATTTATGCAGCGTTCTAATTTCATCCAACCTTCTTTATTCTTTATTACTATTATTTTACTATTTCTTTTTTACTACACTAGGTGCCTACTTGGACTTTAGTTCATTCCCTTTCTGTAAGACTTGGAGAAGAGCCCCCGACTTTGGTTGTCTCCCCCTCCAAGAAAACCTTAGATGGAAACACTTGAATATATGAAAATCACTTTCTCTTATCTTTTTCCTTTTCGCTCGAAGTTTAAAGGGAAAAATTCGAATTAAAGGGGGTCCCCTCCCGGGCACTTCGCTAAACCCTGTCCTTGAGACCTTGAGAATGTATATATTTACTATTAGGATGTATATTTACTAAAAGGCTGCAATTACTTAATTGGTTTATATTAATAAACTTTTTTGACAATTATTTATAACATACATGAAAAACGAAATTATAAATGTAAAGAGTAGCAACTTACTTTCTTTAAAAAAAAAAATTGAAGTCAAATCTTACAAAACTGTAGGAAATTTGTATCTAGAGTCCTAACAATGAAAAAGAATGCAAAGGGGGAAGGGTATATATATATATATATATATATATATATATATATATATATATATATATATATATATATATATATATATATTATTGGAATGTACAGAATGAATATACCTCATAAAAGGTTTTAGCAAGGGAAACTTTAACTAATTTATATTGCATGCTATGAAAAAGGGGAAAACTAGTATGCAATAACATTTAAACTGAGTAAAAGTTAAAATAAAAATCTAATAGTACAAACTTGTGAATTATATTCAGTTGAATACTTTCAATTTGTTAGATTTAAAAATATGAAAGTTATATTGATACCTTATTTGATACTTATTCAAAAAAGTCAAACTTCTCATGTTCATAGACAATTTATGAATAATCACTCTTGGTGGGGGGAGGGGGGGGGGGGTTTCAAGGAAAAAATGAATCGCTACTTTTGAATTTTATGAAGAAAGGCACTTCACAGTAAATATTTTATAGTGCTAAATCAAAAACTGTATTTAGAAAACGTTACATTTTTATAGAGAAGAGGGAAAGGTATTCAAAATTTGCATTGAGTATATTTGGCAAAAACTTACACTAATTATTTGGGAAAGTTTTTAGATTGTATTGCAAATAATGATGCAAAAAAAAATGAAACTTATATTGATAGCTTATTTGATACTTATTCAAAAAGGTTTAAATTCTCATCTGCATATGCAATTTATGAATAATCACTCTTGGGGGGGGGGGGGGGGGGGGGTCAAGGAAAAAAATGAATCACTACTTTTGAATTTTATGAAGAAAAGCACTTCACAGTATTTTATAGTGCTAAATCAAAAACTGTATTTAGAAAATGTTACATTTTATAGTGAAAAGGGAAAGGTATTTAAAATTTGCATTCAGTATATTTGGCAAAAACTTACACTAACTATTCAGAAAAGTTTTTAAATTGAATTGCGATTCTTCTTCCAGTGATTTATGAATGCAACATAAAATGATTAGGATATATTAAAATTTATTTCTGTATTATAAAACGCAACTAAATTATCAGACATGCATGCATATATACTTTCTTGTTGACAGCTATGGTATTTACAAGTCTAATTCCGCTCAAGTGGACCTGTAATATGTGGATCCCGATAGCTGCCTTTTAAAAAACCTGATCGTTGGCGTTTAGGCAGAATGGTACAGCCGGATTTCAGGGTTGCCGAAGAAATTGAGTTCAGACTTGATCCACTATACGACATTTGACTCATCTTTTGTAAGTTAAAATAATATTATATCTTGATCATTTATTAATGTTTTTCTAAATTTCTAGATTTCTAAATTCCTAGATAAGAATTTGGGCTAGTTAGTAGAAATTAATGCTTAGATAACTACTTTTTGCATACTTTATATAAAATTTTAATATTATATACTTTTCTTCTCATCAGCCTAAATTTCATTTTTAAAAGTACTGCAATAGCATTACTTGGTTATTATTCAAATTCCTTCACTGCAGATGTTTGTAACATAGCTGTAATGATGAAAATATGAGTTTATATTAACCCCATACTAATAAGACAATGTAAAACATTTAAAATATCTGAACATTACAATAAATTTCAGTAACGGTATAGTAAAATTGCTAGCTTGATTATGATTTTGATTTTAACAAGTTTAAACTCATAAAAATCAACTATGTGATTCAACATGACATTAATAGTTATTCTGTAAATTTTAAAATACAAAATATAGAATAAACAAATTCAACTAGAAAAACAAAATTATGACACAAATCATGGCTTCCATGATGGCAAGGTAATGAGTAGAAAGCTGCACAGTGGTTTTTTTTTTTTCGCAGCTCAATTTTGTTGAACAAAGGATTGATCCATTTTTCGTCCATGATGGACGTATATATATATAAGATGGATAAGTACTTCATCCATATTATGCCATCTATGGATGTGCATGGGAAATCAAATCTGGTTCTTCAAGAGTATGTAATTTAGGGACATAAATGAGATGAGGAACACAGGATCGGTCCATTTCTCATCCATGGTGGATGTAATGTGGACTAGATTGTCCATAACATCCATATTACATTCATCATGGATAAAAAATACACCAATACTGTGTTCATCATCCAGAACATGTAATTTTTGGACATAATATAGACAAACTTTGAATGATCCAGAATATGTTCCCCTTAAGGATATCTATTGGATGTTTCTTTTTATGCATGGACGTGTTTTAGATCAATGGGGTGTAATCTGGATATGATCTGGATATCTGTGGTGTGTGAGTATACATGCCTAAATTTTCTCCTACAAATTCTACACAATTATCAAAATCACCAAGTAAGAGATTATCATATACCAAATTTGTATATGATAACTTTTGTAAAAAGAATATACTAATGTATGAAATTTTCAGTGACAAATATATATATATATATATATACTGATGTGTAAATTTTCAGTGCACAAAACCTATTTTTAATTATTCTCACTTCAAAATAGAGCAATAATATGAAATTATCAAGAAAATAAACCATTTTGAGAGTAAACATCTAAAGAGAATAAATAAAAACTCACGCAAAGACAAAGAGGTATGTTGCTGGCGGACAAGTCTCATCTCTTTGGTAACAAATTCTTTGATAGCTCCAATAGACATGCCAGATGTTTCCTAAAAAAAAAACTTAAGAGTAAAATTTAGTCAAGTAGTTACCTTAAAGCAATTTATCAACTTAACTTTCATTTGACCATAATTTGCAATATAACTTATTTTATTAGAAAGAGGAATGAAAGTTCAAATTTTACAAAACAATTAAAAAGTTATTGCTTTATTATTAGCATTCTTACTTACATGCATAAATATTTTTTATAGAGGAAAAAAAATGATATATGAACATGAGGAAGGAGTGAAATTTATTTGAGTACATCTGTTTTCAAAAATTTTGCAAATTTTCAAATATTGGCTCTTTCCATTAAAGTTTCATAACAACAAGTCATCTAAACTATAAAAACATTTTCATGTGAGAAAGTTAAAACATTTTCATCTTCTATACAGATTGACTTTCAATTCATTTAGATTTTAAAATGCATATATTATAAATGTCCATCAGTTATAAATGTTCATTTGAAATTCCAAACATTGCCCAAGAGAGGGATTTAATACTTGTTTTCAAATCGAAAATACCATTAACGGAATATGGAAAAGCAACCTTTTGAAAGCAAACTGTCTTCATTATGAGAAATTAGGTTAGTTATGGAATGTATATGAGGTTTATCCTGCCAATTGAGTCCAAATCCTACATATATTTAGTACAACTTGCAACTACAAAAATTTGCTGTCAAATGTAACAAGTATGGATGAATATCTGATAATTACCAATTTTGTGTACCTTGAACTTTATAAAAATAAGGTAGATACTTTTTACAATACTTGGTAAGAAGGCAATCTGTTCTGCATATTTTTCAACAAAAACATGTTTTTCAATAATATTAAATGTACTTTTAACTTCATATAAATGCAAATTTGTCATTTCTGTCACCGTCCCTCAGTGATGAGTTGGATTTCCATCTCCTAATTACATCAGTAAAAAACTCTAATTCAATTTTTAACTTGTAAAAAATCCCTTATTTGTAAAAAATTTAATATTTTTTTGAAAAAGTGCTTATATGCATTTTGTTGCTAAGAATTGGTGTCATTACGATGTTATCAGTTTGTTCCACATCTGTTTAAAATTTTGGGATTTTGCTATAAATAGGTAAGAGAAAACCACAATTTTATTACTCATTTTTGATGAGTATATCTATTACCTGTCATTTCTGACACACATTCAGTTTTTTTTTTAATATGAATAAAAATTTTAAAATAGTGTGTCTTCTGTTAGTGAAAGTAAGTTGTGCATAATGCATACTTTGTTTTTTAATGTTGGTTTCAATTGATAAAATCAAAGACAAAACGTTTTAAAAAATGAAAGGTCTTTTATTTAACACATCCTAAAAGATGTACAAAACATATATAAAAAAATTAAAAAACCGCCAAAGCGCTTTCGGATGTATATACGCCCTTCTCATGAAGGGCGTATATATGTCCGAAAACACTCTTAGTTTTGGCTACTTCGAATACTGTACTACCTTTCATATGATGCAAGTGAAGATGTTGGTTCAATTTTGCACTCGTTTATTTTTACCTTTAGTATATGGATGTTCTTGTTTTGCATACTGTTTTTACATGGAACTTGAAATTAAGCTGCATGGCGCAAAATGATATTAAATGGACAATATCCCACTCACATCAAAAATTTGGCAGTTAACTTTGCTGGTAAATTGTTTATCTAATACAGTAGCTGCCACTGAATTATATTAGACAAGGATATTTTAGCTGATTCTTATTGTTTTACATATTTAAAGCTTCATTCAATCATTCACACAAACAGATAATTATAAGATTACTGATTTAAAATAAAACAGATACTCAATAAAACAGATATTTTATAATGAAAAACAGTTGTATGTTTGTGTTACCATTGAGTCAATAGAGTGGCCTGTCTAATCTAATAAGAGAATGCACTGCACAACATACATGAAGTTTGGTCTTAATTTCCAGAGATAGCCCAGTGCTGAAAGGTTGCTCGCAAGATCCTCTCTTCAAAAATTTTAATGATTTTACTAGTCCACTTTCTATGTATAAAAAAAACTTCTCAAATTTTCAATTCTAGTATTTATCAAATATCTACATGTAATATCCATATTACATGTAGATATTTGTTATAGTGGTATTACATGTATCAATTCATTTATCAACAGTTTAGGACCAAACCTATAGTTTTAGTAATTAATTAGTTACCAACAATTTAGCTCAGAACTATGGATAGAAACCATTACAAGTTGTTGAAACTTTTACCTATCAGTTCGAAACAGTTACTATTTCTTTCCTGGCCTAGAATCCCGTTAGGCTTCTTCTCCCTGATCCAGTGAAAAGAATGAGCTGAAGAGAGAGACAAAGACTGCTGGGACAAAAATTACTACATGCAATGTGTGTACTGGAAAACACTCCACCATTTTCAAGTAGAAATAGGTTAGTTGCTATAACATTTTTACCACATATAACAGAGTTTCAGTTTCTTTCATGAAGTAACCAATTTTGTAATCCTGAATTTGATATCATGTGAATCTCTTACAGCTCAAAAGTGGGGCTGATCAAAACCATTCATAACTGAAGCAACAAAATTTGCCACTTGTACTACTGCTATAACTAAGTTTAGACCTACATTTTTTTAACAATACTTCTCTCAGAGTATATAACTAGAAAAGTGCTCTGATACAAAATAATGCAATATTTTTTAATGCATTGTTTTGCTTCTTTGCTTGCAAAATACATTATGCAAAAGATAAAGTTTAAATGAAATTTTTAAATATGACTGCATATTTTTTCTATAATAATATAATGTAAAAACACACAGAACATTTAAAATAACAACTTTCTTTAATATGCATAAGACTGAATCACTCACAGACAAATATTCATACTTCAATTAGTAAAATAACCTTACAAAGTTAAGATTAAATTCAAATTTAACTTAATTTCATATATTAGACCAAAACTGTACAAATCATGGGCACTAGGATAAGATAGTGCTTGTAAATCTGGTCATGGAGCCCAATTTTTGACTAAATTATAACTATTTCCAAAATTTTAGTTTACAAAAAATTTCTCATTTACAAAGCCATAAGAGCATGAGTTCCCATAGAGTCAAATCTTCTACTTACAGTCATGAACAAAATAAGAATTGCATTGTGTATGTAATTATCAACATATTTTATTATATTTCTAAATGAAGATAATCATGATAGTAATTCTTACGCTTTTGGATTGGAGTTGCTTAGCTTTATCCCGTAGAAATCCAAACACACTGGCAAAGAAAGAGTTTCTTATTTCCTCATACACCTATAAGACTAAAAAGGATGAGTATAGAGTCATTTAGATTCTTAAAAATAGCAAATTAGTTTCAACTGAAAACGTTTAAAGCACCGTCATGAATATGGGAGATTTTATCACTATAGCTTAATTTATATGATAAACACTAACCATCTAGGTAAAGAATTTCAAAATTGGGTAGTGTATTTTTGTCAACTAATAGCCACTGTGGATAACTTATAAATATTGACTTGATAAGCATTCCTTAACCTAGGTGTATGCTTTAGAGCAGCATATTCCTAAACATTGTAAGGTAACCGCCTTCTTATCATTCTTGATTTCTTGAGGGTTAAATCATTTTCTGCATTTTTAAATATCTAAATGAGTTAATTTTGTATTTTATTTCTGCTGTATCAATTTTAATATTATATGTGTTTTCATTCCCATGTTTTTTCTGGAGTAATTTAGCCATTAATGATATGCAGATTTTGTTTGTCATTTTTAACTGAGTATATAAAATGCCCAATTTTCTCCTGTGTCTTAAGGACATTTTACATCCAAAAATGCTCTGGCTTGTTATGTGTTTTTAACATATTTTAGTGCAATCAAATAAGGACTTTTATTCTAAAGTGCTTTATACTTAATTGATAAATTTTTCTTTTAAAATAAAATTTATTCAATATTTAATATTTAAACTTTTCCATATTAACAAAGGTGTGAGAGTGTATCCAGCACATATCATAACCCCCCTTATGACCTCCATATAATTGAATGGCTAAAAAGTTATATCACAAGTATCAAAAATGAAATCATCTCCTGTGGGTTGCACCCCCTAGATTAGGAACCTGTGTTTTGTTTGAAGTACAATTACAATGTTTGTGAACCTGTGTTTTACCTTTTCCATGTTACTTTTAGACTTTTGACAAAATTAATTTTTGCAACTTTTTTTTTACCAAGAACATCAAATTACTCAAAATTTAATTTCATAGAAATTTTTGTGTGAATATTTTCAATGCACACATGTAAATAAGCTGTTATCATGTAGAAAAATACAATGTGTGCAGTTTTTGTTTCTGTTGGTTAATTTTTTGAGTACAAAATGTATATACTTTGGCAAGGCTTTTACTTTTAATGTAAAATTTTAATATGAGATCTAATATTTTTTAGGTCGTGTCATTTTCCCCAAAGAAGTGACAGGCAAAGAAGAACCTATGAAAGTAGTTCTGCACAGCAGTGATGAAGTGAGTCAAACACTGTTTAGTAAGAATTAGAAAATAATACATTCATGCTCAGAAATAAATGAAATGCCTTTCAGTAATATAATAAGATGTAATTTTATGATATTGAACCTATCTACATCTACCTACATCTAGATTAAGATATCTACATCTATCTTTAAAAAACTGCAAAATAAATCTGGCATCTATAGCAATGTTTCTCAAAGTGTGGTGGGTGGACCATTGATGGATCACAAAGTTTCTCTAAATAGGCCATGTAATAATAAAATTGTTTGATCATTCATATCTGCATTAAATTTTTTGTAGATTTTTGTTTTAAAATGTTATGATTAAAAATTCAGTATATCTGAAACCAGTTTTTGAATAATTACACAATAGGAATTATATGATTGAAGTTAGTCTTCAATTTAAAAGCAGTTGTTACTTTCTTGAGCAAGTGACTAACAGTGTGTGTGATAAAATTATATCAAATTGCATATTCTAGACTCAATGTATGAAGCATTATTTGCCCTCTTACAAAATAAAACTATTCTATAAAATATTTAAACATGTATTTCATTTAAATTCCATTGGTCAAAGTGCTACAAAAATAACTTCAAAGTAAAAACTATTAAAAACAAAACATATTACAAAATAGTAATGGTATTAACTGATTTTAAAGGTAAAAAATAGTCTATTGCTTCAGGATAAAAAGACAAAGCAACCATGCCATTTTTTTAATGATTGCTAATAAAATAAGATTCAGCATAAATCTTGCCAATTATTATTTCTGGTGATATCTAAATAAAAACTGTATTCCTTAAGTCTTGGATAACTTTAAAAATAAAAATTAGTGGCATCATTAATGCACAACATTTTCTGTCTTCTCCCTCCTCACAAAAAAAAATATATATATATATATATATATATATATATATATATATTATTCTTTTTTTTCCCCAAAAACAGTCAAACAGGCACCATAAGCTGGAACTCTGTGAAGCAATATTTCCTATAAACTTAAGATGGTTACAAAATAATCTAGGAAATTTGAGCAAATTAATTTGTCAACTTGATAATAAAATGAAAGTTTGGAGAACAAAAATTGCATTTAGGTTAACAAAAAAGATAAAAAAATGCAAAGAAATTGTTATAAAAGCATATGATTAATAAGTGCATGCTTTACTAAACAGTGTTTGACTCACTTCATCACTGCTGTGCAGAACTACTTTCATAGGTTCTTCTTTGCCTGTCACTTCTTTGGGGAAAATGACACGACCTAAAAAATATTAGATCTCATATTAAAATTTTACATTAAAAGTAAAAGCCTTGCCAAAGTATATACATTTTGTACTCAAAAAATTAACCAACAGAAACAAAAACTGCACACATTGTATTTTTCTACATGATAACAGCTTATTTACATGTGTGCATTGAAAATATTCACACAAAAATTTCTATGAAATTAAATTTTGAGTAATTTGATGTTCTTGGTAAAAAAAAAGTTGCAAAAATTAATTTTGTCAAAAGTCTAAAAGTAACATGGAAAAGGTAAAACACAGGTTCACAAACATTGTAATTGTACTTCAAACAAAACATATGCTAATTTGATAATTTAAAAAAAAGCACTTTAATACAAAAAATTGCATTGAAAATATTCACACAAAAATTTCTATGAAATTAAATTTTGAGTAATTTGATGTTCTTGGTAAAAAAAAAGTTGCAAAAATTAATTTTGTCAAAAGTCTAAAAGTAACATGGAAAAGGTAAAACACAGGTTCACAAACATTGTAATTGTACTTCAAACAAAACATATGCTAATTTGATAATTTAAAAAAAAGCACTTTAATACAAAAAATTCCTAAAGAAAAATATTAACAATTATTAACAATTAACAACACATACAAATTTGAAAACTGGAGAGCTTACCACTATTGATTCCAAATGTTTCATCCAATAAACCTTCATACGTCAGTTGAGAAAGCAGGACAGATGTATAATCAATATCTGTTCAAAACAAAAAAAATAAAATTGTATAGGTATAAATAAATAATTTATTATTAATTGAATTAATTAAAAATAATTATTTATTAATGAATTAATAAATAATTTATTATTAATTGAATTTATTTTTGGCCTTGGCCGTGAGGCTGCCTACTCCTTTGAGTTTATTTATAATGTTTTCTTCCAAGTTCGCCGTAAATATGCCCTTTTTGATACTAAACTTATTGCCTTAAAAGATCGTTTGACTTATAGGTCTAGTTTTCCATACAATCCTATGATTTTCTGCCCCTTTATCCAATTTTGTTCTGAGTTTGGTTTCAGACCTGCACATTCTAATATTTCTTCTTTATTTAACCGTATTCGGTCTGATAAACTGGGTGATAGGGATGACTTTAAAAGCTTTGTTGGGGTGTATGTTGTTCCCCTGTTGTCCACCGATGGTAATTTTAAATTTTATATTGGAAGTACTAAACGCACCGTTGGCATCCATTTAGCAGAACATGCTCGGGATGTCAGGGATAGTAAATTTTCTACGGCTCTTGCTCAATTTGTTGTTAAAGATAATTTTCAGCCTCTTTTTGAAAATACTTTCCTTTTGATGCGTTGTAATAACCCTCGTGATATTCTCCTTTTCGAATCCCTTTTTATTTATATTAACTGTGAGTCCGTTTGTAATTTTGACCCTGTTATGAATTTGAGTTACGCTTAGCGACTCATTCTCGACCAAAATAAATAAATATTTATTTTAGTTCCAAAATAAATAAATATTTATTTATTTTGGTTATTTTTGCTATTGTATAGGTATATTTTATCATAAAATAGTTCCAAAATAAATAAATAAAATAAGCAACTCACATGGAAAGTTCATGCAGCAACTTTTTAGATATTGCTTAAAATTCATTTTCATGAACCTTACTCACCATAAATGCAGTTAAAAGCATTGATTGTATAATAACTCTATAATTACATAATAATGGAAAAGGAAGCTCTGGTATTGTATAATTTAGCTGCCTATTAGTTGTGCAATGCAGTGTTGTTACCACTGGCTGCCCCATTTTCATTCACCTTTTGATTAATGGTTTGGCTGTGGTGATTATGCTACTCTGAGATTTGTTCTACTATGGGCCATAAAAATAATTGCAAAAAAAAGGCAGTTATTATTAACTTTAAGCTTCACA
Source organism: Amaurobius ferox (assembly GCA_951213105.1). NCBI lineage: Eukaryota > Metazoa > Arthropoda > Arachnida > Araneae > Amaurobiidae > Amaurobius > Amaurobius ferox. The sequence goes on along the minus strand of OX578135.1, from coordinate 175,499,529 downwards.
TTTCACTAAATGTATTGTGTAAAGTTAAGTATGGATAAAAGTCAATTTGAAAAAAGTTCCTTTAATTTAATGTTATGAAGACACTATATTGACACCTTAGATAATCAGCCCTATTCCATTTTGAAAAAGTTGCATTTTCAAAAACAGATGTCTTAGTATAGATCCACTACATTCACGTAGAGGTTGGGTATACAGGCAGGTTACAGCTAATGATACACAGCTGTTATTAGCTTAATTGGGGGTTCAGAAAATTTACAAAACTCGGAACAATATGACCAAAAGAAGGAGCATAGGTTGCTGCTTCCCTATGCAGTCCCAGTAAGTATCTGGTAGCAATCCAAAGCGTGCATATAATTTCGAACCATTGCTTAAAAAATCCCCTATGATTAAAAATCTCTGTCAACACAGCTGCTCTTATAGCGAATCACTTAACATCACTTAAAGTGACATAGATTTCTCTGAACATCTTATTTCCCAAAATTCTGCACATAGGAGCAAAATACGGAATCTTTAGTCACATCTTTATGCTTTGAACTAAAACAATTTTTAAAAATTGGCAAATTACAGCAAATATTGTTTTTAAAGAGGGCAAATTTTTTTAATTTATTTATCATAAAATTTCATAATTATAGGATTTATTTTTTGAAAATGTCAGAATACCAAAAAAAATTCTAAATAAAAACATTGGGGTTTCTTTTCTTCTAAGAAACATGCTTTTTCTAAGCACCGAAAAAGAAAATCATGTTACAGATTCTCTTTAAAGCTCGTTAAAAAGATTGTTCTTCATACTTTACAGTGTTAAGATTGAAACTCCACAAAAATTATACTCATTGCTATAAACTGATTGATATCAAAGTTGCTCAAAATTCCGTTTCAACATTAAACAAACAAAAAACTAAATCGAATTTTTAAAAAATTGCTTTGAGGAGCCTCAGAACTTGTCTGGAAATATTTCTATACCAAATTTTGTAGTGGTACAATTTTTGGTTTTTCAGCTACAGTACAGACAGACACACATTTTTAAGATATAGACAGATATCAGTCCTGCAGGTCTACACTTTGAAATCCCTATCATATATTTGCTATTGGGTATTGGATATGGGATAAAAAAATCCTTTTTGATAAAAATTCAATTTCTAATCATAAAATTACATTAACTATTTAACATTCAAGAATTGAATTTAAACAGTACCCTCCAAGAACTACCTTTTTAATGCAATAAAAGTTAGTATGCAGTTTAGTTTAGGTGATCTAAAAGGTTTCCAAACATACACATGAGACGTATAAACACATACTACAGTTTTCCTCTCTCATATTTCATATGAACATCTTATGCATAAAATGGTGATTCTATAACACATAACATCCAATAAATAAGCAAAAAATACTTTGTGCAAATGATAAGGAAAACCTGAGCAACGTATTATCTTATTTGCATAAATACATTGTTTCCCTTAAAATAACATTCAATTTAAATATTGTAGTTTTAAACATCTGAGTATGCAGTCTGAGATGGAAAAAAGGCAGTTGCGCATAAAAAAAGACAAATTTGGTTGATATTGGATGTAAAATAGCATGAACTTGTTATACACAATCTAAACCTATTAAATCAAATTGGCACTTGAGTATTATTATACTCTGTTAATGACTTTTAAAAATAACTGCCCTTTTGGGGGGGGGGGGGCACTTCTTTTTATTCTCCAGATTTGAAGCTATAAGGATGACATAAAAAGTGGTGAAACACAGTGTAGATAATAATAACGCACAAAAAAGGTCAAAATTGATTTAAATATAAGAAATAATAACAAATACTTTATTACATCAAAAGTAATTTAAAAAAATAAGATCTGTTTGCTTTTCATTAATATAAAATTTTAGAAGCTTCCTTGCAACAATTTAAATTTTTATTTATTTTTCAAAGTAAAATGTTTAAATATAAAAATACTTTTGTTTACTTTCAAATGATTTAACATTTTGAAAATATTCTGCTTACTTTTAAAAAACCTTATGAATATGCAAATAATGACCTCACATGATGATGGAGAACAATTAATGGTTGCACATATATGATGGCATCACATTCTGAAAGTGCTATGCATCATCAATTTTGAAAGTGTTAGAATTGGCCAGCAAGCCTCTGTCTTGGTTATAAATATTGTAGAGGTTGATATAATACTTAAATATTGTTAAACACTATTAGGCCAAATACATGTACGATATACATTAAATAAATAAATACATTTTATATTACAGTTCCTTATATCAAATGACTTTTGCATACTAAATATGGAGTAAAGTAGAAAAACGATCATTTAAAAAAATGTTCATGTTGTGATTCATACACAGTTTCAGCAAGATGTCTGTTATTGTTATATGTTAACATTCATATTTGTCAATTTGTGCAAGATATGAGTCACTCTAATCTAACATCATATAACAATTACTCCTATCAAACTGTTTTAATATAATAAATATAGTACAAATTTGATAAATCTATGTCATACAGCACCCGGTGAAGGTACATTTAAAAAAATGTTCACTGTTTTTATCTTTTTTGCAACAACTTACCTTCATAATAAATTTTGTTTCAACTGATAGAGACATTTCGGGGGAAAAAATGGAAACATAAAATCATTACCAATGACTGATCAATATGGTAAAAAGTAATTTTTCATAGTCACCACCCAAAAAAATTAAGATTTATACAATATGTGTTTGTAATGAAAATATACGAATATAATTAAATTATTGTTCTGCAAATCTAGAAAGCTAACCTAGAGCATTTGAAAAACTGCACAAACTACTAAATTTTTAATTATGCTAAATAGACATCCACATGCAAAATTTAAAACTTTATCTATTCTTTGGCAGTAAGGCTGAATCTGGCCCTTACTCGTATAATATCCTCTCTCAAACATATTAATTATCTACATAATTTAAGAATTTACATTACCGCGATCCAAGATAACCAAATGTGAAATCTTATCAGAATAGTTGTTGGAAAACTCTGCCTCATTCATCAACTGTAACATCAGATCAATAACCATCTAAAAATAGAAATCCAAATTAAATATACAGTTTTAAAAATAAATGCTTTTAACTCAAAGAAAATACTACATTCATGCTCAGAAATAAATGAAATGCCTTTCAGTAATATAATAAGATGTAATTTTATGATATTGAACCTATCTACATCTACCTACATCTAGATTAAGATATCTACATCTAGCTTTAAAAAACTGCAAAATAAATCTGGCATCTATAGCAATGTTTCTCAAAGTGTGGTGGGTGGACCATTGATGGATCACAAAGTTTCTCTAAATAGGCTATGTAATAATAAAATTGTTTGATCATTCATATCTGCATTAAATTTTTTGTAGATTTTTGTTTTAAAATGTTATGATTAAAAATTCAGTATATCTGAAACCAGTTTTTGAATAATTACACAATAGGAATTATATGATTGAAGTTAGTCTTCAATTTAAAAGCAGTTGTTACTTTCTTGAGCAAGTGACTAACAGTGTGTATGATAAAATTATGTCAAATTGCATATTCTAGACTCAATGTATGAAGCATTATTTGCCCTCTTACAAAATAAAACTATTCTATAAAATATTTAAACATGTATTTCATTTAAATTCCATTGGTCAAAGTGCTACAAAAATAACTTCAAAGTAAAAACTATTAAAAACAAAACATATTACAAAATAGTAATGGTATTAACTGATTTTAAAGGTAAAAAATAGTCTATTGCTTCAGGATAAAAAGACAAAGCAGCCATGCCAGCAAAGAAAAGAAGACAAACATCTTCTTGCCTTTGTGGTGTATTGTTCTGTCTTTATAAACAAAGGAAACTGTTTTATGCCTCCAAAACTGATTGATGCCATTACTAATTTCTTATATGTCACATTATTACATTGTTGAAAATTCTTGTTATGCTGTTACTTAACAAGTAGTTTCATATTAATTTATAAAATATATGATATCTTATATTTTTTATTGCCTAATGGTAATCAAAAAGTCAAAAATATTGCTAAAACAAAATAAAATATTTTTGTAAATCAGAAATATGTTTTTTAGTCATGAATATTCCACATACTGATATATATTTAAAAAAAAATTTTTTCAATGGTTGATTCGGGTGAATGGTGAAATCAGTTTGTAATAAGAAGGTGGACTGCAGAAATTTAGTGCTATAAAAAAGTGGGTCATAAAAAAAGGTTTGAAAACCACTGATATAGAAGTGATTTATTCTTACAAAATTTAAAATGTTACTACTCAACATATAAAAAATTTTCAGAAATGCAAGATGCAAACCAATGTATTAACAAATTTTAATTTTCTATCAGAAAAGATATGTTATAAAAAAAATTGAATCTTTGTATTATTTATCTTTAAAATTAATTATTGAAAAAGGTATTAAGAATAAAAATGCATTAATAATGACTAAACATAAAAGTAAAAATGAATTTTAATCATCCTTAAGATAATTTTTGATGAAAATATTGAAATTTTCACATGCCAGAAACCTGCAAACAGAAAGAATTGGAAACAAACTAAATATAATTTGTTTATAAATGTAACAAGTTTGTTTTCAAAATATGTCTCAAAACTATTTTTTAAAATGTGTCAAAACTATTGTAAAAATTAAAAGAAATTTTATGAGTGGAAAACAGCACAAAATCTGATATTCGCAAATTTTGGCATCCAAACCCTCAAAAAATAAATAAAGTCAAATAGTAAATTTTACTATAAAAAGCACTATAATTTTTCAATTTTACTTTGTATATATGAACAATATTAGAGATTTCAATCAATAATTAACATTTTGATATAGTACATTTAAAGTAAAGAAAAATTAAATGTATGAATCAAATAATATATAGCTCTTATTTCATCTTTTGATTTATATATATACTTATATACAAGCAATTATTTTATTACTTTTATTATTATATCTATGTTATATTGTCATACTCATCAAATTACTTATACTATTATGAATTACACATATTATCTGATTTAGTGACTGGCAAATATATTTATACTTATTATTATATAATTTGATAGATATTGCCCGGTATTTTCAATTTATGTTGGGAATTGTTTAGACCGATATCCCATTACCAACTTTGTGCCATGGATAATTTTGAATATAGTGATTACCCTACTAAAAATTATAATTTCAATAAATGTAAGAATAAAAATTGCAAAACCTGCCCATTTGCTACTCATACTCAAATTACAAACCATGAAAGTCTTCTGCCTTTCTGCAAAATTTTCAATTGCATCTACCGTTTATCTTGTAACATATGCAATCTATCATATATAGGACAAACTAGTAATCCAATTCATCTACGTATGAATGTACACAGAGATCATGTCAAAAAATATATTCTAAATAATAATTTTCTTCCTACTTCCAATAAAATTGAATATAAACACTTTGCCAAACACGGTTTTGAAAATATTACTATACATATTTTAGATATAAAAACAAAGTCAGCAGATAGGATTTATTTTGAAAACTACTATATTAAATCACAGTGTACTCTTTTTCCATATGGATTAAATCAAATGTATCTAAATGGTAATGTTGTAAAAAATAATTTTGTAGATAATAAATATTCTATTTTTAATCACCTTTTTTTGAAACCCCATTTAAATGATAGTGAATCAATCAAACTCAAAAGATTTAAACGAGGAAAGGGACATTCCATACTTAATGATCATAAATCTGAGATTATAACTCTACATAATCAATTTAATAGAACTTTTCAATGGAAATTCATAAGATCCTGGGTTTTTACGGTAAAGAAAAAACATTTAAATAAGGTTTATGCCATTTTTTTAAAATTAAATCTTGCTAATGAACATTTTAATCATATTTTCTTTGATTTGCTTATTACAAGATCACAGTATTTAAATTTAAAACTAAATCAATTTCATTATAATAATACAACTACTAATTCTTATTGTGTTATCTCTTTCAAACATCCTATATATAATTCTATAAATTTTGGACATCTGTTTAACAAGTTTAAACATTTATTGCCTATTGGTGATTTATTTGTTTCAAAGACATTCAAATACAATAAGCCTATTGGTAGGTCTATATTTAATTATAATGAAGTTTCACAATCGCTCTCTACTGATCATTCTTCTCAGTCAATTGTAGATAGTGAATGTATTTGTAAATTAAATAAATTTGCTAAATTTCTAAATACAGACTTGGGGCATATAGTTACAGGAGATTTAGACATTGTTAGTGACAATGTGTTAAGAACCATTATGTCATTTGGCACTAAATTTAGGATACCTTCTTGTAATAATTCTTTTAAAGTTTTAAAATCAATTAATCTAGATCTTGATAAATATATATATAAATTAGCTTGTAAATACGCTCTGCCATTAGAGGCATTTAATATGTGGAAATTTACTATATTAGAATCAATTAAAAATGCTATTAGAGATATTAAATTGTCTAGATCTTTATATAATATTGATAATATTAAACATTCCATTAATGATTTACAAAGATCCTTTGTTATCACCTATGTTGATAAAGCCTCTAATAATTATGCTATTATCTGTAAAAAATTTTATATTCAATTTCTGTTAGATTATTTAAAAAATAATAGTCTTTTTAAACCTGATTTACATTCCATCAATAGTATTAAATTGAAAATTATCAATATGTATAGTGATTTAAATATTAAATATAAATATCTTAAATTTCCTTATATAGTGCTTATTCCAAAATTTCATAAAAATCCTATTAAATTTAGAACAGTTACTAGTGGCCATAATACTTACTCTACTACTGCGAGTAAATTATTACTAAATTCTTTAAATCTAATAAATAATAGTTTAAGCCAGACTAGCAATAATTACCATATTCTAAATAATAGTAAAGAATTAAAGAATAAATTAACATCTCTTAGAAAAATAATAGGATTTCAAACTTTTGATTTTAAAGATCTTTTTAATAATATTAAGATATCTGATCTATATGATGTTATTTTAGCTCTATATAATGCTTATATTACACCTCTTTCAAATCAAATTAAATTTATAAATTTTCCTAAACTTCTTCACTTTGTTATTTTCAATAATTATATTTTTCAAGGAAATAAATTATACTTACAAGTCTCAGGAGTTCCACAGGGTGGCTGCAGTAGCAGTATGCTAGCTAATTTATACCTTTATCATTATGAAAAGTCATTTACTTCAATAGATTATACTTTTTACAGATATGTTGATGATCTGATTTGCTTAGTACATACAGAAAATTATCTCATAGATATAGATTACTATCCAGACAATTTGGAATTAATTCCTAATGAAGCTACTATTAGTAAAAATGTTAATTTTTTGGATTTAAATCTTTTTATTGATCCTTCTAATAGAATTGTTACAAATTTATATGATAAAAAAGACTTTTATAATTTTAATATTAATAAAATCTTACCTTTTAATTCCTGTAACTCGATTCAATTGTTTAGAAATATTATACTCAATCAGCTTTTTAGAATTTATAGATTATCTGATAAAAAAGTTCATGCTATGCATATCAATAATCTCAAAATTACTAGTAATTTATATAAATATCCCTCTTATTTAGTAAATAGTATTGTTAAAAAATTTAAAATAGCTGGATTTTTATAATTCTTTTCATAGTATCATATAATTCTATTCATAGTATCTTATATTAGCCAGACATCTCCATTCTCTTGTTTTTTTTTTTTTGTTTTTTTTGTTTTTTTTTCCACTTCCCACTTCAGCATTACTATTATTTGCCCCTCTTTTTAGTAGCTCTTTTTGCATATTAATACTTTTTCTTAACATTTCGCTTCACAGTTTTTCAATTCTTATGAATGGCAACAGTAAATGGTTTTTTATTTTTTTCTTTACGAATGGCAACACTGGTCTCTTCTATCAGTGTACCCTGTATTGACTCGATTGTACATACGCTGTGCTTTTTCCAGGTATTCATTTTTTCTTTTTTATTCCTTGTTTATGTATGTCGTCCAAGTAGAAATAGTTTATAGATTTAATCTATCTATTTCTTCAGAAACATACATTTTTGTGTTTGCTTCTACAAAAAACTTGGACATGATTAGATTTTTGTAGGGGTTAACAATTCATGATTTAGGCTTAGAGCCTCGTCCACGTGTAATGCGTTTGTGCTTGATTTCGTTTGTTATACTTATTTCGATTCCATACCTTTATATTTTTCATTGACTTGTTGATTCGATATTTATTTTATTTATTTTTTTCCCATTTGCTTGAGGATTAGTTGATTTTTACTTTTGTTTTGTAAGCCTGTTAGATAGTTGAATTTAGCTTAAGTTTTTCTTTTTTTGTTTCCATACCTTTTAATTTGGTTGATTTTCTGTAACTTGATAGCTTGTGTTTTGTATTTTTTATCCATTTGATTGATGATTTGCTGTATTATATTTTATTCTGTGGGTGTTTTTAAAAAAGTTAGGTTTATCGTGTTACATCTTCTTACTTTTCGTTCATTGGATTTTCAAACTTCTATTATTATATATATATATATATATATATATATATAATAAATTATAATATATATAATAAATATATATATATATATATAAATTGGGAATATATGTACAAATATTTCACTCTGAATGATTCAAATATGAATTTGCGAGGTGAGTTTATACAAATAATGCATCAAAAATAATTCAAACATGCACCTCTAAAGTATGATATTACCATATTTGGCCTATCTAATAATTCTGCTTGAATTATGACAAAATGAATATAAATTCTCAAGCATATTTATAGTAATTTTTAAACATGTTAAGGGTATAATGACAATTTTAAAGAGTTGTAACATCTTTAAGTAATTTAGACAAATACTTTAAAACAGAAGAAAATATAATTAACTTGATTCAACTCTCACCTTAGCACATCTACCTTGGCCAAATATCCTTGGAATGGGCCCACACACTTTACATAACTGTACTAAAGACATTGCAGCAGTATGAATGTGAGCCAAGTCTCCTTTCTGAAATTATTTATTAAATTCTTAACTAGAAAACAATTTAACCTAAAAATTACAAAGCTGCTAAAAAAACAGGCAATTTTGCAAAAGCAAAAAGTTTAGAATACTTATTATATTATTACTTTTAAATGGAAAATGTCATATGTTTGTAAATATTGAAAACTTGAGAGAACTGTGGTGGCTGGTGGCTCTTATACCATGTCAACTACAATTGAACATGCTACAAAGTATACTCCTAATCATACATTTGTCTGCTTTGACAAACAAAATGCTCTGTTTATTTGTAAGAATAAATGATAAGGCAAATGGCTATCAGAATTTTACATTATCCCAAGTGCACTAAATAACACTGTAGTCATGTTTAGAAATAAATATCTATACTTTTAATGCTTTTAATGCTTCAATAACTCAGTCCTCAGCCATTTTGTAGTGTTTCTGCCAGAAACCATTCAGAGAGAAGCTGGCAATCATCTTGAGCAATCAAATCTTCACTCGTAAAAAAGTAATGTATTTCAAAGTTCATAAAAAATTGAATTACTCATTAACTAAATCGAAATTTTAAAAAAGGGCTTCATCCTACAAAAATTCAACTATGTAGGTACATATCAACAAAAATTCAAAACCTTGATATTTCTATTCTTTCCAGTACATGAACTTGCATCTCAGATACTCTTCCTTCGATTTTAACATTAAATATTTCCCAAACTAAATTTTAAATTGAAAAACGGTTTATATCAGTGGGCTCTCCTAATATTTCTCAACAAATGTACCAAATTTCATATTTTTGTATGCTTTAGATTTTGTGGTACAGAAAAAGTTGAGAAATGTGAAATGTGTCAAACAGCGACATCAGCGTCAGCTACATTTTTAAAATTTTGTTACATATATATAAATATATCAGCTACGAATCCTGGTCTACAACAATGTAGGTCAGGAGAAAATGCATAATGCATATTACCCTCCCTGCTCCCCCCCCCCCCCACTGTCAATCCCACTGCAATGCTCAAGGGATTTAATGGCAATAATAACAATGATAATAAATAATGTTATTACTGTTGTACTATTCATTGAACCAAGGGCAGGGATTTTGTGAAGAAAAAATTGAAATTCGATAAGCATTCAACGAACGTTCCAAAAATTTGCCGTATTCCATGAAATGTTAAATTTATTTCCAACAGTAAATAAACTTCAAATTCTAAACTTTTTCAATGCAGCAAATAAAATTGTGAAAATTTTAAGTTATAAAGCCTACAAGTATGCTCATTTTTAGAAATCGTGAAAAAGGCAGCAAAAAAAATTTGTTCAGATTTTTGCATACTGTTAACCATGGGTAAAAATCATATTGAGCAACCTGAAAATTCCAAATATAAATATCTTTTTTATCCTTATGTATACCTTTGAGTTTCGGCAAAGGAGGATTGGATCTTCCATCCTTTATTATTTTTATCTTGTTTGCAAAATTTTTGCTTGAAAAGGGTATTTCTAATTCTTGAATAACATATTTATCGATATGGCACAAAACTCATTTTCCAGTTACATTTTTAAAAGCAGGAAAAAAGTAAATTATTTTACCATCACCAAAATGACAGTATACCAAATAATATAGCACCGTTGCATATAATATTTACTCACGAAAGCTACTTACTATGGCCTGGAAAGTTCTGCTCAGAAGGCAAAAATGTGGCTATATGACTTGGCACCTTGACAGTTGGACTGCTAATCCTTCCAACATAGAGCCATATGTGTAGAACCACTAATTTGATTTGAGGTTTGGTGGAAACTTCATTGCCTCTCTCAGATATTGCAATAGATCATCGCTATTCTCAGCTTTGTTTAAGAGCAGATAAGGGTTGAAAGGCATGAATGAAGGCACTTATAAAATGTTTCTTTAGCCTGCAGATGCATGCATCTGATTCAAACTGCCCAAGAAAGTGTTACAATTTTTTATTGAATGCAGAAGATTTTCAATTATTCCTCAAATTCTAATAGTGATACCATAACATTCTCCACTGATATATAACATTTTATTGATTAGTTATTTTTTTACATTATTTTATTTAAATATTTATTAATTAGCTTTAATTCCTAGAGATCATTTTTATGTTTTCATTACGCTGATGCATTTTCTTGAATTTTAACTAATAATCAAATGAATTCTATGTTGGGTTTTGAGTGCTATACTATTTCACTTCTATTTCTACTTTAATTCTTTTAGTTAACTTATATATATATATATATATATATATATATATATATATATATATATATATATATATATATATATATATATATATATGATACAGAAATTTTAAGCCTTTCCCAATAAAGCGCCCTTTTCTTTCATAATTCTTATTCTAAATTCCTATTTCATGTCCAGCAGGTATTGCAAATATATTAAATTCTATCCCATTCCACTAATATTAACAAAGTCTGCCAGCACTTCTTCTTTCCCTTGACCATACCATATATGGTCACTAATCTTAACCTCTGTGTAAACTTTCTCATATGAAACTGCTTCCCAATCACATTTTTAAACCCTAAAAAACACGAAGGCAGCATCTTTCTCATACCCCCATATCCCTCCCCCACTGTGATGTAAATGTACATAGTGTGAAGCAACACAGACAGCACTGAGATTTCTTGAGAGAGAAAACTTGTTGCTGGAGCTCGGCCGGTTCTATGTAGCTAATCATGATTTTCGAGTGTCATATAAAGTAGATTTTAATAACATGAAATGTCTCTTCCCTGGATTATTGTAGCCTATATTACATATATATGAGCAAAATAAAAATTTGTAGAATTTTGATTAATTACCAGAAAGAAAGACTTGTAAAAGTCATTAATTTCTAAAGAAATCAGATCTTTGTCGAGTGTAACAAAACCAAGAGGGAATTCCAGTTGAGTAATATATCCATACACGCCCTCCTTTTCCAGCACCTTAGCACTTGTATACAGCTAGAAAAAGGGAAAAGAAATGCAATAAGACAAGAATTTAAACAACTATATCACAACATAAAATTTAAATTTGAATGTGTTATGGTGGAAAGTAACACTTTGATAATAAATTTGTATATACACTAAATTTAATTATTTTTCAAACATATTTCAAAGTTGTATTTAGTAGTTGTATTTTGGCATTCAAATAATCTGTTTTGAAATCTCAATTTGAATAAATGTATTATTTTCTCTAACAATGTAACTACATTTCTAACCCAAACATCAAAATATGTTGATATAAATAAAAGTCTTTATTAAATCTTTATTATTAAAATTTTGGGAGAGAGAGAGAGAGTATTAGTAGGTTAAATCTAATTATTGAACCCTTTAGTAGGTTAAATCTATGTATTAAGTACCCATTAGTAGGTTAAATCTATGTATTAAGTACCCATTAGTAGGTTAAATCTATGTATGTGAGAGATCCCATTAGTAGGTTAAATCTAATTACTGAACCTACTAATGGGGTAGTTTCTAATTTATATGATAAAAAAGACTATTTTAAAGACTATTTTAATATTGGTCTCGTCATTTAATGCTCCAATGAATAGGACATTTGCAGTGTATTTCAGGTATTTTTGTTTCCTATATAATTTTTCAATCTTTATGCTTATCGTCTAAATAGAAAGGATTTATAAATAAAATCTATCTCTAGCTTCAGAAACAAGCATATTTTGTACTTGTATTATATATACCTGAGATGGATCATTAATAGAAAATGTTCTGTATAGCAGAAGTGAAAAGAAGATGGACTGAAATGTAAACGTGAAATCAAAACGACTATACAACAAGCTGTTGAATATTTTAAAAAGAACATGATAAGTAAAGATTATAAATAAAACAGGTACTGAATTGGTATAAAATACCCTTTTTTCCCCTATTCTATATATAAGTTAAGGAATGGAATAAGAATTACATGTGGTAAAAATGGGTGAAAAACATTTTTGTAACTACACATTTAGATGAAAGTATTTTTATAAATCATACATGTAATGCAGGTACTTGATTTACTAATCCCCTTGTTCCCTGCATAAACATACATGGTGTAAATGCAAGAAATATGTGTAAAATGAAAAGTTGCAAAACAGAAGCATCGTTTTGCACGATGAGCTAGGCCTTTTCTAGCTCCCAAAAATAATTTGAAATTGAATAACTTGAATAAAGTGAGAAGCATTTCCAAAACCATGTATATTATCAAGGGCCATACATGTTTCGTTAATGCGGATTCTATGTTTCTGTGTGCATTACTGTAAATTGTATTACAAAAATAATGTACATGGCCCAATGCAGAATAAAATATAAATTGGATCAGATATATAAGAAATCAAATATAATAATAAAATATAATCAAATATACCAGCGTGTGGCTAAGTATTTATATGAGAATAAAATGTAATGAAAAGGTATAAGAATATAATAATATAAATGCATTTACCCGTTGTGCTGCTTAACAGTGCAAATTACAAGATACTGACTAATATATTTATACTTTTATTTCGTAAGCCTGTTAGATATTTGGATTTTCGTGTTACAGCTTCTCACTTTTCTTTCATTGGATCTTCAAACCTTTTTATATATATATATATATATATATATATATATATATAAATACACAGAGAGAGAGGTGTGGGTTGGAAAATTTTCCATATGTTTTTCCAGAAAATTTTCCACTCTTTTTAATTAATTTTTAGATAGAATGTAATACTCTTTCCAAACTATTGTTCTGAAAAACAAATAGTTTTATAAGAATTTTTGATTCATTTTTCTAATTTTGAAAAGGAAAATGAAGGAGTGGGGGAATGTGTTGTTGTTGTTGAAACCCAGACCGTCCGACCTACCAGAAAGGTGTAAGGTAACTGTTTGGACGGTCGGGAAGTGCCACCCAATTTAGACCGGAACCCAGTGGGGGAGGCATCCACAGGGACCGTACCCTCCTTCCCCTGCCACCAACCTCTCGGAAGGACTTTCGGACCCACATGTTTAACGTGATCGTACTCCGCATGAACACGGCGGCAGTTTTGGCAGTGGCTGGAATCGAACCCGGGCCTACCGAGTGCAACTCCAGCGCGCTAACCAATGGGCTACCGCGCCCCGTGGGGGAATGTGTGTATATACGCTTTATTTTAAAGAGAATGGATAGCAACCAAAAGTGGCATTTAACTCACTTTCAGGAAACGCAAATAAAATTTTGAGAAGCCTATTCTTTCAGTATTAAGTTCTTCAAAATTTATAAAAATATTAAAATATGGAATATTTCCACAAGTTCTGCTGAGGGATAATGCTTTATTAGTACTAAATATATACTTAACTCATTTTGTACATTGTCTCTTCTTTCTCATGATACTCGTTCAATTACAAGCAGGTATTTTTTAAGCAATTTAAAATATTATATAAAATAATTCATTTTTAAAAGTTTTTAATTTATTTTTATTGTATAATATGTTATATATAATAATTTAATTTTATTCATATAATAAACTAGTAATTTATTTTTGTGATTAAGAAGATGGTAAAATGTTTCCCTTGAATTACCTTAATTTTGTAATACCATTAGGTATTACAAGAAATACAATATAATATTTAATGTATTTTTCATTTATCATTATTTATTTATTTATTTTTTTAATATTATATAATTTACTTTTTATAATACTAAACAGTAAATTATTTATGATTCTGATACGGTTTAACAATTTTAAATTATTTCTCATGCCTTTTGCATGCCTTATCATTATTTTTATGAAATGCTTTAAAATTAGAATTTTGAAGATAAATAAAACATTATTATAGATGTAATAGAATCTTTTTTTTTATAAGTTTTTAAAAGCAAACATATTTAAGGAAAATAATAAATTGTAGCTGTCAACTGCAGTATACAGATGCAAGAAATATTTTAAACATAGAATTTTTTATATTTCTAAATTTAAATATTTTTTAGGCCTATTATATAATATATGTTTGACTATAGCTGTAATATAAAAATAAATAAAATGGAATAAAAAGTCACTGAACATATTATTCCAACTAAAATGTAATATAAAGAATAATTTCAAAATTTTATACTGCGGAAAATTTTCAGTTTCAAAATTTTCTAGAAAATCTACATCTCTTTCTCTCTCTCTCTGTACAGAAATATATATATATGTGTGTGTGTGTGTATTCAAGATCATGCAATATGTTTCAGAAATCAAAATCATAGTGAAAAAATGCAATTATTATTGCTCAAAAGGCAGTCATAACAGATTAAACTTGCCTAGACAAATCTAATAAGAACTTAACTTTTTTAAAAACTGTACACATGCAAATATGTGGTGGCCACAGCTGTTAGGGGTAGGTGCTCTCTAGTATATAAAATAAGTACATTAACAGGCAGATAAATATGTTCATTTCTGAAAAATACATCCTTATAAATTTTCCTGATGGTTAACATCTACAATCATTAAGGAGAATATATGATGCTATCAAATATGGTATTTTCACTTCAAACTGCTAGTTGTTTTTAAGGACTTCTTAAATAATTCTTTTTTTTTTTTAATGTTTCAATAATTTTCAATAAAATTTTAGTCAAAATGACTTGATAGTTTTCAAGATAAGTTAAGAGATTAGTTTTAACAAAATTTTTTTTACCCAGAGGTGTAAAATGGACAATAAAATGTCGCAATTATAAAACCTTTTACAATAAAAAATACTATAATAAATTCCATATTTATTGTGTTTAACTACAATAAATTGTTTTATATCTAAAATGCAAAAAAATAAAGCAGTAATAAAGTATTTTAGTGAGGGGATATTGATTATGCAAGGGTCTAACAAAGTACCTCTATTAATGAATGGATGCCTCTGATGAAGAATTTCTAAGGAAAACTAACTGTTCCTGTTTATATAACCCATGAAAATGCAATACATATAGCCAATGAAAATTATCTAAATGGAAGCTAACTCGCAATTTAACGTTAGACTCTCTGTGACTCAGTGGTCAGTGTCGAAACTACTTGGTCTTTTCAACAAAAATTGTTGCAATACATTTCAGAAAAATACAAATAAAAATTTTACCCAAATCAATTACTATTAATGAAGGCAGACGTGGGGCACTGAATAAACTGGTACTTACGTATTATCGCAACCATGACAAAACGTAATTGATGTATCGTCCAATAAAGGTCCCGATCGATTCCAAGGACAACATGCAACAAAGTGATCTGTATGAGGACCCACGTTCGAGCGGGCTCGAACTGGTTGGGGGACGTACGCACCGCTGGGACTGTGTCGTCAGACAGGCCGGCTTCGCCGGACCAAGTCACAGAGCATACTAGACTCGCTTCTGAGACCGTCGCACGGCGCAAGGACCGTGACAACATGCAGCCAAGTGATCTGTATGAGGACCCACGTCGAACTGCTTGAGAAAAACCCAGAAGCGAGTCTAGTATGCTCTGTGACTTGGTCCGGCGAAGCCGGCCTGTCTGACGACACAGTCCCAGCGGTGCGTACGTCCCCCAACCAGTTCGAGCCCGCTCGAACGTGGGTCCTCATACAGATCACTTTGTTGCATGTTGTCCTTGGAATCGATCGGGACCTTTATTGGACGATACATCAATTACGTTTTGTCATGGTTGCGATAATACGTAAGTACCAATAAACTAAAAAAAGGTTTATTACATCAAAGCAAATATGAAAGAAAGTTGTGGCACGAAATCAAATTGAGTAAAATGCAGAATATTATACAATACATTTGATCCAGCTTATAAAAAAAACTCTGGTTATTATTATCTTGGTGAGGAGGGGGGGGACTCAACATTGTAAGAACAATTTTTAATACTTGTTTTTTAACATAGTGATATAAAGTACAAATGTTTTGGATTTCTTCAGTTCTTTGATTAAAAATTATAGATATTATATGAAATTACATTAAAGCTAGAAATATCCATATACATTAGATATTACTGTAATTAACAAAGAATGATTAGAATGAGAAAACCTAGTATTAAATAAGAATAAACTTGAAAGTGCAATAAAGTTAATCAACAAATAATATATTCTTGTTAAGGGCTTACCTTTCTAGATGCATAGATAACCCAGTATTGTTTCTCAGTTCCAATGCTTATGTTAGCGTTAATGTGATCCGAAATTATTCTTGCATTTTGTATTTTGGGTCTAACCAAATAAACACATCTGAAACAAAATACACATTAAATATTTAAGTATTTAGATAGAAGACAATAATGTGGATAAACAAATTTTAAAATAAGTTTTAAATTGATATTTCACTGCTTGCAACATTAATAAATGATAAAACTGTGTTACACATAAGCTTCTTTAAATTGCAAAAATTAAACAGGTAATCGCACTTTGCTTCTTAATAAAACACTATTTCTGTTTGATTTTATTCAAAAACTTTAAAATCAATAAAAGTCAAATAATATAAGCTATCAATTTGTATACAGTAAATCCTGGAAGAATGGCTACAAAAGTAAAAATGCAATACAAAAAATTAATAATTTCAACAGAAATACTGCAGCAAAAATAAAATAAGAAAGATCAAATATGCATAAAGCATTGATTATGAAACACTTTCTATCTGAAATGCATTTTTATTTAAACATCTCCAAAACATGATACATTCAGCAGTAATTTTTAAAATTATCACAATACTACATTAATTTATTATATTTGAAAACTTAAAACTTCATCGAAAAAAATAAACTTTATTCAAATGATGTCATTGAAATATAAGTCGCCTGGTTTAAACATATCTAAAATGTGATACATTCAGTGGTAATATTTTTAAAACAAGAAAGATCAATCATGCATAAAGCTTTGATTATGAAATACTTTCCAACTTCAATGCAATTTTATATAAACATCTCTACAATGACTTATATTCCTCGGTAATATTTTTAAAATTATCATAATACTACAATAATTTATTATATTTGAAAACTTCATCGAAAACAAATGAACTTTATTCAAATGATGTCATCAAAATATAAATCGCCTGGCTCTCTCTATAATAGCAGCATTTCATTCATAAACGTTTTTCTATTCCTTTCATTCATCACAATACTATAATTTATTTTATTTAAAAACTTAAGACCATGGAGGTACAAGTAATTTAACTCTATGCTTAAAACTTCATCGAAAAAATCGTCTGGTTCTCTGTTGAAGACCCAGACCGTCCGACTCGTCCGAGGACTTAGAGCATCTATTTGGACGGCCGGGAAGAGTCTGGTTCTCTGTGTAAAATCAATTAATGTTTCATTCATATCAGCTATATTGCAGACTCCATGAGCTAAATAATTTTGCATTAAAGAAATGCAGCAATTCTTATACAACACATTCTACATCTTTTGGTGTTTATGTTCTCCATAAGTGAAAATTAGGTTTTGTTGTAGAAATAATCAATTATATTATATGGGATAATCAATAATATTTTATGGAATAATTTGAATATTTCCTAAAACGTTCGAAGCAATTTGCTAATTTTAAATTCGCCTAAAAAATGTTTGAAAAATTAAGTCCCATAGAGTTCAATGTATTTCATTTTTTCAACCTGGGTTCAATCCAAAACTAATTGGGTGATATTATTCATTTTTATTCTTATAGGTCCCACAGACCATCTGAACAACATACTAAAATTTCATCTTGATAAAGTCATTTTTATGGCAGTTATCATGCTAACGGACAGACAGACAGACAGACAGAATGAACAAAGTCATAAACACTTTTCAACTATATTGTAAAGTGTTAATTATCACAATAATACAATGACTTATTATATTTGAAAACTTAAAACTTTATCAAAAAAAATTAACTTTATTCAAATGACATCATTGAAATATAAATAGTCTGGCTCTCTATGTAAAACCTGTAAATATTTCATTCATACACTTTTATTCCATTCCTTTCATTCATCACAATACTACAATAATTTATTTTACTTAAAAACTTAAAACCATGGAGGAGGTAAACATAATTTAACTCTATGCTTAAAATTTCATCAAAAAAGTATGCTATAAAATCGTCTGTTCTCTATGTAAAATCAATGAATGTTTCATTCATATCAGCTATATTTCAGACTTAAAGAGTTAAATAATTTTATGTTAAAGAAATTCAGCAATTCTTATACAACTCATCGTACATCTTTATGTATTTACATTCTCCATAAGAGAAAATTAGTCTTCGTTGTAAAAATAATCAATGTTTGATGATCATTTAGACTCAAATATATTGTAATTTCGTTGTTTCAGAATATAAATGAACAGAAATTAAGCAAAAATAAAGGGGTTTATGGATGCTAAACAACACTAAATATAAATTAAAAAGAACTTTAAAAATCAAGATTTTGACACAAGATGGATGCTATATCTTATTTTGAAGTGGGTTATTTGATCTCTTCATATAATACGAGTATAATTATTATTTTAATTTTTATTTCAGAAACTACCGAATATATTTTGCTGAAATTTTTTTCATATTTTTTATGTGTTAATTTGAATATTTCCTAAAACTTTCAAACCAATTTATGAATTTAAATTCGCTTAAAAAATGTTTGAAAAATTACGTCCCATAGGGTTCAATGTATTTAATTTTATCAACCCAGTTTCAGTCCAAAACTAATTAGGTGATATTATTCATTTATATTTCCATAGATCCCACAGACCGTCTGAACAACATACTAAAATTTCATTTTGATAAAGTCATTTTTACGGTAGTTATCATGCTAACAGACAGACAGACAGATAGAATGAACAAAGTCATAAACACTTTTCAACTATGTAGTAAAGTGTTAAAAATGATGTGATAGCACATGACTTTTCCTATAGACTCATATTATATTCTTTAAAAAGGGGGGTTTCATTGCATAAAATACATCAAAATACTAATTTAAAACCATACCAAATTTGCAATTTTTAAATTCCTTTCTTTTTCATTTGGTGACTTGGTGTATTTTGAAATAATAATAACGCTACAAAATTGCAAATATAAACATCTTAAGAGCAATTAATTCAAAGCATAGTTGAACTGGTATTATTTATTTTGTTATCAAAAATTATGTATGTGTAATTTCTTTTTTTTTTTTTTTTTTTGCAATAATTTTTCATACATTTTGCAGCTAATTACAAAAAATTGGTTATCCATTTTATTCCCTTGCTTTCTTCAATGGAGGTGTACTATGTTCTGCCGTTCAACTGATCCACACTTAACAGTCCATTAAGTGAAGAAATGCAGTAACGTTTGTGGCATAGCAATACAATAATGTTAATAATGTAAGCATTTTAAAATTTTAATATAAAGTAACTAACTTTTGAGTCTGTCCAGGAGAAGATCCAGGTTCCAACTTAAACACTTTTTCAACAAAGCAGGTCTAAAAAAAATCAAATACAAAATTTATGACTACAGACTATATCTGTTGTTGCTTGTATGTATTCTTACTCTCAGATGAGAATAATAAAACTTGATAAAATGCACTATAAATAATTAGTAGATTAGCAGGTTTACTTTGTATCATATAGAACAGTCACCTTTCAAAACAATTGAAAAATGTACAAAAATAAAAAATTTAAGAGCAAAAAGTGGTTATGTGTAGCCACAACACTGTATAAATATGTTCTCAAAATACATAGCTGATTTTCTAATCATAAACTTATCATATCAAATATTAATTTTTTTTTTTACCAAAAATAAGCAAACACACTGAATTTCAGCTGGAGACAGTCACCCAAATGACAAAATTGTGGATTAACCAAGAAAAGAATATACATTATATATCTAATACGAATAACCAGATAAATGTCTTTACTATTTACTAGAACAAATTACCCAGCATTGCCTGGGCCCTAAATATGCACCCATACTTAAATTTTAAATAATATAGATAACACCATACCCAATTTCCAAATTGCCTATTTTGAAATAAAATCATTCTAACAATGCAAATAAAATCTTCAAATCCTAAAATGAGAGTTACAATTGACCATACATTCAGCACACTGCTCCTGAAAATGCGAAAGGAAATAAATGGCTCTGACCCTCCCGCTTATGTGCATGCACGAATGTAGGCATGGCTTCAGTAAGTTGAAAAACTTCAAATGCATGATCTGGACTTCAGTGAAGAAACACTCTGCTGATTCAAAAATTTTAATAGTTGGCTTGCATAAAAAATTTTAAATTAATGAATGGATGACTTCAGGAAATAAATTTTTACATTAGAGCAGTATATAATAGCTGGTGTTAAATTATACAGTGAATTGGCTATTAATTTTTTTTATATCACAGTATAAAAATCGGAGAGGTTTAAAATGCATGATTTTTCTTTTTTTAATTAGTCTACTAATCATACGGAATCCATTCAACATTTGTTTAAAAGAGAATTTTTCTATCTTTCCAATATATCCAGAAGGAAACTCTGTGATAATATTTTCAGTTGCCACGTGTGAATATCACCCAAAATCATTGTAAATCAGGCTAAAAGATAAAATAACTATTAGACTAATTCAAAATTAAAAGAAAATAATGCTGAGATGCACCTTTCCAGGTTCTGAAGTACCTGTGCACTAAATTTCATGGCTGTACAATACTTGAATTTCCTGCTACAGACATTTTCCTTTATTATCCAAGATATTGTATTTTTTCTTTATATCAGATGTTATGAGCATTGGATTATAGCAAATAAATTTCCCAGTACTTAACAATTATTATAAACAGATTCAACTAATATACAAAAATTTCCCTCAAATAATACATTCAGACTTCTATAACTTCTGGCACATTTCACATAACTCTTATTAGAAAATCAATCTAAAGTATCAAAAGAATTTTTAATTTTACCTTTAGCTGAGAAAAGTTAGCTATATAATCAAGAGAACAGATTATATCTTTGTCTAAAACTAAATCTTTCTTGCCTTCTATCTAAAAAAGAAAACATGTTTTGTAAGTTAAAGTTCAAAGTTTTATGAATTTATGTTTTAAATTTATTACATTACTTTAATTATAAATATTCCTTAAAAATGTGTATCAAACAGAAAATGAGAGCATTTATATATTAAAAAATGCATTTAAAATCTATATGATAAAACTCTAAAATTCATATAAACTGGACAATTATTCAAAATTTTCACCTAAGGTGCGAAGTGCTGAACCAAAATTGACTAACCAATAGGAAAGTAATGCATATGAAAGAGTTATCTTGAATTTGAAACATCCAACATTTTCTAATGCACACACACTCTTTCTATTAGAGGGTCAATCTTGTAGTCCTCACCTTTCATGAAAATAAGGTGCTATTATCACGAATCTAAAACCTAAGATTCAGATAAAAATAGACATCCAGTTTTGAGTAACTCTTGTTTCTATTACAATGAGATGAGAAACTTTTGAAATGAAAATGGTACTCATATAGTAAAATCTCTCTCACCTTGCATAGTTACTCACGAAAAGTCATCCGTATTTGGAGTGTTAATCATTGCCTTTAATTACCCCTTAATACTTGAACCTTAGAATAATGATGAAAATGAGGTTATCTACCATTTGCCCAAATTATTTTTCAGTTCATATCACTGTACCTGTTAGCCCAAATTCATTAGAATAAACAATTCATGATAGTCTAGAATTTATCTAACAGTTAAGAAATTAGTATTCTTGTTAGAAGCAGAAACACAGTTGCCTTTTCAAATGCAATCTGAAAGATACAAACAAAGCTTTCCAAATACACTATATACCAAAATATTCTTTTACAGAAGGTTTTGGTACAATGTTTACAGAACTGATACAAGTACATATTGGGGAAAAGATTGAATTCTTGGAACTCTAAAATGCAAAATAGGAAAAGTTTTTTGCTTTGTCATCGGAAATTTCTGATAATTTGGAGAAGCATGCATCATCTCTTAAAGTGAAATTAGCATTATGTCTATCAGTGTTGAATCCTGATCGACAAAGCAGGCCATGTGGAAATGCATCTTACTCTCATCCCCCCCCCCATTATCAATCGTACCACAATACTCAAAGGACTTATTGTGCTAATAGTAATAATAATTAATAATGCTATTGCTATTGTGTTATATATTTTAACTAGGGTATGAATGTTGTCATTGGAAAATGTAACGAAATTCATGAAGCATCCATCCAAGTTCCAAAAATTCATGCATATTCTGTGAAAATGCAAAATAAATTTCAACACTGAAACTCCAAATTAAAAAAATTTTCAATGTAATAATTAAAATTGTGAAAATGTAATTTATTTTTCATACATTTTACATTTATTGTAAAATCACATACCATGAGTAATATGGGTTTTTGCAGATTTATTATACTTTAAACATAATCAAGCTTATCATTTAAATGGGCATGATTTGCAAAACAATTGATAAATTATCTACTTTGATGCCCACCTTTAACCTTTGATTGACTTGTATGAGTAAAACTTGTTTTTAAAATTCCAATCTTCAAGAAAAAGTGGTGAAATTTTTTTTCCACACAATCAATCCTTTTAAAAAATAAATCAATTTACCATCACCAAAATAACAGAACAACAAAGAATATTTTAATGCTTCAAAGTATATTTACTCATAAACGCTGCTCGCTATTACCAGGAAGTTTTTGCTCAGAGTTTCAGTAGGGCAAGAATTTTGTAGCACAATGTGACATACTGGTTCTCTGAATTTATGTCATTAAGCAACAAGTGCAAAATTTGCAAATTTGGTCCGAGGTTTGATGATAACTTCCCAGTCTCCCTAGGACATCCTGTCTGCAACTCCATTTAAATCAACAATATGAATGAACAGTGTTAATAAACTGTTCATGGATGCACTCAACTTTTCCCCCAAAAAGGGAACAAAAACAGAAATTTTGATATTAAAAAAAGTAGGAATTAATTCCCATCCCCTTGAAATTAACATTCCCTCCCTATAAATTCACTGCTGAAATATGCATATCACAATCATACAGTACTTTTGAAGCAGCAAAAATCACATCTTGTGGGAGTTTGCAATAAAACTTGGAATTCGGAGCAGAAAATTTTTAAATTTGTAGCAAGAAAATTTGCATATTGTATGTTACTTTACAGAAATAAAACCTTTTGTAGCAGTTTATAGCAAGGAAATGAGCATTCTGAAAATTTCGGGAAAGAAAATATTTACATTTTTTTCTGATTAAAACAACATATAAAATTTTGAAACATATCATACATACATTTGAAACATACAATTTTCGTGTTCGTGATATCATTGGCCCCCGCCAATAATATCACGAACACAAAAATTGTATCACAGCTATTTTTCACAACAATGATTACAACTATTAAGTTTCGATATCATTGAGCCATAAAAAAACCTTTTATGCATGACTGTCAAATTTTGTCCTCTGCTGCCATGTTAAAAAAAATTTTTAATTTCAATAAATTTTAAAGTTTTCGCTCAAATTAAAAATAAATTCTATCTAGTTCTAGATTTTAACAGATTCATAACAAAGCTGGATATAAAGTTTCCTGAAAATCCATTATATTTGTGACAGCTATTGTGTACACAAGAAATCGACCATAGACAGACAAATAAAAGAACATCACTCCAAAAATAGTCAAAATGTGCTTAGGAGGTCCTAAAACATATATTGGCATCAAAATCTTGAATTAGAAAATCTGATATATTCGAAAAACATACATAGTATGAGAAAGTAAGAATTATGAATTTTAACTCCTCAAACCTTTTTCCTAGTATGCTCGTGATTGGTCACACAAGCAAAAAATGAGCTTCCAACTATGGAAAAGTAAGGAGGAGGGGGGGGGGAAGAGAGAAAAAAGGAAAGTAGGAATCATTTTTAAAAAGTAGGAAAAAAGAAGGAACTATGTGACCCCTGACTGCTCCTTTAAGCTACATATGTATTAATCTAATTCCAATTTTCTAATTACAGTGTTACATTTTTTTAAATGCAAAAGATTTTATTTAATTATTCCTCCAATTATAACGGTCTGATGATGCCTTACTAGCTATATTGCAGCATTCACCACTGATGTCTTTGAAATTTGATAGAGAACAAATTGGATGTTAAAAGAGGAGGTCATTAAGAGAAGTTTCATTGTAGTTAAGTATAAGGTTGAAATAAATTTGATATTTTTTTTGTTTACCAATAAATGCTAAGTATGTACTAACTATTATACTGTATATTGATTATAAAATAGTAATTATTTATGCCTTTCATAATTTGAATGCATAAAAAAGATTAAGACTAAATTTAATTTAGTATAAAGTTTTATAAAAACTTAACGTATCTGCACGCAATTATGAAATCAAATATTTCTGAAAATTATAAAGTACAATTACAATAAAATAAGATATATATTTTTTAAAAATTACTACAACAAATTGTTATGTACAAATGGAAAAGTAAATTCTCAGAAATGCTCATTTTATTACTCAGCACGTTAGATAATGAACAAAAAATGGCCAATAATTTATGGCCAGTCCCAAGGAAAATTGTAATAGCAACTTTCCCATCTTAGTCCACTGTAGCCACCATGAATTCATGTTGAATAATATATATTAATAATAACTATAATAATGATAATAATTAGCAAAATAGCTGATAACCAAATAAGTACTGTTACTACCAATATATTTTATACTTCAGTTAATATATAATATAATGTTATGATAATTTTGAATATTAATTTGCAGATGTAATTCATGTAAAAAGGTAACCCTGACCTCATTATACATTGAGAAATGTGTCCCATTTTGATAGGCAGAAAAGTATTTTTTAAATATCACTATCATCTAAAGTGCTAACTTGATGATTTTGAAGGTCCATCCATGCTGACATTATAGATATCTGGAATATTCTAACAATTACGAAATTATTCAGAAGGCTTATAAATGTCCTTTGATACAGGAGCCCAACATTTTCTTATTTTGAAAATTTCTTAATAGTTACGTCCTACACTCTGATATGTGGAAATGTCGCTACGCAGTGTATATTAAAAATTAGTCTCATTCGCACTTGTTCATCATTGTTACGTTATGATAACTCTTTAATATTAATCATTAACATCTATAAGTTAATAATTCTTATCAACTATTAATATCTGCATTAATTCTATGTAACAGTACATAGTTAATATTTAATGAATTGACTACAGAAGCTACATGTTAACCTGACAATGTAATACATAATATATGTGACTCCATGAATGTAACAATTCCGAATACAAATTTTTCTATGTGTATGTTTAAGTTTCAAAGCCTCCATACTTTACAGATTAGTTTTAAACAACTCAGTACATGGTAAGAAAAACGTAACTTGAATGGCAATGCATTTGATGTAAGTTATATTAATTGAATCTTACAGTTTTTAATATTTGTAAAAGTTTTTCAGCAGAGGCTTCCTTTAATATTTTTAGTACATTGGGTCTATCAAAGACACCCACGGAAGACATGTTTTGTTGACAAATTTTAGCTTGCCGAAACCGTAACTGAGAATAATATTGGTCACAGTTAATGTCAGACAATACGTTCAGAAACTCTCATTGGTAATAATTTACTTTATTCAAAAGATTTTTATGACGTCACACACGTCTAGCAACGGTTGTTATGTTGTCATCTTTTCTGGCATGCACTTCACAATTACTAATCTGTCAAGCTTTAACGGACTTTAAACGGACCTGTGGATTAGATTATATTTCTCTAAAGTGAAATAATTATGCAGATTTACAATGTCATACAATGTAATAAGTAAGTCAATACAATGTAATGTCATACAATGTCATTCAATGAATACTTGCCTAAAACAATAAGTCCCTGCTGTCAAGTGTGAACAATAGTTTAGAAATCTTCCTCACAGAAATGCGCACCATTATACGATGAAATATTAAAGGAACTTATATTGAGATAGAAAATGTAAAGAATTATAAATTTGAACCTTTTTGTAAAGTGTAAACTAGAAGTTTGCACAGCTTGTCCTCCGGTTCACCGAATTTTTCATATAAGATCCTGGCTGAAGTTCAATTAAAAAAAATTAGATTGAACCGATCGAACTTAGTTAATGTTCGAAAAAGTTATAACTAGAAAAAATCCGGGCTTTGAATGGACTCTCATATATGAAGTTATAGTCTTAGACGTTTTAGTCTTAGATAAGCGTCCAGTTAGCGAGCGCATAGGGCGTTGATAAACCAGAATCGGAACATCATGCACGGGCACATGAGAGATAAAATTAATAATTTTCGAAACATTGTGACTTTCAGTTCACTAGCTGAGCTGTTAATACTCCATTTTTATTGACATTCTGAAATAAAATAAAATAAATTGTAATAAATAATAAGAATAAGCTTCTGTTGACAACTGCCCGTTTTCACCAACCTATAAATCTTTACATTTACCTGAAATCTTCACTCTATATACAAAAAGTGTATTAAATATATAACTAAATTGTGAAGTCAAATCACGTGATTAAATTTGGGTGTCACTTGATTTCATCTTACGTCCAACTTGATATTTTGCCCCCCCCCCCCCAATGAAAATGTTGAAATCTCACTTATGTTTTCAATCAAGTGATCCAGTGCAGCAGAAAAAAATAACTGCCATTACCGTAAAAGGGCAGTTTTCAGCTCTATGAGAGTAGTTGGAGAAGGTAGACAGCTTTTCCAAGGACATCCCTGATATTAGCGATAAGATTGAAGTCCAAAGAATACGCTGGCCACTGCATATGAGCAATACCTTCGTCCTCAATGTACTCATTCACCAGCCCTGCTCTATGGTAAATCTGGATCCACTGCTGCAGCGTAGAGTTCCAAGAAAGGGTTCAAGGACTTCATCCTTCATAGATGACTTCATCCTTATACTTTTCGGCAGTCACGGGACCCCCTTTGAACATGTGCATATCAGTGTGATATCCTAAAGAAATTCCAACTCATACCATCATATTACCAGAACTAAAGTGTTGTTTTCAACGATGTTATTGGGCAGTTAATTTTTACTCTTTCCATACCCTAACACGTTTATTGTCTGAATCTAGGGTAAATCGGGACTCATTTGTGAAAGGAACACTGGACCATTGCGCTTCTGTTCAAGTCGCATGCTGGCGCTACAACTTTAATCAGGCTCCTCCTTAAAGTATCCTCCCTTAGCGCTCGGTGAACTAGTGCAGTCGCTCAGCGATTGCGTTTCGCCAATAATGTGATGTTCTGGTTATCAAAGGATGTTGCAGAACTAAGACGATCTGCTATGGGTCTCCGAATAACTATCTCACTTATTTGTTTCTTTGACCCAGACCGTAAAATTTTCTTTAAGCATTGACATTCCTAGACGCAAACATGTAGTTTCCTCCTCAGGCCTAATTTTCATATTGTTCGAGAAGCAAATCGCTATTGGGCATACCATTTGATATTTGCATGTACGACAACAATAAGTTTCACCCAATGAAATCCAGAGATTCGCTATTTGATAATTTGCATTGAATGCTTAACGTTTGGAAGGCAATGTATTTCAATTCAGGCAAATCTAACTTGGCAATTAGAAATATTGCTCATAACCGATAAGCACAATATACTCCATATAAGCAATTTTAATCATTAGAAAATATTGAATTTTCGCTAGAGATCCTTTTTATTCATTAAGCGTAATTTTTGCAATTTAGCGACATTTTCTTCTATTTGGCAACATTTTTAAAAGTCGCCAAGTTGTTGAAATTTTGACAAATGCATCGCCAAAGATACTTGCTACTTATTTCAATTTTATGTAACTTTTTCAATAAATTTATATGAGCGTACTATCTCTAGAGAACGATTTATGCTAACGTTCGAAATGGGTGCTATTCGTTTTCTAAAACGATAAATTGCGTAAGAAATGAACATTTATTTAGCATTAATATAGCCCTTGACTTTTAACGACTTTTAGTAGTAATATAGCCCTTGACTTTTAATGACTTTTTGTATTAATATAGACCTTGACTTTTAATAACTTTTAGCATTAATATTGCCCTTGACTTTTAATGACTTTTAGTATTAATATAGTCTTTGACTTTTGATGACTTTTAGTATTAATATAGTCTTTGACTTTTGATGACTTTTAGTATTAATATAGTCTTTGACTTTTGATGACTTTTAGTATTAATATAGACCTTGACTTTTAATGACTTTTGGCATTAATATAGTCCTTGACTTTTTCGAAAATTTATTCGTAAATTAAGGGGTTATTTCGAACATTCGATTGCTTTTAAAATCAAAACGTTTTAGTATTCATTAATTGTAATAATCACATCCAATTTTTTCGAATCGCATTTATTCGTGAGATATCGCTTCACGGAAATACACACTAACATACACATGCACACTCACAATAACATACATACACGCGCGCGCACACACACACACACACAGATATCACCTCAAAAACGTTCAATTCAAGTTGGGACATGCTTGAAACGTGAATTTGTACTACACATGTAGGAAAGTAGGAATAGCTAGGTACATATATGTTACAAAGTCTCTTAAATAGTTGTCTTTTATGTATCGATTTTATTATTATTAGTATTATTATTATTACTGTTGTTATTATTAGTTCAGTTGTGTCTGTTGAAAGTGAACTAACACAAATCATATTGATGAGTTAATAAATGGATTCATTATTATATTATTGTTATTTTTATTATTATTGTTATTATTATTATTACTATGCCGATCTTAGGAGCCAACCGTAAATGGATTTATTGCAAAGATAACTTGAATAATTGACTTTAAAAGTTTAAATATCATTTTAGAATTTTTCTTCAACGTTATTACTTTTTGAGACTTTTTATCACTTTTAAGAAAGCCTGGATGTTTAATTAAAACAAAATAATCTTGTGCGGACCGTACTTGAGTTTCCCTACAAAATGCAATGACTTTACTTCTTTCACAGTAAAATTATGACGTACAAGATCCCCTCATAATGTTAAGTTCTTGGTATCGAATGCACGCCACGTAAATTGAAATTGAGCATTTTGGCAACTTATGAGTTCAAGCAGAATGACTTACACTACCCAACACAGAAAATGCAAAACCATGAGAATACCACGCAATAGAGTGTGATGACACACAGACAGAGATGGCATATATAAATAAGTGATGTTAATTCCAAAAAGATAATGCAATACAGTAATGGAATAGACAGTGTGATCAGTAGGCAGTAGGACCACCTCTTGCGGCGATGCAAGCAGTAACCCTTCAAGGAACAGATGCAATGAGCGTGCGGATAGTTTTCTGAGGGATGGATAGCCGTATGCCTTCAATCATCCTCCACAGATCTTCCTTTGTTTGAGGCAGTTGCATGTCTGTCAAACAACGGCTAATCACGTCCCATACATGCTCGATGGGTGAGCGATATCGAGACAGAGGAGGCCAAGGAAGCACTTGGATACCTTGCAACGGTCTGCTGATGGTTTCCGTGTGCGGTCCCGCGTGCTATCTTGCTTGTAAATATAATTTTGCAGCCGCTAGGTAAGGCCGTGCAACTCATCGCAGCACCTCATCCACATATCGTCGTGCCGTCATTGTGCCTCTGATACGAACCAAAATCGAAGCCGATGGCACCCCAAACCATGCTGCCACGTTGTCGAGCAGTATGACGTTCGACAGTCGCATCAGGATTGGATCTGTTTCCACGTCGTCTCCAGACTTTCACACGGCAACTGAATTTCGACATACAGAACCGATACTCGTCGTTGAACACTACCGTGTCCCATTCAGTCGTCTAAGAGATTCGGGCCCGATACCATTGTAATCTCTCACGTCGGTGTCTTGTCGTCCATGGCAGTCTTTGTAAAAGATGGTTTGAGTGCAAGCCGCTTTTGGCCAATCGTCGAGAAACTGTTCTCGCTGATATTGGAACATCCAATATAAACTGCAAATTCTATAGAATGTCGACAGTCGTCGTTTATGGGGCCGCCACCGCATGCCTTCGAATGCGTTGATCAACGCATGCTGACGTGCGTCTGGATGGTCCTGTACACTGCGACGATTCACATGCCTTTCTTCAATCAATCCTCTCCAAATCCTTTACACAGTG
This sequence comes from Amaurobius ferox, assembly GCA_951213105.1. Classification (NCBI taxonomy): domain Eukaryota; kingdom Metazoa; phylum Arthropoda; class Arachnida; order Araneae; family Amaurobiidae; genus Amaurobius; species Amaurobius ferox. The sequence goes on along the minus strand of OX578135.1, from coordinate 175,468,476 downwards.
GATACATCTACGCGTGTTTCAATGACGATACGCCGGTATGACCATCCAGCCGTACGTAGGCCTAAAATGAATCCGTTTGCACGATAGTCCAAATGCCGACGTCCTGCCGACGTCGACGGGCAGGCATCTCTTCAAGAACACGTGTCTTCAGAAACGAAAATCCGCCAGGAGAACGGGTTTACATAGGCGGACAGACAGTAACAACTGTTGGCTCATCTGCTGTTTCCACCCCTTTTATCCCACACTCTAATCACGTGACCTACTTGCATTTCAGATCATTTGAAAAGCTGCGTTTGTCCCGTAATTTGCATAATTATATGTCCAAAGCTTCATTGCCTTGCTGCATTTTCTATGTCGGATAGTGTATTTATACTCATCTGCAAAATCCCCATCAACATTAAAATGACATTAAGTTAATATCTCGTGAAGTAAATGACTATTAGCGAATTCTTGGGCAACGGAACGAACTGGATGCACTTGAATGATATTAACAGATTTATTTCAGAATATTTCACATGAAAAGTGACCCTACTTTTCAATTTTTTTTTTAGAAAACTTGCAATATTTTGAAGAATATAGATTGAGAACATTTCACGCAAGTGTTCTAAAGTTTGTTTCATTCGTTTTATAATGAAAAATTACTTACAAAATTATTATTTATTTAACAGTATTGACGGTCCTGTTTATTTTGCTTTCTTTTTTTTTTTTTTTCTATAATTCATTAGTAAATCATGCAATGTCTTTGGACAACCAGTTCATGTTACCATTCCGAAGTTTGCATCATTCGTTTTCCAATCAAACATTAAGTCTGAAATGATTATTTATTTATCATTACTATAAATTTCGATTTTTTTTTTCTTTTTAAAAATTGTTGGGAGGGCGGGGTCTGAATATTCGATTGCGCTTAAAATCGACATGGTTGCAGTATTCGTTGATTGCTACAATTGTACCAACTTATTTCCAAAACGCTCTATTTGTTCTTGAGATATCGCGTCTACAGACTCAGGGACACACACAGCTCAAAAGCGTTCGATTGGAGTTCAGAAATGCTTCCTTCAAAAACTCGAATTTGAATTTTCGACATCGTCATAATACTTGCCATTGTATGTAGGTAAAGTAATAAATAATCTGTTTTATATTTTATGAATACTATGTTTTTCAAAGAAATTTTTTTTTATCGTAGATACATCCTGTATATATGTAAATTTAAAGTGTTTAACTATATAAACCACCAAAAGGTGGGGGTGTTAAGACCCAGACAGTCCGACCTACCAGAAAGGTGTAAGGTAGCTGTTTGGACGGCCGGGAAGTGCCACCCAATTTAGACCGGAACCCAGTGGGGGAGGCATCCACAGGGACCGTACCATCCTTCCCCTACCACCAACCTCTCGGAAGGACTTACGGACCCACATGTTTAACGTGATCGTACTCCGCGTGAACACGGCGGCAGTTTTGGCAGTGGCTGGAATCGAACCCGGGCCTACCGAGTGCAATTCCAGCGCGCTAACCACTGGGCTACCGCGCCCCAAAAGGTGGGGGTGTAAAATATTGCTGAACCGGGAACCAAACATTCTTAATCCGACACTGCCCATATCAAACTTTTGTAAGATTCCACCTGTTTGAGAGCCCATCATTGTTGAAACGTCCTATTGTTACGTCAGTGATATTTTAGAGCTCGAATGTATATTGTTGCTATCTGACCATTATTGCAATTGTTGAGAGAAATTTTGAGAGAAACCTCCAGACACCTGCGACCTAGCTAGCCTAAAGAGAGTTTAAAATGGCTAACTTTGGGATAATGTTCCTGATGGGCGGACCCACTGCTGCTCTGTGTTTTTATATTTTAAAACGTATGTGGAGGAGGAGATCTGGAAGAGTAAGAAAATGTAATTTTCAAAACTTTTCTGATATATTTTATTTTTATGACAATTTAAAAGAGAAGTTTTCACGTCTATAAAAGTATTTACTGAGAGTATATATTACAGCATATTTATTTTTTAATTAAGGGAATTTACGTTCGGTCGTAATTTTATATTGTAATGCCCCAAAATTTTTTAATAGTCGATTATTTTATACAATTGGTAACAATTGATTGTTCATTGCATTTGGATGAGGATATTGCACGCAAGTATGAATAAATCATTTTGCTTTGGTCCCATACGTTGTCAAAAGAACCCCAATTTCAATTGACATGCTGCTAATTAGCCGTGCCAGAATTATTGTTCTGTGGTTCTTGTACACCAATATTTCGCCTCGAAAGAAGTAAAGTCATTACATTATATAGGGAAAGTCATGTGTTGCAAGCATAAAATTTGTTTTTAATGTGAAATGAAATAATTAGTTTGCCAAAACCAAGCATCTTACTATAACAGGCGGATTATCTGGGTCAGCAATATGAATTTTAGACTTTCTAAAATGATGACCAGAACTTTTTGCTAACTTTTTTTAGCCAGAACATTTTATTGATTTTTAATTTTAGGCAGTTTATAATTTTAGCCCTTTTCTTAATTTAAGTTCTCAGGTCTTTCAATAATTATTCAATATTTGAAGAGAAAAAAATCCGAAATTTTTTACAGTTGTTGTCCAAATTTGGGATTTAATCTGCAACCAAAAATATTTACAACGGTGTCCCAATTATCGTTAACCAAATGTTTTCGTCAAAATCCATTTCTTTATTTTTATCGCCAATTTTGCGATTTCTTCACAATCGGCGAAGTGGCGATAATTATTGGATTTAAGATTCGGTAAAAACTTATTTATTTTACCAAGTGTATTAAATACGTATTTTGCTTTTCGTCACAGACCGCAGTATTCTCACTTTTAAGCTTTACATCCCGCTTTACGCTTCTTCCTAAGGCAAGGTTGAAAAAAATAATCGTCCGAATTCTGGTACTATATCAAACAGCAATCGAACTGTCACCACTAATAACAATAGGATTTTTATTGGTTATTGTCACCTCTCTCTTGTCCAACCCAACATTCTTTCGAATAACAAATTCCCGCAATAAGTTTGGACTCCGATGATAGCCAACAAGACAATCAATGGAGTGCGTTCGGTAACATCTTTCCTGTTTTACATTCTTTAAAGACATTATTCTGAACAGCATATAATGCTGGGGCGTTGCTCACACTTTTCGCTATTAAGAATCCCCTTTCTTTCATCAGAGAAAATGCCTGTACATTAATATACGTACATTACAAAGATAAACAAATTGTGTGTGCCTTGTTGTGCTTCAATTACGTCTTCTGCGTAAGGTAGCGGCTTATCTAATCTGTAAGCAATCTGTTGCATAATTATATGGTATGCTAAACTGGATTACAACGTAAAATCTAGCGTAAATAAACATGCAATACAAAAGCAAAACGTACGTTTCGGAAATCAGTGGATTTCCTTCTTCCATTGATTTCCGAAAAGAACGTATGCTTTCATATCTCTATTTGCGCTGTATTTTACGTTGTAATCCAGTTTATTGCTGATTGTGCGCAAAGCCACGTTCTTCACTCACAATGGTGTATTCACTATAGTAATTGAATATCGTGCATATTTGAATATTGTATAAATTACTTTTTTATTTATGTATTTACTTTAGTCATTTTTTTCTGTGTTTCAGGGGTCCAGCTAATACCGAAGATCGTTTTGATGAAATTGGTGGATGTGTAGATGATGTTGATGATGATGGTGTTGGGGGTGGTGAAGGAGGCCACCATGACTATAATGATTTTTATGAGAAAGTAAGTACATGTTCAAGATTTTATGGTGCATTACAATAATATTTTCACAAAAAAAAATTCTCTCTCATTCGGAACTACGAATTTAATCCTTGCCTTCTGGATCATGGTTAGTTATGCTACTGCCACGACACCATTCCAGCAAAGTAATAATTTCCTTTCATTCTTCCCCTTCGAAATAAGGTCAGAATGCAACCACAACCCTCACTGACATGCCATTAAACTATATACTCGGGTACCACTTGTACTTGGGTACCACTTGTAGTCAGGTACCACTTGAGTACTATTTAACAAAATTTTAACTCCAAATAACAATTGGCCGGAACATCGAACTCTGACCTCTCCGGATTGCGTCTAGTATAGTAACGTTACAAGCTATGCACCCTTTTTAATGTCCGACCACTCAAACTGCTGTTCATATACCTCAGGGTGAGTCGAGTAGTCTGGGTGTTCGACGCTTTTGAATGTAGAACGGAGTTTCGTGCATGAATTCTTCGGTGAAAGCATAACAATTTGCTTTATGGCATTGTCATCGTCCACATTTCTTTCGGTCGCTAAAATCACCTGTATCATGATATATCGGGATCATTTTCAAAGTAGCAGCCTTGCTCGCATCACCTTTCTGCTTATGTCACGTTCAGAGTATCCTTCATGGTATAAAGTCACTATTTGTGACCGCTGAATATCACTTAATGACACTTATTTTGCCCATTTTTCACTATAGATTAAAATACGTACACAGCATTTCAGCATGGGCGCGGTAGCCCAGTGGTTAGGGCGCGGGAATTGCACTCGGTACGCCCGGGTTCGATTCCCTTCGCTGCCAAAACTGCCGCCGTGTTCACGCGGAGTACGATCACGTTAAGCATGTAGGTCCGTAAGTCCTTCCGAGTGGTTGGTGGTAGGAGAAGGAGGGTACGGTCCCTGTGGATGCCTCCCCACTGGGTTCCGGCCGAAATTGGGTGGCTCTTACCGGCCGTCCAAACAGTTACTTTACAGGCCCGGGTTCGATTCCAGCCACTGCCAAAACTGCCGCCGTGTTCATGCGGAGTACGATCACGTTAAACATGTGGGTCCGAAAGTCCTTCCGAGAGGTTGGTGGTAGGGGAAGGAGGGTACGGTCCCTGTGGATGTCTCCCCCACTGGGTTCCGGTCTAAATTGGGTGGCACTTCCCGACCGTCCAAACAGTTACCTTACACCTTTCTGGTAGGTCGGACGGTCTGGGTTTCAACAACAACAACAACACCTTTCTGGTATTGCTCATGTCCTTGCTGACGAGCCGGTCGGTCTGGGTCTTCAACACCTTTCTGGTAGCCGGCCGTCCAACTAGTTACTCTAAGTCCTCTGGACGAGTCGGACGGTCTGGGCCTTCAACACCTTTCTGGTAGGGACCAACGGCCGTACCGTGCTGAAAACACCGGTTCTCGTTAGATCACCGAAGTGAAGCAGCATCGGGCGCGGTTAGTACTTGGTGGGTGACCACCTCGGAACGCCGCGTGCTGTTGGCCATCTCGGGTGCGGTATCCCCGTGGTTTGCGCGCTAGATTTGCACGCTGCCACAAATGCCGCCGTGTTCATGCGGAGTACGATCACGTTAAACATGTGGGTCCGTAAGTCCTTCCGAGAGGTTGGTGGTAGGGGAAGGAGGGTACGGTCCCTGTGGATGCCTCCCCCACTGGGTTCCGGTCTAAATTGGGTGGCACTTCCCGGCCGTCCATACAGTTACCTTACACCTTTCTGGTAGGTCGGACGGTCTGGGTCTCAACAACAACACCTTTCTGGTAGGGCGCGGTAGCCCATTGGTTAGCGCGCTGGAGTTGCACTCGGTAGGCCCGGGTTCGATTCCAGCCACTGCCAAAACTGCCGCCGTGTTCATGCGGAGTACGATCACGTTAAACATGTGGGTCCGAAAGTCCTTCCGAGAGGTTGGTGGTAGGGGAAGGAGGGTACGGTCCCTGTGGATGCCTCCCCCACTGGGTTCCGGTCTAAATTGGGTGGCACTTCCCGACCGTCCAAACAGTTACCTTACACCTTTCTGGTAGGTCGGACGGTCTGGGTTTCAACAACAACAACACCTTTCTGGTATGGGAGTTGGTTTCGGCTAACTCCTTCCCGGCCGTCCAAATGGATGCTCAAGTCCTTGTTGACGAGCCGGACGGCCTGGGTTTTCAACACCTTTCTGGTAGGGCGCGGTAGCCCATTGGTTAGCGCGCTGGAGTTGCACTCGGTAGGCCCGGGTTCGATTCCAGCCGCTGCCAAAACTGCCGCCGTGTTCATGCGGAGTACGATCACGTTAAACATATGGGTCCGAAAGTCCTTCCGAGAGGTTGGTGGTAGGGGAAGGAGGGTACGGTCCCTGTGGATGCCTCCCCCACTGGGTTCCGGTCCAAATTGGGTGGCACTTCCCGACCGTCCAAACAGTTACCTTACACCTTTCTGGTAGGTCGGACGGTCTGGGTTTCAACAACAACACCTTTCTGGTAGGGCGCGGTAGCCCATTGGTTAGCGCGCTGGAGTTGCACTCGGTAGGCCCGGGTTCGATTCCAGCCACTGCCAAAACTGCCGCCGTGTTCAGGCGGAGTACGATCACGTTAAACATGTGGGTCCGTAAGTCCTTCCGAGAGGTTGGTGGTAGGGGAAGGAGGGTACGGTCCCTGTGGATGCCTCCCCCACTGGGTTCCGGTCTGAATTGGGTGGCACTTCCCGACCGTCCAAACAGTTACCTTACACCTTTCTGGTAGGTCGGACTGTCTGGGTTTCAACAACAACACCTTTCTGGTAGTACTCAAGTCCTCAGGACGAGTCGGACGGCCTGGGGTTTTCACACCTTTCTGGTACTTTCTGGTAGGTCGGACGGTCTGGGTCTCAACAACAACAACACCTTTCTGGTAGGTCGGACGGTCTGGGTCTCAACAACAACAACACCTTTCTGGTAGGTCGGACGGTCTGGGTCTCAACAACAACAGCCTCTCAGCATGAAAACTAGAAGCAAACAGATTACCGCTAGCAACACCGACAAGAAGTTAAGCAATACGTGCAACAGATGACGCAATCTGCAGAAATCTCCTAATATGACCAGGTGATCTTAAACTTTTGCAAATGATTGTATTTCATTTTATCTTTATGTTTCAGTGGTCTTCAGCTAAAATCGAAGACCGTTTGGATGAAGTTGGTGGAGTGGATGATGATAAAAATGGTGTTGATATTGATGTTGGAGGTGGTTGTGTTTGGGATGATCATGTTGATTTTAATACCGAAGTAAGTATACGTAAGGAACAAGCCTATGTAAAGCAATGTATCTATATGTATGAATGAGGAAAGTGGTGATAACTTGCTGCGTTAGTAATTTAAAACAACGCTTTTCAAATTGTGATACGCATAAGTAGTGGTGGATTTATGACTAGGCCAACTTAGACCGTGAGATAAACCCCCAAAATTGTGGAGCAGTTTTTGTGTCCTGCAACATGGTGACACCTGCTATGCTTCCGAAAGTATGCGAAAAAATTATTTCTCAAACTCAAATATCTATAGCTAGTCAACTGGCCCTGCAGAGAGCTGTGGTTTAAATTCTGGCTAGAGCGTAAGTTCTTACAACGTTCTCTTTTAATATATAAATTCCTCCAACTTGAAATTAATCTAGAACAGATGTAAATTATTAATCTTTTTAAAGTTTTGATAAATGTTTTTATTTAACGTTTTGCATAGCTTTGACAGAATTGTATATATATTTTTGGAGGTTTCAAACTAAAACTGATGAAATTGGTATAATCTGGAATTCCAAAGTTTGCAAGCGTGGAATAATCAGATAAAATCAACCGATATAAAGTTTGAACGAGATAAAATAATTCGATAAAAAGTCTGAACGAGATAAAATACTTCGATAAAAAACGAATCTGATAAAAACACCCACAATAAGAGTATAAACAACTTATAGATATTTCAAATACATCCAAACATGTAAATAGATATAATTGTTCTTTTGCTAAGATTATATGTGGATCATATCAGATATTTATTTTACATCTCATAAACGTTTTTCTTCTTTTTAGACGTATTCTGAGATCAAGCAAGAACTCTGTTTGACATTAAAAAAGAAAGTGGAAACAGATTCTGTAAGTACATATCATTTACAAAATTTTGATTAAAAATTTGGATTAATTATATATCCTCTCCTTCATAATACTATATTGCTAATTAATCTCTAAAATCTTATTTTCTTATACAAATTAAACGCTTTTCTCTTCAACTTCGGCTTATCAAAGTTCATCTGCATTTGTACCATAGAACATCCATGACGTTAAGGGAATTTAAAACATGGAGCCTCATTGGCATCATTCTGACCTCCGTGTTTAGAGGTAATGGAATAGATTCCTCCAGTATTTTAGAGTGGAGGTTTCATTGAAATAGCTTGAAATTGCTCCATTAAATGTTTAAATGAGTAGGTTTAATCCAATTTCATTCTTAAAGCATACTCGAGCTATACAAATCTGGTATATACTTTATTTGAAAACTCGACATTTTATAGCTTGAGACATTGCAGAGTCCGCTTCGACAATTTGCAATTCCGCCCCAGTAGCTCAACGATATAAAGCGTCGGCTGGCCAGTACGAAGATCAGTGGTTCAATTCCCGGTTGGGGCATAGCGGAAAGATGTCGGGGGTCTAAATGTGACCCTAGTTCGACTAGCACGGATTCAGTGGACTCTGGAATATTGAGCACCGATTTCAAAATCGGGAGGTCAACGACCATAGAGGAAGCTAACCTGGAGGATAAAAATAGCATCAGATGACTAACCTGGAAGATAAAAATAGCATCAGAAGGCTAACCTGAGGTAAATATAGCAGGCGGTGGTCTGTCAGATTGTCAGTTGTACACCAATCTGACATTTGAGGGTGGAGAATGCATAGTCCACTTCAACAATAAGAGCTTGTGATTGCATCTCAACGTAGGTCACAGTAGCTCAACGGTAGAGCGCCGACTGGCCAGTACAAGATCTGTGATTCGGCGGTATTAGTGAACATGTAATCAGCCTTAATCTAATCTAGTAGTTCATACTATTTTAGGACTTTTTGACTTTCATTTGCACCACAATATTGCTATTATTAAAGAATCACCTTGCTCAACATGTCTGGAAATAAGTTTTCTTTTTAAAATGGCTTCATATAAACCTCTGCAATTCATAATATGTATCCCATCTAAGTGTCTTTATTGTAAAACGTCGATTTTCCCCTATTTATTTTGCAGGATCCTGTAGGAAATTTTGTTGACGCATCCTTAAAGCTGATCCAAAGACGCTTAGAACGTAAGGTAAGTTTTTTAGCTGCACCTTCCTTATATAAATATTCGTTATTACTTTAATGGATATTTGTAGCCAAGATCAAAATCCTATTACCAATTGAAATAGCCAAATTCATTCCATTTTTCAGAAATACACCGCACTCTTTATAGAAAAATTAAAATTTCAAATATCTCGAGAATGAATTGCGATATACTCCTAATAGTTGACGTCAATTATTTTCCAATGAAATGACTTCTTTTAACACTTTAATTAATAGTTTGAATACTTTATTTTTATGCTATTGAATGTTTTAGATAAAAAGACTTACAACATATTTAGAAGGGTGCATGCGACCGTCTTATAAATACTTAATTCCATTATCTTGAAATAGCAAATTAAAAATAATATGACTAGAAATTTAACATTGCTTTATAATTATTATCTTATAACTTTTCCACTTTTAAGAACAAAATCTGATGGATTTAATGGATCGATTTAAGATCTTCACTCGGTCTGATTTCAATAAAATCCATAACTGAGTGGGAAAAGAAAAAACACTTATCCACTTTATTTGAATCACTTATATGTTTCGATACATCGTTTCCAAATTCTCACAGAAGTTACTTAAAATTCACTTCAAGTTTGCGGAAAACGCGTATCAAAATACAAGAACTGCGTATGTTTTTGATCCCTAGCAGTGATATATAGCATTGTAAAGAGGAAATTCTTTCCGATATAATTTATTTACTACCAAAGATATTCTTATTAAAGGTAGTAAAGTGCTCATCTTCAGATAATACTGATAATGGCGGATTTTTTCTTTCTCCTTTCAGAAATCTCGTAACAGAAACATTGAGGTGAAAAAAGCAGAAGATCACGATGGAAAAGTAAGTAGAATTTAAATTATTTCCAAAAACGGATTACTACTTTGTTGTAACTCAGTACCTACGACATTTTAATCTCAAACCATGCTCTGTCATCTAAGCACTCAAAGAACCAACAAACCCTTTGCATACTATATTAATACATGAAAAAGATGCTGCTTACATGACCTCACAAAATCCACATTTCATGCGATAATACTCCGCCACTTTTCTCCGATTTTCCATCATTTTGCCTGAAGCAATTTGGATTTTTTTTTTCAAATTAATCGATAAAAAATATGCGTTAAATTTACATTCACGCTCAAACTACAGAGCTTATTTCATTTTATGGATTTTCAATTTCAAAAGAACAATCTATAAAGAATAAAATTATGACAACAAATATACTTAGTAGTACTTGGAGAGGTTATTCATGGAATTTATTTATATAACCGGAGTGATGTACATGGTAACCTAACTTGGACGCAATTCGGGAAACACAGATTCGATCACCGATTCCGACCGAATGATAAATATGTCTAATACACTAAAAAATTAACTGGGAAAAGGGGGTGTTGACAGTCGAATGGATGGTCAATGGCAGTAGATTTATTTTATTTACCCAACAAAAAGACGATGCATTTTGTGAGCTAGTAGAATATTATGACTCTTGGTTAATCCACTGGTCTATCTCCTAGATGTCATTTATACATATCCTCATAAATCGCATCCGCTGATTCCTATAGCCTGCATGTATTCCAAACTTGAAATTCTCGAAAATTCGATTAATCAAAACTCCTAAATACGTTTTAAGAAAATTAGAGATGAGCGAATACTCAAACACTTAGTATTTAAGATCTCGAGTGCAACCTTACTAGAAGAAATTTGAATACCTCGAATAACGGGCCATAATTAGCAGAAGGTTCTGGAATAAGAAGTTAGGGCAATCCAAGGTACTTTAAACATAAGGTAGGTCAGAGAAAGGGGGTTACTTTTCGACCGAGAGAGCAACTTGAAGCGTGACGTCACTGACTTACAAGTCAAGAAGAGGGGACATAGAGATACGTGTATAAAGTTTAGAAAGTTCGCGTTTATCATTCGAAAAGGAGATAAGATCATTCGTAATAAAATTTTAGAAGAATGGAATTAAATGATTCTACTCATACATGCATAGGGCTATCATTAAAATATTATAATACATATATTATTTATAATAAAAGCTGAAATATATCGTGAAAAGTGTGGTAAATATAAAAATTACATTTCAAGTGTTTTAATACAGATATGAATAAATATCTATTCATCGGATTTTTAAAAATATAGTATCCATTATCTTAAATATTGATAATACTTTCTACATGTAATATAAATATGTATTTCAAAAATATCTAATTGTGTAAAAAATCCCACATACATATAACATATATTGATGACTATGAAATATCATCAATCTAGTAGTTACATAACTATGTATTATATTAAAACGCGTAGATCGGATTTTGGGAAAAGGGGGTGTTGACAGTCGAATGGATGGTCAATGGCAGTAGATTTATTTTATTTACCCAACAAAAAGACGATGCATTTTGTGAGCTAGTAGAATATTATGACTCTTGGTTAATCCACTGGATCTGTCAGTTTCACAAAGATATTTTAAGCATGCAAAATTGATGTTATTAAACTTTATAGCGTTTTAAATATATAAACTATGTACAGTTTTAAATTTTTAAAGCAATGTTCACATGGATCATAAATAGCAAATCAATACATAGTATTTTTATGCCATGATACTGCTTTTACACCATTTAGAGGCTTTTCTTGGCTTTTTTCTCTCTACTAATTGTTGCATGAAAGTCTTATTTAAGTGTTTAATGTGAATGAATGTTCTGGTTCGTGAAAACAAAGTTATGGCTTTTAGTGGTATAGAAGGTGAAATGTTTGCTAACTTTGACTGCAAGTTCTTAATGACGCATTTCTCTTTTGATATATATGCGCCATGCATTTCTAAGAAAGTATCCTCCCACTTTTTTATTTCTTCTGAAAAATGTACCGCTGGCTTTTAGTTTTATTGTAAATAAATTTTTTATGCTTTATATTTCCCCTTTGATGATTTTAGTTTTGTATTCTAAGCTTTTTACATATCAAAACAAAATGTAACCCATAACTTGAGATGATGTGAAAGGACACGTTCTGTTTTTCCTAATCGTACCAAAATCTAATCGGCACCTGATTATCCCACACGTGACTTATCTACCGAATTTTGTGAAATTTGGTAAATTAGTTTTTCAGCTAGAGTTGATAGAGCAATTTTTGCAGGTATATAATGTCAATATTATGATTAGTAAAGAATTGCATTTTATGATTATGTATACTAATAACAAAGTAAAGTGCTTAAGGCATTTAAAATTAACTTTACATACATTTTGCAATAAACTAAACTGTGTAAATTAGCTTACAAAATGCTAATATCTCCCCCCCCCTCCCCTCCTCCAAAAAAGAAAGAAAACTCCATAATTGCTAGTATCAGAAATATAAATTATTTTTATATATTTTAGATACTGCATATGAAGTCGTTTTTATTTTATTAATTTTGTTTTTTGGATTACTTAGAGGACCATCTATTTTACATATCAATGAAACATGTCAATCATAAGTAATTTTTATACTACTATATTAAAAACATTATTTTTAACTGCGGTATTAATGCTATGTGAGATTTTTGTGCCGTTGGCTTCTTGTTTTAATCGTTTAACCGGCTTCAAATTCAAAATTTAGCCCGAAAATCTTCTTCAAAATCTTCATCAGAAAAGTGACTCGAACAGACAGTTGCGTTAGCAATGGTTATTTTATCCTCTCTTTTGCACTTCACGATCCATAATTTTTGGAGTGTAGGATCTTTTGGAAATCTATGAAAACTGATAGATCCCATTGACTTCTTATAATAATTTGAACACAAAGCAACCGAGCATCAACCAGGCATTTTTGTGCTCACCGAAATTATTCTTTATATACGTGAAAATACTAATATATATACATCTATAATACACAAATTTACACTTAAACTTCACTTTTACGATAGAATTACAAATTATATTAAAACAACGACTGACACAGTCTGTGTTTTCCCATAGAAATGAATGCTACTCGGAGAAACTGGCACTTCTCCTTCTGAACAAGTGACGTCACGAACGGCGATAACTTCCACCTTCTAGAATACTGTCAACAGCGGCATTCTGGTCTTTTGATCTCTGACCCTCCCTGAGGGCAATCTATAAGACGAAATTCGAAAGTATCCAGAAAAAAGTTTACTTCCACTAAGTGAAGACATTTTCATCTACTGGGAAAATCCGTCTGTATACTCGCTTGAAGGAATTATCTTTGAAGTATTTAATCACGTCGCCGTCAACAGTTTTTCTAATAGCAACTCTTTAACACCTCTTATTTAATCTGCTACAAAAACAAAAAAAAGCGGTTGAACGTGTTCGAATGCTTGTTTCTTAAATAAAAATCTGCAGACAATAAGGAACATTTACAATTATTCAATTTTCAAAGTTAACAGAACCTGAAGTAAAAATAAGAAATAAATAAACTACTATAAAGTAATAAAAATGCAAAAATGTTTCTTTTATAAATTCACACATATGTGGTTTTATGACATTTTTATTTTATTTTTATTTTTTTAGTTTTACTTTATTTATTTATTTACTAGTAATGAATAAAATTTATTAAATGTAAATATTACTTATTAACAATTTGAAATAACTATTTAGAGTGTTCGAATATTCGAAGTATTGGAATATTGTCTGGTCAATATTCGAATTTGACAAAAGTGTTATTCGTCCGTCCATACTTCCTCTAGATAAAGGTAGCTATGTTCCAACTCTAAAGGAAACTTTCAAAACCGTTGCCCATTATTTCAGTGATGCGCTTGCATTTGAAGTATTAGCATTTTAGGTAAATTAAAGCAAATTAATCATCATTACGGAGTTGTGTAATTCCAAATGTTAATCTTAAAAATGAATATATTTTTTATTTCACAGTAATTTATATATTTATTGATTTATCATCCATATATTATTTTAAATGCGTTTAATTCTATCTTTTATGATTCTTACAAAAAATATGTATTTGCTTTTCCGCTAGCAAATAAATAAGATTATTCGAAAGGACAGATTTGTTTTTAAATCATTCTGTTTTGTGAATAATTATTAACATGCATTTCTTTTAATTAAGGGTACCGAGGAAAATAAAGATGCTGCTGAAAATACAGCGGATCAGACTCTGAAAAAGGTACAATGTCTGTGTTGATCTTACAAAACTTCAGATTTGCATTAAACACTCACAGCTTATATGTCCATGCAGTGGTCGAAAGTGGCGCGCTACGAGTAGCGAAACTACAGTAGTCACTACTTTTTCTAGTAGTTTGTAGTGTAACGCGCTACTTTTAAAAATAAGTAATGTAGCTAGTAGCGCGATACAATAATCACTAGTTTGTATCGAGTTTGAAGGCTACTTTTAACGTTACTTCAGTAAACAAACAAGGTGCCGTTCTACATATCACGGGATCACCCTTTCTTCATTTCTACGAAATTTTGTCTTCTGCGCAACGATGTACGATGAATGACTGCTAGGATGTTGCAGAGTTAGGAAGGCCATTGCCTCATGAAGTTGATTTTTTATATGGATACATTCAGATGTGTTATTTCCCAAAAGATCCTGCTTATCTGATTGCAAATTTGAGATGCAAATTCTACTAAAAACGAACAACCATGTTTTTAAATAAATAGTTTTTACTTTTATTTTATTTTATACTTTTAATAAATAAAATGGATACACGTCAATTTTAATTATACTTTAAAATCAAAGACAACCAGAAATAGGTTTAAAAGTCCTTTAATAAAATCTCATTTCCTCGACGTAAAAAAATGACACGGCTAAAGCGCTTTCGGGCAGCATCACAATGCCCTTCATCAGTGACAAGCCACTGATGAAGGGCATGCATCATATCGGTCTTTTAAAAGAAAACATCGAGAACACTGAGTAGGCTCAATTCGACTTTCTCATACAACAATCCATTAAGTAGCTTATTGCGGGTTTTTTCCTCTTTACATGTAAAAATTTGAAAAATCGGTGCCAAATGATTACAGTTATGACATGTTACCTTTCACTTTAAAGGGCTTGGCAAAATGTTTTGATTGATACTTAACTTGACAATGTACCCACGGGGGTAATTCCCCCCGAGGGGGACAATGATGTTACGAACACAAAAATTGTGTCGCATCTATCTTTGGCAACAACGATTGAAACTATTAAATCTCGTAATCATTGAGCCTCGTGATCATTGATAAATAATCCCTTTTATGCATGATTATGTCAAATTTTGTCCTATACTGCCATGTTAAAAAAATATATATATGAAATTTTGAATAAATTTTGAAGTTTCCACTCGATTTAAAAAAATTCTATTTAGTTCTGACGGCTATAAAGTTTCAGAAAATATAGGGCGCTTTTGGCAATTCGCGAGTTCAAATAGATTGACTTATTCATCGGCATATGCAATATCTTCATCAAAATGCAATGGACATCGAACGACTATCCCGTGACATAAATGACTATTGGCGAGTTCTTGAAGGTATTACAAAAAGCATCTTTTCTTCTGAATCGAACAAACTGGTTGCATGATGGTAACAGATGGGTTGCACACTATAGCACATATGCAGTAACTCATATTTTATAATACTTACTACAATACATTTTTTAATTTTATGTCATTTTTGCCTTGTAAATTAATTTGAAAAACGTGCCACAACTCGAAAACGGTTCATGCGAGTTTTCTAAAGTGTGTGTTATTCGTTTTCTAATAAAAAAAAAACTACGTAGGAAATAATTATTTATTTTTCAGTATTGGAAATAACTAATTTTTACTTTCTCGTACAATAGAATTTCTGTAGTACAGAGAAAGTATTGTTTTCACAAAAATTTTTAATTTGGAGATTTTGAAGTCTATATGTGTTTTAGGATTTCTTGAACGCATTTTGACTATCTTTGGATGAATGCCCGTCTGTCTGTGGTCGTTTTCTTGTATATACTCTAGCAGCCACACATTTATAATGGATTTTCACGAAACTTTTTAGCCAACTTTATCAACGAAAAATCTAGAACTAGATAGAATTTTTTGGAGGTCGAGTAAAAACTTCGAAATTAATTCGAAATTTCATATATTTTTTTTATCATGGCAGCATAGGATAAAATGTGACATAATTATGCATAAAAGGAGATATACATGAATGATTGGATAAAAGGGGATATACTGAATGATTGTGAAACTTAACAGTTTCAATAATTGTAGTAAAAAATAGCGGCGATATAATTTTTGTGTTCGAGACATCATTAGCTCCCACTCAGGAGAGCAAGCCACCCTCCCCCTCCCTAACGAGGGGTTACATTGTCAAGATTGATATCAATCGAAATATTTTTTCAAGATGCTATAATTGTGATCATTTGGATCATGAACTGTAATTATTATTTTTCAGATGTTTTCGTGCAAAATTTGCAAAATTTTCTAAAAAAAAAAAAAAAAAACTACTTAAAACTGAATTCTGGAACAAGAAAGTTGAGTTGGTCCACTGCTTTTCCTGGTAGGTCGGACGGTTTGGGTCTCAACAACAACACTCCAGTTAATTTAATGATATTTTTTCAAAAATCCGTTCGTAAATCGTGTAATATCTCAAGAACGGCTCATGCTAGCGGTCTAATATTTGTATCATTCGTTTTCTTATTTGAAAAATTTTATTTATTTGAAAAAGACTGCAAGCTACAGGACGTAGTCCCAGTTATAGCGTGCAGGAATAAAAATACATTAAAAAATTAGAATATATTAAAAAGTTAAAATACATTAAAAAGAAAAGCAAACCTTCAACAACAAATGATCTTCATAAACAGATTCACATGAATACATACAATAAAATACAGGATGTTTACAACAAATGCTTTTTAAAATCCATCTCCGATGAATAAAAAATATCCAGATTCTCAGGGAAATTGTTGTATAATTTAGAAAAACTAGTAATTGCACAATTACATCCAATATTCGAATTAAAATTCTTTACAGCAAATACGTTAATGCTTCTTGTTGCATACTGAGGAACACGAAACCCAATCCCACCCAAAACAGGGGAACAGTCAACTCGGCCACCAAACAGATTCCTGAAGAATGAAAACAGAATGTAATCCCTTCCACTCTGTAAGCTTTTTAAACCAAACAAATCACGTAGAAAAGTAAGGGATAAGACATAACAACGAATGCGAGTTTTCCTATAATAAAGATACCTCAAGAAATTATTTTGAATGATTTCGATCCTGTTTGAGTGAACGGCATGAAAAGGCCTCCAAACCACAGACGCATATTCAAGCCCAGACCTGACCAAAGCACTGAAAAGAACAATAATGGTATCCTCATTTGTAAAATACTGAGTAATTGTCTTAATGTAACCCAGTTTCTATAGGATAAATAAAAAATTAATAAAAATTTAAAAAAAACACCAAGAAGAAAACACCATTAAAATTACACCAAGAATGATTGCATATTTATAATTATTGAAAGTCCTTATTTATTGATGATTTTTCAAAAATTCATTCAGATATTGGGGATATCTCGTTTCGCGTTTAAAATCAGTTAGGTCCCTGATTGCAATTCATTGATTGCAATAATCGTACCCAATTTCTTTCGAAACACTTCATTCGTTAGTGATATATCGCGTTCGCAGACTCACTGACACACACTAACATGCATATACACACACATTAACATACATATACACACACACATACTAACATACATACGTATACACACACACAGACATCGCCTCAAAAGCGTTCAATTCCAAATTCACTGGACACTTAAAGCTTGCTCATCCGTCCACAACTCGAATTCGAATTTTCGACTCAGTCACAATACTTTACACAATATTCAAAAATATCTTGAGTGTGAATTACCACTTGTTTCTCATATGCATTCATATTTCAAGTTTCCCATTGTAGTATGACAATCAGATGCTGACCACATCTTTTTAAAATAGAAAGATTTTCTGTCAAAACTAGCGTCGAACCTATGGCATAAAATGATTTGCAACTTTACACCATGATTTAGAAATACTGTCATATGTCACCTCTTATGGGATAAAAATTTCCTCAATGGGATAAAAATTTCTGTTTTTTATATAATTTTGAAGTGAACATTTATTTACACTTTTTTGTATGAGAATTATATTACTTTTCATTTATCTTCAAAATCTAATATTGTTTTTGCTGAAAACACTATTGCCACCTCAAAAGAATATTAATATTTAAATGACGCCATTAAAAATAAATTTATTGTTCAGAGCTATAATCATGGAAGTGAAGGGAACTAACCCCGTGGCAATAATACCAAAACTATTATTGAGGCTTTCGTTATATTTGACTATCGTTATCATTAGATTTTAGATGTCTTATTGTTGTAAATATGTACTTGAATGTCATATATTGACATTAAAAAAAACGCTTTGCAAGCCTCTATATTAAAAAGAAACCGATTGATATGCAATTTTCACTATAATCATGGAAGCTATAATCATGGAAGTGAAGGGAACTAACCCCGTGGCAATAATACTAAAACTATTATTGAGGCTTTCGTTATATTTGACTATCGTTATCATTAGATTTTAGATGTCTTATTGTTGTAAATATGTACTTGAATGTTATATATTGACATTAAAAAAAACGCTTTGCAAGCCTCTATATTGAAAAGAAAGCGATTGATATGCAATGTTCACTCATGCAGTGCAGATGCACACAGATTGCGTACATTCTCAATTCATTTTTAGGGGTCCTGGGAATATTCTCATGACAGTGCGGAGTGAGCAGCAGACTGTTAATATACAGAAATACAAATACAAATTTGCCAATAAATGAGTGCATTCTATTAATGTGTGTTAATTCTTATTATTTTAGTACCTTTTACATATCTAACGAATTTTAAAATATCAGCTTTCAGTATTGACAATAATTTGTGAGGTTCAATATAATGTTAACCTCGATGTCACTTTATCGCCTCAGAATCCAGTTGATAAGATTTATATTTGTTTTTTTGCAATCTATGATGGCAAAGTTTATCCGAATGGTTGATTTTAAAGAAAACTCTCATGTTATACATGTTTGGTCCATTTATATTGCTTGCTCTCTATTCCAGTAAGAATAATTTCCCTATTTTTTTTACAGGACGTAACGGTAACCCTGGATTATGTCGTCCGAAAGTTATTATTGTTGGAAGGTTCTGAAGAGGTAATACATTTAACCATATTCTATGTTTACCTTTCCTATATACATAGTATAATATATAAGTATTGTAACAGGGTCGAAATTTTGGATTAGAGTTTTTGACGGAAGCATCCCTGAACTCGAATAAAACGATTTCGAGGGGATGTCTCTCTGTGTGTGTATGTGTATGTATGTTACTGTATACATGTGTGTCAGCCACTCTGTGGAAACGATATCTCCCGAGCGAATGGAGCTATTTAAAAAAGAAATGGGCACGATTATTGTAATCAGTGAACACTGTAACCGTAATAACTTCAAGCTCAATTAAATGCCTGAAAGACACCCCCAATTTTCGAATTAATTTTTGAAAAAAAAATCATTAAAATGTCAGGACCTTTAATAATGTTATAAATAAACAACCATTACTTTGCAGAGTTCCCTTCAAAGATAAGAACTTGCAAGATCGTCCCAGTAGCTTAACGGTAGAGCGTCGGCTGGCCAGTTCGAAGAGCCGGGGTTCAGCTTCTGGTTGGGACAGCAAGGCTCTTTAGAATGGCGCGCGAGCGAATTAACCCTGTAGGTTAATGCAAAGATGTCGGAAGTATGAAAGTGACCTTAGTACAACGAGCTCGGATTCTGTGGACTCTGGAATATGGAGCGCCGATAAACTATAACGACCACGTAGGATGCTAACCTGGGTAAAAATAGTAGTAGCGGAAGCCTAACCTGGGGCAAAAATAGCAAGGAGGTGGTCTGGCAGATTGTCAGTTGCAACCCAATCCGACATAAAGGGTGGAGAATGCAAAGTCCACTTCAAAGACAACAGCTTGCAATATCGTCCTAGTAGCTCAACGGGAGAGCATCGGCTGGCCAGTTCGGAGATCCTGGGTTCGAGTCCCGGTTGGGACGGCAAGGTTCTTTATAACTTAATTTCCTTGAAACATCTATTTCTCGGTATTAGCTATAGATTGAGCTCACATAATATTTGAAATGAATTCAGCATTAAATTCTGGAGGGGGTAAAAGAGCTTACTAAGAATGTTCACTTCTGATTCTAGAGAGGTCACTTCTGATTCGAAAATTTACATTTTCTTGCAATATCTATTTTCCAGGAATGGCAATAGATGCAGCTTAGATTACAACTGATATGAATTCAACTACGGATTTCTCACTTTCGATTAAAAAAATTTTCTTGAAACATCTATTTCTCAGGATTGACTATAGAAAAATATTAAATGAAGACTAATATAGTTTCAGCATTCAATTCCATAGGGAGAAGGGGATGGAGATTACTAAGAATTTCCATTTATGGTTCTTTCTCCAATTAAAAATTTTCATTTTTCTTGAAAATTCTATTTTTCGGAGTTAGTTATAGGTAGAGTCTAGATGATGATTAATATGGATTAAAAGTTCTTTAGGTTCACTGACGATTTCAACTACCGATTCTTTTCTCCGTCCGGTTCAGAAAATGTCCTTGAAACACCTTATTTTTTGGAATCACTGACATTGTATTTAGATTCCAATTTTGAAATGAGAGGGAGGGGTCTCACTAAGGATTTATCTTTCTGATTCTGGATATGTCACTTCCGATTTTCCGGAAAATGTGTATGACTATACGAAATATACATGTGCAAAAGAGTATGAAAATTCTCTATAGTTCTATCGAAAATAAAGAGTATACACTACTTGCCACCTTATGAAGGCTTCTTCATAATTTTTTGTTTAAAATGCAACTTTTGCGTTTTCTTTTAAATATACTTGTATATACTATCGCTATACGATATACACTACCTGACACAAAAAATGCAACACCATGAAAGAGCGAATAGAGTGTGATAATAAAGGACACATAGACAGAAATGGCATACATAAATAAGTTAATCCCAGAAAGATAATACAATACAGCAGTGATTCCCAAACTGGGGTCCCCGGACCCATACTTTCACACAGACACACAGACACACACAAACATCCCCTCAAAAATGTTCGATTCGTAATCAGGGATGCTTGAAACGTGCTCTCCCGTCGAAAACTCGAATTCGAATTTTCCATTATATATATAAGAAAAGTAATATTATAGCGTATTTCCAACATGAAAATAATGAAATCAGTGCACTGTACTATTTTTTGCCAATGAATCCGATATGTGTTGTATTTTAAACTTTTTATTCCTTTGCAGAACATTAGTAACATTCTCTACGAAGAGGAGGAAGCTACTGCTGATGAAGTAAATCGAGTTTTTAAATTGTCTTTATATCTGCTTTCTACCTTATAAGATTATCTGCTTTCTATCTCTTAAGATTATAATTTTTATATATCAAAAATGTTACTTCCCGGATGATAAAGAAAGAAAAAAAATCTGCATGCATTTTTAGTGTTATCTTATCTTAAAATAATATTTCGAAATTTTATAGAGTCATAAAAGTAATTTTAGTGTTGTGCAGAACAGAAATCTTTAATACTGAAAATTCAACAGATCGCCTATTTTCTATGAAATGGTAAGAGACCTTTTCTTTGGTAAAGTTTTAATTTTAACAGTAGTTTTCACAGACGTTTTCTAATATTAAACTTCGATTATAAAAGGAAAAAATCTTTTAATTCCACTAAAGACAGGGAAGCTAGCACACTCTTAAAAAAATAAAATTGCAACTCTTTTAATATGTATTGTTTTGTTTAACACTGTATGGTACTTAAAAATAAGTTGTCTCAATTGAAATTTTACCTAGTTAGAGTAGCAAAGACGGGGAAAAGTCCGGTTTATTCCTGGGAATAAACCGGGGTTTTGAGGGAAGGGAATTCTTAGAAAACAGGGAATTTTGAAAGTTTCACTAAAGTGGGAATTTTCAGTCAATACATTTTGCACTATAAAAGAAATGCGTATAACCGAAAACCAATATTTATTTATTGCATTCGGAATTGTAAATAGCTGAAATATGAAAAATTGAGTGATATTTGTTAGATGAAAGAAAAGTATTTAAATTATGTGACATTCCTATTATAAGTAAAAATGAAAATGAATTCCACAAATAAATTGTAATTTAATTTGTCAATATTTTAAAAGTAAAACACGCCGAACGATAAAATACTTATTATAAAGTGATTAATTCGTTCACATTCATTTAATATTGAAAGATAATAAGAAGTCTATTGAGTCCCAAAAACAATTTAACAATTTTGTGACTCATATAAATTACACATTTTCAACGAAATTTTTGTAATATTAAATTTTAAAAAATGCTGTTACAATATAGACTTTACCTTTAAACTAATACAAAGATTTTGTAAATTAGTGATCCATCCTTAAGGTTTAAACTGATGAATGTGCCGGATTAGCCAGAGCATATAAGAAACGTGTAAAGTAGTTTCTTTCTATCAAAGTTTCCAATACTTCCAAAATTCCCGAATTTATTCCCGCTTCTCAAATTTCTCGGGTTTTCTTAAACTTGCCCTAGTTAGGTTATGCCTCTGTGGTCATGCCTCAGCCGTATTTCAGGATTTGGAAGAGTTATGAGAATCTTTGCCTCCCCCTTACCCTCCCTCTTTTTGTTCTCGTAAATATCCTAAAGAATAGATGGAGTCTTCCTATATTTCACAATACTAGAAATATGGGGGTAACATCTCGCTCTAAACTCTCACTTTGACTTCATGGTTTTGATGAAAGCGTGTCAAAAATCTTCTCTCATTGGCTACTTTTCTTGACATTTGACCACTCGTCAACAGTTAATCACTTTATGTCCACGCCTTCTTTTCGTACGTTATAGGATTTGAACGTCGACCACCCGTTCGGATCATAACTGCCGGTACCCTTTCTTAATTACTTCGCGAAAGTAGAGGTCATCCGGAAGAAAACCCAACTGTTTAAGCCCATCCCACCTAAGAAACTACTTTGGACCGTTTTGCAAGCCTATGTTATTTATCTATTTACTAGGATATCTACGCTTTTTTCCGTCCATGGAAGAAAAATTGAAATTCCTACTCCGGTAGATTCAGTTTATTGGTCGATATTATAAGCCTTCTAAACCACCGAAGAGCCATTTAAGCGTCTGCAAACACATTAAAAAAATCCACAATCTCCGTCCCCCATGGGAGGATTTCAATTACGACTACGCCAAGTTCTGCCCGATACTATAACTGTGCAAAGATTCATCCTTATGGGTCACCAGAGGTGCTTCTGGAGGATCTCGTCAGACTTTTAGAATAACCATCTTCTTTTCTTCGCCTCCGGGAATCAAAAATTCGACTCTCTGCCATAGTCAATGTTATAATTGCGCAAGTATTCAGTCTTCACCGAGGGACTTCTGGGGGGAGGAAGGGGTTCTTGAAAGTCACAAACGCTTTAGGCAATTATTATATAGGTTATGACTGGTTGTCATATCAAGATATAGTTAAAATGGCACACAATTGTTTAAAATATTATACTTACTTCGTGAATATTTATATGATATTGTTACACAACGTAACCTCTAGAATTGTGGGTGCATACGCAGGATACAAGAACGAGTCCAAGTTTCTGGATAACTTACATTTATTAACAAGCACAAAGTAAACAGGAACAGTATACAATCAAACAGAACTTAAATGCTCCACTCATTTCACAGAATAGAATAAGCGATATTATTCACAGAATGTTGACAAAAGTCCTTTTGCAAAACAGCCTATTACTATTCTCAAAACATTGACAAAAATCACAGTCCAATGTAGCTCGTGTCACGGCCATTTGTCAACTCGTCAACAGAACTCCAACGGAGTGATGAGTCCTTTTTATAGTCTCTCCATAGAAACTTCTGTCAATATCTATATCTCAAAGAATAATCGTTCTATTGAGAAGTTTCTGGAACATTCCGGAAGTCGACAAATTGGTGATAAATCGCCAAATCTGGCAACCTTTCTTCTAACTGGAAATTCTGGAAACCCTGGGCCCAGGTCATGCTGACGTCATGCACTGTATTTTCTTAGCCTGGCCTTCGAGACAGACGAAAGAGGAGGCGCCAAACATAACATTGCGCGTTCGCAGCAATATTTAGACGCCGAACTTGGAATTGCAAGTCGAGTTTATTATAGCAAATGGGTCTTAAAATAACTATACTACTATGTAAAACTGGATAAGGAATGTTTCAAACATTTTAACGAAATCGTGTGGTTGAGAGATTTATAATCCATTATTTTATCATCTTAAAATGAATTTTATCGCTTAATATCAAAATTTACAATTCCGTGAATCGACTGATTGGTAGACCCCCTTCACTATCCTGGTCATGTGAGGTAATACCTCGCGAGACAAATAAGAATCAGATAAATCTTTGAAGTATTTTGATGTACAAATATCGCACGCGGAGGGATGGAGGAGATGACCGTAGTAAGCCTCTAGATATAAAATAGAATTTCCATGGTAACATTTACGTGGCGTGCATAAGTGCTATCTTCCTTTTTGTTTTCCCTACATGCATAGTTCAATGTATGCAGAGTTCACTTCCACGATAAGTGCTTGCAATTTCGGCCCAGTAGCTCAACGGTAGAGCGTCGGCTGGACAGATCCATTGTTCGGTTCCAGATTGGGACATATATATATATATATATATGTCCCAATATATATATATATATATATATATATATATATATATATATATATATATACATATACATATACACACACATATATACTCCGGCCGTCCAAATAGATGCTCAAGTCCTCAGGACGAGCCGGACGGTCTGGGTCTTCAACACACATATATACAGGGTGCCCACTTATATCCGTTACACCCCCTTAACTTCTAAACGGTGACAGCTTAGGCCATAAAGTTGGTGTCTAGGTATAGTAAAAAATGTATGCGCTACTCGATGAGACAACACTTACAACGCCATCTATCGGTAAATTTTGGAATTAGCGATCCTATCTCGTAAACGGTGAAAGATACGGGAAAAAAGTCAATTAGAAAGTTGTAGAGCATTATCGATTTAGTACGAAAAGATACATTGCGCACATTAATACTCAAAACAGAATGCAAAAGATGAGCATTTGTTTGGTCACGATTTCGAAAATTGTCATATCATAAAGAGTGGAAGAAAGAAACTGAGACACTTCCCTGTCTTCAGGATCATTTATTTACAATAGTATATTGCTCAAAAATGCTCTCCGTTAACCACTATACACATTTGCACTCTGGACTGGATTTCTAGCTGCACATTGTGCAACATGGTAGGTGTTACGGACGCACAAGCATCAGCAATGCGTCGTCGAAGATCCTGCAATATTGGCGGAGGGGTCGCATATACCTGCCCTTTTATGTGTTCCCATAAGAAGAAGTCCAATGGGGTCAAGTCAGGTGAGCGCGGGGGCCACTCGACGGAACCATCATACCCGATGACTTGATTCTGGAATGTCTCTATTAGGTACTGCTGAACGTTTGAAATCTTATGCGGAGGTGCGCCGTCATGTTGGAACCATACATTTAGGAGTTGGTGCAACTGTAGATTCTCAACAAAGTCGGTTATTACATCCTGCGGAAACTGCAAGTACCGTTGTCCCGTTAACATGCCCTCGTAAAATACTGGTCCAATGAGCCTGTCATTAAAAATTCCGCACCAAACATTAATCGACCAGCGTTGTTGATGTCGAACTTCGACGGCATATCTCGGATTTTCCAGCGACCAGGTATGAACGTTCTGTCTATTAAACATTCCGTTCCTCGAAAAACATGCCTCATCCGTCCATATTATGTCTGCCAGGAATGTTGGGTGGACCTCTAAGTTATTCATCCCAAAGTTGCACCATGTGTAACGTCTCTCAGCATCTCTTGGCAGCAATCCCTGCACAGGTGTGGATCGATATGGATGAGCACCTGATTCAATCGGGATTTTCCAGATGCGGCTTTTTGAGAGGCCACAATTTTCACTGATCATTCTTGTGCTGCTCTGAGGATGGGCAAGAGCGTATGCTAGCACATCTTCAGGTTGCACTTTGCGTTCTACATTACGAGGTGTACGAATTCGGGGTCGGCTGGTCATGCAGCCCGTCTCCCTTAAACGTTTTACAACTTTTAAGATGGTCTGCCGTGTAGGATGCGGACCTTGAGGGAAACGTTCACGATACAACCTTGCAGCTGATTTTGCCTTAGGCCCACATTCACCGTAAATTAACAACATCTCGCAATACTCGTTACTGCCAAATTTTGCCATAACTCTCCGCTTTAACGTATACAACCCAGCAAAAACATCCTTTTTATAGTAGTAGTCTCTGGTGAACAGGTATGACGGTCCATCCTCATTTGCATAATACATAAGATCCATGTGATTTTTATACCAGACATGGTTGAGTTGAGCTGTGTGTTTGGAGAGACGATTTTGCAAGATCAGCAGAAAGTTTTCATGATTTGTAGAGACATTCAGTAAAACACGCAACTGGTGGGGACAGAACCATGGTCCTCATGAATGCGAATCACGTGCGTTTCCCCTGCGCCACAATACAGGCTCGTATTTAGCCCGTAAGGTGGTCTTTTCTCGATTTGCTTCACAATCAAACAAATGTTCCTTTTTTGCATTCTGTTTTGAGTATTAATGTGCGCAAGGTATCTTTTCGTACTAAATCGAGAGTGCTCTACAACTTTCTAATTGACTTTTTTCACGTATCTTTCACCGTTTACGAGATAGGACTGCTAATTCCAAAATTTGCCGATAGATAGCGTTGTAAGTTGTCTCATCGAGTAGCGCATAGCCTTTTTACTGTACCTGGACACCAACTTTATGGCCTAAGCTGTCATCGTTTAGAAGTTAAAGGGGGTGTAACGGATATAAGTGGGCACCCTGTATATATATATATATGTGTGTGTGTGTGTGCGTGCGTAATACATACAATTTAAATAATTAATGCGTTTGCGGCAACTAAAACATACTGAAAATATTCCGATTGTTGAGCATGACAGAACCTCTGCGAAACGTTACACAAATCATCAAATTAAAATCAGAAGTATTATAAAATACTTCTGTAAAGAACCTTACTACCCTAACCGGGAATCGAACCATGGATCTTCGTAGTGGTCAGCCGATTCTCAATCATTGAGTTACTGCGATGGAATTGAAAGCTCTTACCGTTGAAGTGAACGCTGCATTCTCCTCCGCTGTCAGATTGACGTGCAACTGGCAATCTGACTGACCACCTCCTGTTATGTTTACCTCAGGTTAGCCTGCTGATACTCCTATTTTCATCCAAGTAAGTATCCTGCGTGGTCGTTGGCCTCTTTATTTGAAAGCGGCACCCAATGTGCCAGAATCCACTGAATCCGTACTAGGGTCACTTTCGGACCCTCAGCGGATATTCCAGTAGTACAATCACAAGGATTTCACTCGGAGGATTCAAATTCGATTCCCGTCTCTGCCCAAATTATGCCCGTGTCTACGCGGAGAGATTAGTGATGGGAGGAGGAGGGTATTGTCCTTGTGGATGTCATCCCCACTGGATTCTGGTCTAAATTGGGTAACACTGACCCGGCATTCCAAACAGATACCTTACACCTTCGGATAGGTCGGACGGTTTGGACCCCTGCACTAACCTTTAGGGTTAATTAGTTCAGACGCAATTGTAAGGAACCTTGCTACCCCAACCGGCAGTCGAACCACGAATCTTCGTATTAGGCAGCCGACGCTCTACCGTTGAGGTACAGGGACGAAATTGCAAGCTCTCATCATTGAAGTGAACTCTACACTTTCTACATCCCCCAAACTCCCGAGGAAAAAACAAATTTAGAGCAAAGTCAAATATGAAAATATAAATATAATTAAGTTATATTTTTACAAATAATCTAAATTGTTTTCACAGCCTTTAGCCTTCACCTGAAGAAAAGTGACATTTACAGTGAACCATTGTTGTTATTTGAAGGTCGGATCGCTTGACTTTTGCAACAAATTGGGTGACCCTGGCGAAATATCCCTAAGTTCACGACTTTTGGCGAGTTCTGGAACTTTCTCGGAGGATTTTGTAGTTTGGTTAAGACATTCTCAAGTTACGTCGATTTTTCTAAAAATGTCTACAGACGGTTTACAGGTTGGTCACAGTTCAGTTATTTGGATTTGGGATGATGCGAGAAAAAGAAAATTTTGAAAACGTCTGAAGAATATAATCTATTATTGCAGGCGGGTATATTTATGAAAAGTCCATTGCCGTTTGATGAGACTTTTGTCTGTGAGTATGAATAAGTCAATCTGTTTGGACTGATAAGTTGCCAAAAACACCTAATCTCAATTTTCATGGTGTTAATTCTATGCCAAAAATAATGTGCCGTAGATCTTGTACGCCATTATTTCCCAGTGAAAAAAATCAAAGCATTGCATTATGTAGGGAAAGCCATGTTATGCCCACATCAGATTATTAACTTCCATGTTTTAAAACGTCCGCAACATCTCCGTTAAAGAGAAGAATATCGCTTTTGATGATGAGGTAAATTGAACTTATCTATTTCATGCAAGTGCATTTTTGATCTTCGTGAATATAATTTAGTAAAACTTGTACAAATTAATATTTCAGGGGAAATGTAAAACATTCAAATGATTCTATATTCAAAGCACTGTATCTGCACCGTTCATTTTGCACCGTTCCCACCGAGACATGAATTCTCTACAAATCTTTATAAGTACATTGGGGATAATGTTGAGCCTGAATTTTCCACAAATTCGAATTAAGTAACTCCAAATGTGTCAGTAGGTGTTACTGTATTTAAAAGTATAGATAACGTAGTAAGATAGTCGTGTTATAAATTAAATTTATTCGTGTCATTTCCATTAGAGTTCCGTTTGATGCATTTTAAATTAATTATGTTTCGATTGACGTTTTGAATTCGAATTTTTATCTTGCAGAGTTCCAGTAGGACTTCGGATGAAGAAGAGGAAGTTGCATCGGCAGATCAGGTAAACTGAGCTTTGTATTTTGCTGAAATAACTTGAATTCAATGTGAGTTCTTGATATTACTCTCTATAACAAAAAAATCGAAGCACCAAGAAAGAGTTGTCCGATTGTGATAAAAATTGGTGGATGTGAAGAACATACATAGAAAAAGAAACGATTAAAATTTCAGAATAACTTAATGATTTAGAGTTTGACCGTATACAATGGGAGGAAGTCAATAAGGCATTGGTCCACCTCTGGCCTAGATGCAAGATGTCACCCGGCGTGGCATAGACTGATAAAGTTCACGGATGGTATCCTGCGGAATGTCTTGCCAAATTGTCTCCAACTGTCGGGCTAAATCGTCAACATTCCGGGATGGTTGTAATCCCCTTCCCATAACGTCCCAAATGTGTTCTATGGGAGAGAGATCAAGAGACCTAGCTGCCCAAAGAAGTGTTGGGCAAGCTTGAAGAAAATTCATAACAACACGTGCCGTGTGTGGCTGGGCATTATCTTATTGAAAAGTAAGTCCGGATTGTCGGGAAAAAAACGGTAACACAACAGGTCGTAGAATGTTGTCTACGTACCGCTGTGCTGTCAGTGTGCCAGAAATGACTACCAATACATAAGATATCCGCAGTCGAAATGCAACAGAAATTTTGACCACAGATTCAGAATCGCTCCTTATATACACCTGCTGAATGCGCAGTTCCGATGCGCTGGAGCTCCCACTATTTATTAATTGAACACCAAATTTTATTCATTTGCATATTCGCTCAAAATGTCTTTGAATACGAAATTTCATTACAATCGGATAACTCCTTGGTGCGTCGATTTTTTTGTTATAGAGTATATATAACGAGTCCTTGCTAACTCAACTACAACTCATCGGCGTAGAGACTTCAAAATTATTGAGGATCATGGCTTGGGCCTGCCTCATTCTCTTACTGCCCTTTTCAATGAGGTTGGGTCTTGGGTATGAAGCTATGAACTCCCCTCTTTTAAGGACACTTTAATCTGGTTCTTTTGAATGGTGAGTTGATGAATTATTTACCTGGTATGTCAAGAGTGTTGTGTTCCTAGAGTGGGTTTTTGCTCACAGTTGCAAGTGATGGACTCTTCTACGCAGCGAACCTGATTTGGCCCAAATCGTTGGTGACTACAGTATTTTCTTAGTAGGTAATCTTCCTTACCCGGTGAATGATTTCACTGACCGTGTTTCCGTGGTTCAGGGAGAGATTAGAACATGAGGCCCACTTGAAATGGCGTTGAGTTCATAAATTTTTGTTTTTCTTATTCCCATGATTCTAACCATCATAAGTATAAAAAACATTGTAATAGAGCTGCTATGTTGTAAATGAATTTTATTCAGGACTAGGGAGTTCCGTCTTCTGTTCGCGACACTCACCAATCACCGTAATCCCGTTGTAACTTGTGTTCTATTTTGACATTGTCTAAGATGTGTCCGCTTTTACCCCTCAAGATTAAATTAGATGTCTAGCAGGTAGAGTTTGCGCGATCTTGAATGTACCTTCTAAAATTACAAGAATATCACGTAAAGAGCACTCTAATAATTAAACAGTCGGATTCTTCAATAAAGTATAATTTGATTTGCTGCGCATACAGAACATTTTATTTTAGCGAAGGATAAATTAGCCCAATTTTATTTGGCTCCAATTAGAATAAATAATTTTACGTCCCGTTATAACAATCATCAGTGCA
The DNA here is from genome assembly GCA_951213105.1 of Amaurobius ferox. Classification (NCBI taxonomy): domain Eukaryota; kingdom Metazoa; phylum Arthropoda; class Arachnida; order Araneae; family Amaurobiidae; genus Amaurobius; species Amaurobius ferox. The sequence goes on along the minus strand of OX578135.1, from coordinate 175,437,713 downwards.
TCGATCCATTCAGCTTATTTACTCTGCGTTACAACGAAATTATCTGCTCAACAGATTTCTTTGATTTTTAACAATGTAAAATGCTTATTCGCTAACAATGATTTTTTTTAATTGCATCAAGTATGTTCTTGCTATGTAGCCCCATTGAAATGATATTGTTTTATAATCACTTAAAACATTTTTAACAGTTTAGAGTTAAAGAGAAAAAGACATGGATGAAAGAAACTTGAAATTCCCATGGATGAAAATGCTTGAAAATACCATATTGATTTAAGAATTATATCTAAATGTCGCTAATGTTAGTAAAGTCCATCTGTTCTCATTGGACAGGTCAAGAAAGCGTAGTGGTTTAGTGTATGTGTTACCGCTAAAGTACAGAAATCATTTATTCTACAGATTATCTAGGTAATGTGCAGATTAACTAGGGTGATCCGTTAAAGTGCCGAAAATTGTTTCATTTCTCAAAGTACCTAGGTAATCTGCACATTACCTACTTGGCACTCGTTAAAGTGAAAATAAGATCTCTGTTGGAACAGCATCAAAGTTTCTAAATAATCAAGTTAATACAATCAAACAATCAACAAATTAGTTGATAGAATCAATCATCAATCAATTAAAAAACTATAATACAAAGAATCAAACGGTTTAAAATATTATTACAATTAAGGGGTTTGCGAAGAATCTTTTCTTCATTTTACTCTCCAATTTGGTGCTTGCTTGCATTCTAGGAGTTAAATTTATCTGCTTTAAAAAAATCACGACACAAATTCACGCGCTAACAGGCAGAAACGAATTTGAAAACAGAATTAGCTATGTTACGTACTGGCAGCCGACTCAAATTATGAGAAATAAAAACAACCGGCGACGACAAGACGCTGGCGAAACCAAACTAAAAGTGGAGGGAGAGGGGGGAAGGAGTAGGGAAAGAAATGAGAGAAACAAACTTTTGAACTTTAAAGATACGGAAGCCGTTAATGTGCACATTACCTAGGTAAAATGCGGAAACTCTTGGTTCCGCACGTTAACTGAGCAAATCAGTTAATATGCAAATTAGCTAGGTAATGTGCATATTAACAGCTTTCGAGCTTTAGTGGTAACATATGTACTACTTATTTCTTATAAATTAAAGTTCCCTCATTATGAAAAGTAATCAGCATTTTCTTCTTAGTTCTAGAACAGGGTACAGAATTTAGGGAGACAAAAATAAATTGAAAAGTCAAACATATTTGAATACGTAGGAATATTCTCTATTATTTAAGTTGTAGTTTGAAATTGCACTGATCATTTTCTGCAGAATGAACACTTAAATAAATATTATTGAATTCAATACGAGCCTTTTGCTCTAGAAATATATATATAATGCAGTGGGACTTGTTGTTGCTTATCCTGTTTAACAGATTTGACATAAGTCAGATCAACTCCAGGAGGTTGTTGACCGCCAGAAAATCAATAACTAAAAGGGGGGCAGATGTCAAGTCCTCCTTGGAAAGTCCGACGCAACTCAATATGTGCTCCGGGGAGGCCGGATGGTCACAGCATTTATTACAAGTGGGATGGATTTTTCCACCGCGTTCAAAAGAAAGACACTTAAGGTGGCCACTTTTAAGTCTAGCAAGTGTTAGTCAACAAACTCATATGGAGGAGAGAATGAGCAGCTTCAGTTGGACCGTGGTGAAGTCTGGAGCACCCTGGACAAGTCCATGGGTTGAAGTCTGTCTTTGCTCCTGATGCCTGCAGGCCTTAGCTGAGCATAATGGAACTTATCTTACCCCAGCGCCACCCGAATGATTATCTCAAACGATTTTGGCATTTTCCCAACATGAAGTTTAAACTAACTGCTCCTCTTTAATGCCATGGTTGAAAGGATGCTATGGGAAGTATACTGGATGATCCAACAATTTACTTTTTTTTAATATCTGAATAATATTACGGCTTGTCTGTGTCCGAACGGTCAGTGCTCTGGCTCTATATGTCTCATATGCTAATTTTAAGTATGATGAGAGTGAAGAGTAGGAATGTATGTAGAGATTCGGAATCCACTTTCAGTTATAGTAAAGTTGGGGGAGGGGAGGGGGGGAATTTTGAGGAATAAACCGGGAATTTCGAAAGTATTGGAAATTTTGAGGGCGGAAACTAATTTACGTGTTTCTTATATGCTTTGACTAATTCAAGCACATTGCACAGTTTAACCTTAATGATGATTCACCATTTAGATAAATTTACTAAATCTTTATATTAGTTAAAAGTATATAAATATTTGGTAAATATATAAATATTATTAGATTAAAATAAAATAATTAGATAGAAATAGAGAAATTATTAGATAGAAATTATAGAATTAAAGATTCAAAAAGAAAGATTTAATATATTTATAAATAAAGATTTAATATATTTATAAAATAAAGATTTAATATATTTATAAAATAAAAATTTAATATATTTATAAATTAAATTTCATTTTAATAAGGAAGTCACATAATTTAAATATTTTTTCTTGGATCTAACAAATCTATGTGATTCAGCAATTTGTATGCTTCAGTGATTTACATTTCTGAATGCAAAAAATAAATATTAATTTTGTTTTTTCAATGCAAAACGCAATGACTAAAAATTCACATTTTTTAGGAACTTTGAAAATTTCCCATTTTTCAAAATCCCCTTCCCAAAAAATGCGGTTTATTCCTGGCAATAAACCCGGTTTATCCTATGCAATTCTAGTCATAGGTCTTAAAACAAAACATCGTACAGCGTACAAACATTTCGATCATTACTATTACGAATCTATTAAAGAATCAATAACTGTTTATTTATAAGCTGTTTGTTTTGCAATTGTTCTCTATGATGTGAAATTTTTGTCTTGCCAGGACGCCAGACCCATATCCGAAGAGAAGGTTACACTGGTTGACAAGGTAAATGTAATTCACATTCCATTTGGATGATCGTTTCTTCATTTCAAAGTGAGTTCCCCTGGACGAGCTGCCCCCGATTTTATCATATATTTCATAATATTTAGGTTAACTCATCGATGAATTGCTATCTTGGAAGCCTCATGTTGCTGGTTGTAGCAAACAATTAAAATTAAATATCAGAAAATTTTATTTTCTACGCCAGTTTTGTCCTCCTGATGTTCTTAGATTTCTTTATTGCGCCTTAATTCACAGTTGGATTCAATATGGCATAACCTGTTTTGGTGGGACTTATCTGAATACGAATACGCCTGTTATTTTGCTTTAAAAACTATTTATTAGGATTATCTTATGTAAACTTCGTCAGACACCATCCTTTCCTCTTTTCCATTATTACGCCACTTAGGCATCTTTATGTTTACAAAGCTCTCAATATATTTTGTATTAAAAATAAGAATGCGGATAGTAGTTAAAGTAACTTCGGGCTAACTGCGAAGTATTATCAGACCTCCACGAGCCAATTCTACTAAATTTTAGAAATTTTATGTGTTTTTAGCTCCTAGATTTTACAATCTTCTGCCTCAATCTTTTAAATTCATTGTTACCTATAGTTCTCTTTCTAGGGCTATCAAAGGATGACTATTTACTTATAATTCAGTTGAAATTGAGAATTTTTTCCTCGTTGATAGCTAATTATTTACCTGCTTCAATTGTAATTATTAATATTTTTTTATTGTTTATGTTTATCTTTTTAGATGTTATGGTGTACTGATTTATTGTGATTGCTTTATATGTAACAGTTTTTATGTCATTTGATGCTACTATATAATAATTGCCGTGTTTTACCCATCTCCTTCTATAAGGTTATCTTTTGGAAGTAGGTATTCATGAATCCTATATAATCTCCTTACTTCTGAATATTAAAGAATTTCGAATAATAAATATAACTTATGTTATGAATCAAATAGATCGTGATAGAAATTTATACTAGATGAAATTACAAAATGTTAACGTAATTTCCTTGCGACGGTGAGCAATTTTAATTACAATTTATCCTGTTTAAGTACAGGACGATAAAAAGTCGCGCACATAAAATTTTATACCGACATATTGAAATAGTAGAATTGTTTTCCTTTAGGTAGCATTCCTATACCCTAAAAATATACTCTGTCGCAAAAAAATATGCATCCATAAAAAAATTGAGCTACAGCCGCGAAACGCGACATGCAAACATTTTACAAATTATGTAAATGATCAAACTGTCAGCGCCAGTAATGTTACAGGGCTTATGGAACAAGCATGAGAACGTCTCATCTTGCAGCAATTAAAACGACCTGTGCTCTCACTCACGGGCGATTGAAATTGGGTGGATGTTCTGCTTTAATACTGTAAGTCGTGTACAAAGATGCCTTTGAGACGTACTCAATGGCGCGACGAACAATTGTCGGATTTAGAGAAAGAGGGAAGCTAGTTTGTTCAACAGGCGTATCAGTCGCCATCTTATTCAGAGCAATTTGGTAGTTGATCGGTGTTGGCTACAGTGGATCAGAGAAGGCACGTCGCAGAAGCTTAGACGTCCCAGACAGACAACTGCTCGAGAAGATCGTGCAGTCAGAAGAGGAGACACATCCACACCAATGGCATCGCTATCATACATTCGAATGCATTTGCCATCCTCCATACATCTTATATCAAGGGATACTATTGGAGACGACTGGCAGAAGGGGGGATTAGGTGTCGACGTCCATTAAAGCGTCTACCATCGACATCTCAACACAGGCAAAGCCGTCTGGATTGGTGCCGAATTCCATCAGCCAAAACCGTATCCGATCGGAGGCTTATTGTCTTAGCGACAAATCCCGTTTCTCTCTCAGTGCTGATGACCGTCGTATACGTGTGTCTAAGAGGACTGGCCAGCATTCTAATCCCGTATTTGTTGTCGAGCGACACACGGCCATCATACGCGGTGTGATAATCTGGGGAGTCATCTCGTGGGACAGACGATCTTCTCTAGTTGTGTCGCAAGCCAATATGACGGCTCGTTTGTACGTCGTCGATATTTTGCAGCCGATTGTTTTGTGTATGTTGTCAAGCTGTTCAGATTCCATTTACCAACAAGTCAACGCTCGACCACATACTGCACGACTTTCTCAATAATGTCTTCAATGATTTAATACCTTCCCTTAGTTATCCAAGTCCCCAGACTTCTCACAGATAGAACACGTCTAGGACATGCTGGGATGACAATTCTTAGAATACCAATGGATTAGCCAATCAGTAGAAACAGTAATTGACTCTATGCTGCACCGAATATCAGTTTGTATAGTTGTCAGGGAAGGATTTACCACTTGCTAAAATGTTATCTTCTTGCTGCCACTATTTCTTAATGAAACGTTTTTTGCTCCCAAATTTTTATCATTTACGTATCTTCTCAAACGGTACATGCATATCGAGTTTCGCAGCTGTTACTCAATTTCTTATGGATGCATTATTTTTGGCGGTTATATCGTCTGCTGTTTTCAATGCTTCAAACAATCATTATAGACCTTTTTCTTATCCATACAAGAACATAACGTTTCCCCAGAATGGAAGGACTTTTATTTTCGAGCAATATTTCTCTATCCAGTCCTATGAGAATGACATTGACGAGTTTTAAAGAAATACCCACATTCTAAAACCCTGAACTATTTAACAACCACGAGGTTAGTCACGCGTTTTAGAAACACTGGATCTGTGAACATTGTTGAACATCTGTGTTGCAGACAAAGCGAGACAGACTAGCCTTTTATATTAACTCGGGCAAACTGTCTGCAATAGAGACCGTAAATGATGCTCGCTTAAAAATAGCTATCGAAATATTGCTTTAAATGAAAAATTATTTCCCCTTGGGTAAAACGTCATGTTCTTCGATGGGTGAAAAGCGGTCTGTCATGATCGTCCGTTGTATTGAAAACAGCAAACGATGTTTGATAAAGTTTTGAGAGTAAGTTTTGAGATTGTGCCACCTAACTGAAAAAAAAATTCTACTATTTCAATTTTTCGGTATATTATATGATTTAAAAATTGGGTGCGTCAATTTTTCGATAACCTCGTATACCTATATCCAACTTAAAATTTGATACAAACTAGGCTGGTTAAGATACGCATGCGCGCGGAATACAAAATGGGCGCACTACATTTAAAACGTGTTACTTTCCCTACGTACATTGCATAATGTATAAGGAAAGTAATGTGACGGGGTCGTGTAAATGAGTCTGTGGACACAATATTTCACGAACAAATGGAGCGTTTCGGATATAATTGGGTACGATTATTATAATCAGTGAATATAAGAACCCTATTTATTTCAAACGAGATCGAATGTTCGAAGACCCTCCAATTTTCAAATGGAGTTTTTTTAAAAACATCATAAAAACCTCAACGCTTTTAATAATAATCCAAAAGTAATCATTTTAGAGATAGAGTTTCATTAGAAACGAATGGCACACACTAGCATGAGCCACATTGCAGATTTTTTTAAATACATTTATGCAAAAAGTTATACAAAATTAAAAATTAGTAAGTGTTATCAAATAGACTCACTTTCCATATGGGATATTATACAACATCCTTTTCGTGAATCTAGATCGTTCCATTCACTAGAAAAATTACTTTTTGTGACTTTGGTGCCTAAGATTTCGCCAACCGTCATTATTTCATGCAACTGATATTCTTTATTGCATTTTGATAAAGATTGTGCACGTAAGTATGAATAAATCATTTATTTGTTTGGACTAGTAAATTGCCAAAAAGCGCCCCATTTCAATTGACCGGGATGCTAATGTATTGCCAAAATCATTGTTCTGTTGATCTAGTGCACTATTATTTTTCTGTGGAGGAAGTAAAGTCATTGCATTATGCAGGGAAAGTCATGTGCTGGCCACATCAGATATTTTCATTAAGCATTGTTATGTTTTAAGCAGGAATACAGGACTTTAATTTAATTTTTCTTTCTTTTTTGTATTGCAGAGTCCAAAGAAAAAGAAAAAAGTTAGATTTTCTGATGAGGCAAATCAAGTAGTATATCTCATTCTAATTCTTATATATATATATTTTTTACTTTCCTTATATACATAGCATAATGTATAATAAGGAAAGCATTGTGACGGGGTCGAAAATTCGAATTCGCGTTTTCGACGGAATAGCAGGTTTGAAGCATCCCTAATCGCGAATCGAACATTTTTACATTTTTGAGGTGAAGTCTGTGTGTGTGTGTGCGTGTGTGCGCCTCAGTGAGACTGTGGAGACGATATCTCACGAACGAATGGAGCTATTCGAATGAAATTTGATACAAAATTACAATCCGTGAATACTGGAAGCCTATTGTTTTTAAACACAATCGAATGTTCAGAATTCCCCTAAATTTTCGAGTGAAATTTTGAAAAAATCATCAAAAAATTTAAACCTTTAAAAAAGTTAAGCAAATAGACACTTCTTATGTAATTTTTCCTTAGAAAATATTTGACATAAACTTTAGAATGCTAGCATGAACCCTTCTCGAGATATTGCACACTTTCAAATAAATTTATAAAAAAATCCCATAAATTAAAAAGAAATATATTAACTCTCGAGAAACATGTTCACTTTTCATATGTAATATCATGCGATACATTTGATGACATCATTCTCGTGGATCTAGCTCGTTCCATTCATGAGAAAAGATACTTTGAGTCATACTTTTGCATTTGAACGCCAATAGTCATTTATGTGCCATAAGAATAACTTATTTCTCCGTCTATAACGGTTGGCGAGATTTTGGAGACGAATTTGGCGGAATGTCGCCAACTTAGCGACTTTTTTAAATGTTGCCCAATTAGCGAAAATCTCGCCAAATGGATAAAAATGACGCTAAATCAATGAAAATGGTGACAAATTGACGAAAATTTAATATCTTGGAAAAAATATAAGTATCTAGTATAAGAATAAACTATTTTGTTTTTTACTGTAAAAGTAGTAAATCCATTGCATTATGTAAGGAAAGTCATCTGCTGCCCACATTTTTTACATTTGTATGTATTCGAAATTAAAAGCATGTATTTATTTGAAATTTTCACGAGTTAGGTGTATTAAACATATCCTATACCACACAGTTATTTCCACTGATTTAGTCAGCGAGTTGTTATGCCTTTAGGCGAAAAACATTAGAGAGTTCATTTCATTTAAAACCCTCAATCGGCTGAATTGGTCTCCCGATTTTATTTGCTAGGATATGCCACAACCTACACCTCCCCGGCCAAGCCACGTAATCCCTTACACTTCATTCTATAGTGAATCGTTTGATTAAGAATTCTATTTCTTTACATCGCGTAAAATGCTTAAAGTAACGCGCAACGAGGTCGAAGATTCAGTGCTCGAATTCTTGGAGGATTTATATGCCGTTTGAACATCGCAGAATGTGAATCGACCCTTTAAACAGTAGGTAACGTGAGTGTTCATGTGTATAAGTCAAAAACTTTCCTACTATACCCCAAAACTATTCATCGCATTCTCGTTAATTCATGAAGCGTGGTAACTGGATGATTTTTATTTTCTTTTTTCAGATTATGTGTAAATTGAAACAATGGAAGTGATTCCCTTTTCTACCGAAGTATCCCAAAGAGTAAAAATAAAAAAAAAATGCTAAGCTATGTAAATAAAATATGCTTTTTATATGCAACTTTACATACCGGGTTTTTAGCAAAGTCCGTATATCTCTATAACTTTTAAGGGGACGGTGGACGTTGAAATGAGCAAAAATCGACTAAAAAAAGTTTTAATATATAGCATTACTTTACACATTTGACATTTGCTTACGGGTAGGACAGCGTCCATCCCAAACGAAGAACCTCCCAAAAAGACAGGTATTTGACATACCCTATTCCAAACAGTTCGATCCCCCTTTGCAGGCATTGGCATCCATGGAAATCGCTGACAGAAACATTGCAACAGGTGCAATGTTTCTGTCAGCGATTTCCATGGACGCCAATGCCTGCAAAGGGGGATCAAACGGTTTGGAATAGGGTATGTCAAATACCTGTCTTTTTGGGAGGTTCTTCGTTTGAGATGGACACTGTCCCACCCTTAAGCAGAAGGTTGAATGCATTTTTTTCGAAACGGAATTTTCAAAGGTTTTACATTTTTAAAATGCTCCATGCGTCTTAATTTTTGTCTGAGATGCATGAAATTTGGCAAGAAGATACCTCTCATCCTTTTTAATGAAACATGGTATGCATTTTTTAATTGAACTTTATTAAGGTAATTAAAAGTGAATAAGAACCTAATTAAATGATGAAAATTAAGTTTTAATGCAGAAAAATATGTTTAAAAAATTAACTTTCTAAGGGATTTAAGAATGAATACCCAAATTTGTTCATAATGTATTTTTGAGTGATCATAATGTAAAATGAATCAAAAATGTGAACAAATGGCACGCAAGGAGCATTTTCAAATTTTCGTTAAAAAAAATTAAATTAAAAAAAGAAATACAAAATTATAACAAAATTGAAACAAAATTTAATGGTATTGTATATAGTAATGTTAAGAGGAATATTTATACAAATTTTCACGTATCTAAGTCAATAAATAAATAAAAAAATTTCAACGTCCACCTTCCCCTTAACCCATTGTCGTAGCGTCAGAGTAACTTATACATGGAGTTAGAAGGAGGAAAAACTCCTATGTATGAAACACTTGAACATGCAATAATGTTTTGAGAATTACATTATACCTAGGTGTCGCTAGTGTTAATAAAGTAGCTACTATTGTTGGTTGACACAACAGAAAGGCGTAGTATTTAATATATGTATTTCTGATTATTTTTAAATGAGGGGTCCCTAATTATGAGTATAATTAACCAGTATTTTTTTATAGTTATGTTAGAGTACAGAATACAGGGGATAAAAATAAATTGAAAAGTAAAATAATTTTGAATGCGTAGGAATATTATTTATTGTTACAGTTCTATTTTGCAGTGTGCTAATAATTTATTTTTAGTAAATGGACAGTTTAAATAAATATTTTAGGCTCTTAGAGCCATAGAAATGCATACAATGAAGGGCTACTTATTTCATCCCGACGCCACCTGAATTATTTTCCCAAACGATATTGGCGTTTTCTTAATATGAAGTTTTAACCTTACTGTTACCTTCATGAACTTATATCTAAGGAAACGTGGCTATGCCAATTGAATAAACGTATACTTTTAGACTTGTAGAGCGAAAAGTAACGTATACCTAAAGGAATGTAGCCATGCGCAGTTGAATGAACGCATACTTGCAGCGCCCCTAGTAGCAAAATACGGAACTTGAGAAAACTAACTCAGAAATTGACATAGGCTAAAAAGTCAAATTACAAAAAGAACGAGTGTACTAAATGACTGTATTCAAGTAAACCTGGTAAAGCAACGCGTCGTCAGGGTTTGTCATTCTCTTCTGTAACTATTGCGAAGGCATGCTGTTCGAGGTGCGTTCTGTCTCGAATCCAGATATACATTGTCGCACAATTTGAACACTGATCATCTTGTCAAGTGGAAAGAAGATTAAAAACAAATTCCCGTTTTTAAAGTTTGTAATGTTTATATTTCGAAAACTAAAAGTGTTAGCTATGAAAATAAATAGTAATTTATGACCTTTTGAAAACCCTACAAGGATACATAATTGGAATTCGGATAAGATTTTCAGCTTTCTAAATATAGTGGTTCTAATTTCGATATTTTAATATTTTGAACTGCTTTGGAAACATCTGAAGAAGACAAACTCCCCATACAAGGATAGATGTTCTTCACGCAAAACTATTTAAGCTCCATTGGACTAAAACCACTGCGATTTTTATTAGTGTAATTGTTCAATAGTACTGGATATACGCATAAAAATTATTTAATGTTAGTCTTTGCGTGAAAATGGAATTTAAGCTACGGAGTTGACAGCGTTTTCCTCATATATTTATAAGCGATTGATGAAATACAGAAGGTCGTTCGCACTTTATGGAAACGATTTTGTATTTATGTTTCTCGTTAGCATTTTGAGATAAAGTTTTGGCATTTTCAATATAATCGTTTGCTACTGTTTTGTTTTGATTGGAATATAGAATAAAAGATTTATTTTGAAAATGGCTCCTGAAATTGATAGATAGTTCGAAGGTTACGTAAATGCGCTTTTCGGGAAAAAGTATTCGTATCAACAAATGCAGCGGTGTAAAAATCGAGGTTATTGCATTTCAAAGATAGGTACTTTTAATATATTAAATTTGAACGGGAAAAAGCGTCTAGCTGAAGGTAAAAATAAAAAAATGGCCTCAAAATCGCATCCTAAGACTGTTCGAATGCGGGTAAGTATCAAGAAAGTGAAGTCTCTGATCTCAAAAGAAAATCCAACGACTCAAAGATTCATTGCATCGAAACTGAGAATGTCTTATGGCACTATAAGTAAAATCATTCATAAAGATTTGAAGTTAAAAAAGTTGTTTAAAAAAATCTAAAGTTCATCTGCTTTTGCCAAAGCATATTGCGGAAAGAAAGACAAATTGTAGAAAATTATATGAAAAACACCTAGCTGCTCATAAATGAAAATTTGTGGTAACACTCGATGAGGCATGTGTGTATTTAAGTGACTGTAATAAAAAAAGAGTAATTTTCTATTGCTCAACCGACGAAAACGACCGTACGAAATGGCTTCGTCAATGTACAGAAAAGTTCCTAAACGGATTCATGATAGTTGCAGAATTTTGTTACAACGGTAAATTGAAACTCAAAAAAGTCTCAAGTAAATCTAAAATTAATTCACTCTACTGTCAACAGAATATTTTAGAACCAATTTTTGAAAAAGAAATTCCAGCCTTATATGGAAAGGACATCCATAAAGTTGGGCTTCATATGGACAAAGCCTCTAATCACACATCTAAGTCAACTGCCGCATATTTAGCAACGAAAGAATCAGAAACAGGAATAAAATGTATCCCATTTAATGAAATACCTGGAAAATCACCTGACGCTTCGCCTATGGACTCTGTTTGTTAAAACGAGCCTTAGGAAAACGGCATCCAAGAACACTTAGCGGACTTTGGAAAACGACCCAAGAGGAGTGGGATAAAATTGACATGACGGTGCTAAAAAAAAGTTTACTTTCATGCAAAATTCGAGCTAGAGCTATAGTCAAAAATCGACTCTATCAGAGAGAAGCAAATCGCAGCAAGAAATACGCCCTTTATGCATGAAATTAATTATCAAAATCGTTTCCATAAAGTGCAAACGACCTTCTGCACACTATTGCATATTTACAAACCATGAACGATTTATTTGCAACGATTCCTTATACGAAATTTATATTTCAGAAACCAAGAAGAAAGCGATTTAAAAGAGTCAGGAAATTCTTCCGAAACCTTTCCTGCGTAAAGGTAACAATAATTAATAACCTTACTTTCCTTTCGTTCTACATATACCGACTGTGTTATTCATAATAAGAAAATGTACCCTGTGTGTTACCCGAGATTTGAAGCAGCAATTATTTGAATTCATTCATTCAATGTTTCAAAAGGCATAGTCACCCACAAAATTTTTCAAAGGCATAAGATAGTATTCACATAATTCAACAATTTCACATAAAATTCAAATAAATTAAAAACGAGTTTCGAATATCGTAATATTACGTTGCTTTGAGGACACCTAGCACCGAGAAAACAAATTAGAAAATAGAACAAAGTATTCTACTTTTCAAACACAAATAAACAAAATTTTCAAATACAGTTTCACAAACCTATTTGTTTTCTATCGCTCGTGAGATTAAGATGCAAATCGCCGGAACTCGCAATGAATTCTCGAAAAGCACAGGACGCATTATGGCTTGTTTAAAAAAAAACCATGTTGTGATGTCACGACTTCTGAGAGCGTGAAACCGTCTTAAACTAGTAGTAACGGACGCTCCCCCTTTCTGGAAAATTAAAAAACTTATGTTTACTGAAAATTAAATTAAAAGTTAACAAATAACGTCACTTGAAAAAATGTTTGAATGCAAAGGAATCACTTCATATTTGTGCCAAAAACTGAAATTGTGCGAATCTGCAATTTAATGATGCAACAATATCAATATGAAATTTCATAAACTATGGTCATATCCTTCTCGTGATAATAGTTCATTCCATTCCAGAGAGATAATACTTTTGATGTAGAATACGTCTTTGTCCGCACCTGGTATGGGACACCGTGCCAGACCACCGTGCTGATCGGGTGTGACGCAAAAGGGTGAGCTTTAGAAAAATTGTAGCTCTGTGTATAATAGTCGAAGGATGGCGGCAGTAGTATCAAGTGTTAGGCCGAAGAGGTATACATGTTAGGAGAGGTGACTCAACGGGGTGATGCGCTTGAGAAAGGAATGGGGTCGAACGCGATATAAGATAAAATTACCACGTTTCGTGTCATTCCAACAGTCGTAGTTCAGCAACCAGAGCAGCTTCACGTGTGTTTGACCCTTCTAATGATTTAATACTGATTGGTCTACAAAATAAAAGTGCAAAAACTAGTGAAGGGGCAACTGTAACACAGTGAACATTTGTTTTTCCCGGCCGTCCAAACAGCTACTCATGTCCTAGGACAAGTCGGGCGGGCTGGGCTTTCGACAGTGAACATTTGCAAACAAGGACAAAAGTTTGTGCTTCATTTCAAAATGTCGAAACATTTACAAAGAAAATATTCAAAATCCTATAAGATTCGGGTGCGAGAATAAAGAAAACAAAATTCCGAAAAGAAAAAGGGCCACTCAGCGGTGCCCAACGAATGTGTAGAAGTAAGTGCCTATTCTGCAGTGCCAATAATAATGACTGACAACTTCAATTTTGGCATGACCCAAAGACGAAAACAAAACATTTCTAGACTTCATGAAGAAACATTTCGATGTTTATTTGATACAGATTAAAGGGCTGCTCACAGAAATTGTGGATCCCCTACAAACATTTGTCACGGGGCACCGTACATATTTGATTTTCTTTTTCCTGTCTTCTCCAGTCCCCAAAAGAAAATATATGGCGATCTGGGGCCCTCTGGAGCCCGGGCTGATGTCCGCCCCCCCCCCTTATGGGCGGCCCTGCAGACTACACCAGCAACATTAGGCGGCTCGTGAATTAATATTTGTAAGATCTAATTAATATTTGTAATCTCGCTTAGATTTAATATTTGTAAGATACCCAGATGTTTGCCTTTTGGTAACTTATTTCTCTTATCCTAGAGCCAATGTTGGTCGTTTGTAAAAATAAATGAAATTTTTATATAAACCTCTGTATCATTACAAGCACCCGTATAACAAGGCGTATTCTACGTTACAGACGTACCCCCGGTACAGCGTACAGCCCCTCAAGCTTTTTTTTTTAATAACTCTGGATTATGACCCCCAAGAACTAGCTCACGGTTTTTTATTTCACTGGATGTTCATTAAATGTCCATTGTATTTTGATAAGGATTCTGCACACGATTTTGAATAAGTCACTCTAATTGGGCCAAACTCCAGTCTTGGATCAGTCGCCCTGTTGCCAAAAGGGATTTTGGCAACAGAGCGATGTGGTGATCATTTGGAAACAGGGCGATATAGTGATTGTTTGGCAACAGAGCGATGTAGTGATTGACGTAGTGTTAATTTAATACCAAATTCATTGTACTGTGGTTCAAGCCCGTGCTGGGTACCTTGGGAGGTCGGTGGACAAAGGGTGATGAGGGCGGCGCCTTCATACTAAATAATCGTATGCGCTCGTGTATTTGTCTCCATAGGCAAAACCTATATAAAATAATGGCATTCTGCTTAACGACTCTTTCTGTTTAACTGGTGATTTATTGTCTGGGGTCAGTTATACCTGATTTTTTTTTCCTATGACTATCTGCTTGAACTATGTATGTAGCAGAAATAAATAAAGTGATTGATTGATAGATCTCGAACAATTTCTGCACCAAATATTTTTAATAATTTTTACTGCCATAAATCTATTTACTTATACTAACAACAACAATTAACAAACAGAAAATAGTTAAGGAACTTATAAAACTTTTTTATCAGGATTCAAATGATTTTGAGAAACATTAATCTATATGATAAACAAAGAACATGTTGGCATTGTTCAAAGTTTTTGAATAATGAAACGAGAAGTTGCTGCTTTTCTAGCTTAATTCTAAACTACATAATTTTTCCACCAAATTTTCAAATTAAAATAAAATAAACTTATTCACAAGAAACACTCTAAAGTTAAAACAAGCTCAAAAAAGTTGATTCATTGATGTAATGAACAATGAACTTTATGTCGACATTGTCCAGAGTTGTTGAATTATAGAACGAGCAGTCGCCTCATTTCTGAACTCGATTCATAGAGTTTGCTAATTACGAAATCAGGTTCGATGGTATTTAAAATATATCTCTCAGTGCGCATTAAGACAAACGCTTCAAAGGTTTTATTGGTCATGGACACCCTCAGTCTAGTTTTATGATCTTTAATTTAGAGAAAACTCTTTCACAGCTGACCTGCGTTAATGGAATAATGAGTGAATACTTATAAACCTTATAAAGTTCTGTATACGGGAGACTATACATGTTATACTCAACAATCACTCCAAATGCACATTTGATGCATGTATTACACTGATTTTTGGCATTGCATGGTGTAAAAACTATATCCTCTACGACTTCATCCAAATTTTCTTCAGAGTGTTGGCCACCCTGGTCACATTCAGTCTCTTTAAAAGCATCAGTCTTGTAATCTTGATCCATGGATTTCCTGCATATGCTAGGCCAAACATTTACAAAGGAAATTATTTCTTCCTTAAGTTCCCCTTATCTAATGAAGGAATCAACTCACAAATCTTTGTCACAATTTATTTCGTTGTCTTAAGGCGCGCCTCAGGCAGGAGGGCGCAGGGCCACGTCGCCCTGTCTCCCCGGGCCAGCACGGGCCTGCTGTGGTTCGTGTACATAGTTTCGCTATGAAAGAAGTAAAGTCATTGTATTTACATTATGTAGGAAAAGTCCTGTGCTGCTGCCATTTCAAATTTTTTTGTTGAATAAATTCAAATTGTTTGCCTTAAAATAAAACTAAACGTTTCAATTTTTATTATACATATATATATATATATATATATATATATATATAATAAAATATATGTATATATATATATATATATATATATATATATATATATATATATATATATATATATATATATATATATATATATATATATATATATATATTTATATATATATACATACATATATATATATATATATATATATATATATATATATATATATATATATATATATATAATAAAATATATGTTTGAAAATCCAATGAACGAAAAGTAAGAAGCTGCAACACATATAACTGCAACACATATATAATAAAAATATTATAGGAAATTCCAATGATAGATTAGAGATAAGTTATATGAAGGTACAATAGCAATTTTTAATAGATTTCAGTTATCCTTTTCAACTGAGTTAAAACATTCTGAAAATGAATCTTTAATAAATTTATAAATATTTACTTTATAAAGTTTTATTTGCTTTCCAATGCTAAGTGATATTCTTCTTTTCAGAAAGAAGAGGCTGATAAGTGATGACAATCGTATTGTTTCCCGATGAAATTCTACGATATCAACATAGTATATGTATATATAAACCCGCTTCAATTTTCATCCTCCCATTGTAATCATGAATTATTACTTCACACAAACGCAATTGCAATGCAATAAAACTACTGAAATACCCGTGGTTTGCGTTTTTATCTTCTAATTTAAGTCAATATTACGGGGAAATAAAATACACTTTTTGAAAATATTCGCTTTCCAGCCTGTCAATACAGATGAACTCATTGAAATATCCTTTAATGGAATATCTCACTTATTAGATAATCTCTAACTATTATCATTGATTTCACTAACAAACTTTCTTGCTTAAGAAAATTATACAAAGTATTTAAACACGTTTATTCGGAAACCTCAACACAAAGTTACCGAATATAGCAATACATTATAACGTAATAGCTGATATGCTTAAACGGGTGCACAGTAATATCCAGTCAATGCTTCCCGTTTATTGTCAAAAGTCGTTCGATTATTTGTTTCCAATTTCCATTCATTTGTATGCACTATAGGTACTATATTACAAAAACGCTACTTCATGGCGAAAATTTCCCGTCAAGTACAAAAGACAAAATACAAAAGACCTTCCAATAAAATTATGAAATCTCAAAATGGTATTTGACGAGTTTCCGCAGAAGCGGAGCTGTGCTTTCAGGTCTGCGGTACCCTGCTACGGATCTTGCATTCAATATCCTAACCCTCTGTGGAGGGACTGCAGCACTGAGTCACGCTCTGCTACGAAAGACATCCCCGGTTATTCCCTCGACCTCGAACATTCTTTTGGGCCTGACGGCATAGCGCGGGATCAGCAATCTAAAGGTTCCGATTTCGAACCTATCTCCCACCATCGGGGATCGGCGCGTAGTACGATCACGTTAAATATGTGGGTCCGTAAGTCCTTCCGAGAGGTTGGTGGTAGGGAAAGGAGGGTACGGTCCCTGTGGATGCCTTCCCCACTGGGTTCCGGTCTAAATTGGGTGGCACTTCCCGGCCGTCCAAACGGTTACCTTACACCTTTCTGGTAGGTCGGACGGTCTGGACCTCAACAACAACAACAGGGAACCAGACGATTTATATTTCGATGACGTCATTTGAATAAAGTTCATTTTACTCGATGAATTTTTAAGTTTTCAAATACAAGATAGGATCAAAAAGTTCGGAGACTGTGCTGACATCTCCAACCCTGATTGGAGGATAGGGGGAACTATTTTACCGTGGTGTAGAGGAACATGTGACACGAGATGTGAAAAGGAAGAAGCAGATGTTTTTCAAGACAATACGTGTCAGTGAACTGTAGTCGTTCGTGTTAGTCGAAAATGGAAATGGCGTTTGAAGAACAACGTGCGAATATTAAATTCTGCCAACGTTTGGGGAAATCGCCGATAGAAATATTACACCTGCAGTAACCTTCCCGGTCGTCCAAATTGTTGCTCTAAGTCCTCTGGACGAGCCGGACGGCCTGGGGCTTTCACACCTGCAATAACATTGCACCTGCAGCAAGTGCAATGTCTCTGTCTACGACTTCCCCAAACGGCGGCAGAATTTGATATTCGCAAGTTGTTCTTCAAACGACATTTCCGTTTTCGACGAACGCGAACGAATACAGTTCACTGACACGCATTGTCTGGAAAAACATCTGCTTCTTCCTTTTCACATCTCGCGTCACATATATATCTACGTCACGATAAAATAGTTCCCCTCTCCTCCAATCAGGGTTGGGGATATAAAATAGGCAGTCAAATTGGCGCCGTTTCTCCGTTCTTTTTTTTCTTAACCTATCCCGTTTCGTTAATAACATATCCCTTTCGTTAATAACAGAGTTCTTGGAAAAGTCCTTAATCACTTTATAAGGACCGATCCGTGACTGTACACGTTACGTCTAGTACAGTAACCGTGCCCAGTCGAATAAAGGAACTGCAGCGGAGAATTTAAAAAGTTAGGATAACGGATTCGGCAACAAAGCGAGATAGACGCAAAAATATTTCTAACAAAGTGATAGATCGTTGTCTATTGAGTACATATCGACACCAAGAACGAAAGAAACACGTATGCGGAAGCAATGAATATACCTGTCGTATCGCCGGTGACTGTAACAAGGTGAAGCCTGCAATGCTTGTCAAAGTACGGAGTCCTGTTCTTTCTGGAATTCTATTGTACATTGTCTCTGACGAGAGACATTTTAAACAGGCTGTACATTAGATTCATCCGCGTATAAGGGTTATTCATTTGAACATTCCTTCTTCTATGACCCAGACCGTCTGACCTACCAGAAAGGTATAAGGTATCTGTTTGGATGGCCGGGAAGTGCCACCCAATTTAGACCAAAACCCAGTGGGGGAGGCATCCACAGGGACCGTACCCTCCTTCCCCTACCACCAACCTCTCGGAAGGACTTACGAACCCACATGTTTAACGTGATCGGACTCCACGTGAACACGACGGCAGTTTTGGCAGTGGTGGGCATCGAACCAGGGCCGACCGAGTGCAATTCCCGCGCGCTAACCACTAGGTTGTCGCGCCCCATTTGAGCATTCCTGAATAGGATGGCCATTCGCCCATAATTTTGTTCTGTCCAATAATTGCCTTCTGTAATAGTTTTAGGGTCAATTCTTACTGATTAGACGATGCTCTATAACTTTGTCATTGTCATCTTTCGTCGATCTCGCGTTGTTATCCTATGCTACCTGTCTGAGCAAAATTAACCTTCCAGGTGGGATGAAGAAGTATCAATGATTATATCAATAATTACCGATGCTATCCTTTGGGATTTACAATGACTTATAAGATAAAGATATCGCTAAATATCGTCCCATACTGATGATGCAAATCTACATTTAACCCTTAAAATGAAGTATTAATCCTCAAAATAATTTTTCGCTTAGAAACTCTAACGGGCATAAATGTCCTACTGCCTATAGCAAACGAGTATGTATAATTTCATGGCGTCACGTGCGGTAATAAGAAAATAATGCAAAGAGGTAAAATATATTAAATACAAAATATAGAATGGATATGTTATCAGATGAACTTCATTGGCTCTGCAATTTAAAAACTCATAATATAGCATGGCTGGTAAGTTGTAGTTCAACTTAGATAATGTGCATGTGCATGTGAACATTTTAAGATAACTGTTGCAAACAATAACTTTATTTTTCTACAAATGTATTTTTGGTGATTTCTTATCCACATTAAGTGTCCAATAACTTTATTTTTCTCATCTCTGACGAATTTTGCGTACAGTTAGTTCCACCACAAAAAAATTCCAACACCTTGTCAATGCAAAATTTGCAAATGAAAATGTAAGGATATAAAAATATGTATTCTGTGTCGAATTTATTGAAAACATTTAAACTATGATTGAAAAAGAACTTTTGTTGCAACAAGGTCTTTGTAAAATCGAGTCATCGAGTTCTGCTCAAATGATATCGTCGCCTTCGGCATCCTCCTCTTCAATTATACTAACTTCTCTCGTTCCCATCTTCTTCAACTTCTTCATTTTGAGCAACATTCTGCTCTGAAGTTTCTGGAATTTCTTCTCCGTTTTGTTCTTCTATTATTTCTCTAATCAATGGATCAACTCTATCGTCTTTATCTTCAGACATTTCTTGTTCATCCTTTTGTGTAATTACGTCATTTTCCTCTGTTGGAGTCTCGGGTTTTAAATTTCCAGAATCCTCAGTTGTTCCGTTATCTGCATCCCCTTTCCTAGATTTTCCTGTTTCTTCCGTGGATACCGGTTCTTTCGGAGTGGCCGACTCTTTCCCAGATTTCACTTCTAAGTCATCAGGCTCTTCCTCGCCTTCTGCTATGGAATCTAATTTAGTATCTACCAAATCTTGTTCCCCAGTTCCAGTATCTGCCGATATTTGTTCTTCGTCATCTTCCGGTACTTGCTCTTTAGTGAAAATTTTTGCGATAATTTTGTTATAAATTTCCAACCATTCTTGAAAAGTCTGAAATGAAGGAATTTGCGAATTACACTTACACATAAATAAGTATTAAAATTTAAACAAACATTCAAAATACTTCACACAAAATTGATACTAATAAAATTTTATGCAAAAAAGAAAATTATGAGAACTTGAATATGACATTTAAATAAAAAAAATAAAGTGTGGTAGTCGGGTAAATTTTTATTGCAATCGCATTTTTTTTTTCAAATTTAAATTAATCAATTATGCGGTTCTGCAATCATCGCTTTGGAATTGCAAGAAATTCCTTGCAATTCCAAAACGATCGTCTGCTTGCGATATTTTATTTGACCAGAATGATCTAATTATTTATAATGTTACGTAATCTATTAAATTCTGTTTATATATTCTTCAAACAATATATACTTAAGATTCGACCCGAATTTCAAAAACTGCCCAATAAGACCCGTGCCCAATAAGACCTCTGCTGTATGACCTTTTCCAGCAGTGCAGACATCTGTTAGTATGCACCTGCGAATCTAGCATAATATCGTCATGCGCAATAACCTTAATGTAACAAATGAATAAAATAAATTCAAAAAGTTGTCACCTTCGATTTGTCCAGCTCTTCAAATTCCGGACTCCTGTACGGGGAGAACGCTTGAGGATCCATTAAAAGTAACTCTGAAATGTTCTGATCTTCATCGAAAGATGCTTTCTGCGTGACTTGGAATTCTCCAATCTGCGAATGAAAGAAGTTTAATGTAGTCATATATATATATATATATACAAAGTAGGATCAAAAAGTTCGGAGACTGTACTGATATCTCCAACCCTGATTGGAGGAAAGGAGATCTATTTCACCGTGGCGTAAAGGCACATGTGACGCAAGATGTAAAAAGAAAAAAGTAGGTGTTTTTCCAGACAATGCGCATTAGTGAACTGTAGTCGTTCGTGTTCGTAGAAAATTGAAATGGCGTTTGATTTCAATTTTCTACGAACACGAACGACTACAGTTCACTGACACGCGTTGTCTGGAAAAAACCTGCACCGCTGATCTGCTTCTTCCTTTTCACATCTCGCATTACATGTGCTTTTACGCCACGGTAAAATTGATCCCTTCTCCTCCAATCAGGGTTGAAGATGTCAGCACAGTCTCCGAACTTTTTTATCCTGCCTTGTGTGTGTATATATATACACACGCAAGGTAGGATCTAAAAAAACCCGTTTGAAGGTAGGATTAAAAAAGCCTGTTTGAATGTGCTTGACATGAATACGACTTAGTATTCTTGTATCTTATATTCTGTTCTTTTTATTTTTGTGTGGCTACTGTAACTGGATTTCATCTGTAGTTGCCACATAAATTGAATAAAATAAAATAAAATAATATATATATATATACAGGGTGAATTGCACCTAATCTGCCAAAAGAAAGGGGGTGATAGAAGAGCCCATGTGCAGTATAAAACACCACAGAAACTCTGTCCTATCTATAAACGTTTCCAAGTTATGGTGGATAGAAGGAAAGTACGTCTTCTGAAAAAAACCTAAATTTGAGAGGTTTCTGAAAGGGCTACAAGCAAAATAAGCACATAATTGGAAAGAGCAGAAAAAAATCAGGATACCTGGATTTAACAGCAAGCTACAAGCGCTGAAACATTGAAGTGCAAAATGGAAATGTTGTTAAAATATGTAACCGGCTATATCGCAAAAGCCCTTCTAGCTACAATCGGTCAAATTTATCAAAATCTTTTCCATTCTACCAGCTTTCGAATGAGCCTACAATAAACCATATCGGTGTTTTAGTTCAGCAGAAATTTAGCTTTTTGTTTGCAATCCATCACTGAAATCGGCGTTCGTCGAAGTAGGCATTCGACGAACATGCGGCAAATGAAACGATGGTGCATGAATGGAACGCATGAAAATTGAAATGGGGGTCGAGCTCTTTGGTCGAGCATGGCACCTCGCGAGTGTTAAATCCAGATATCCTGATGGAAAATGATGTCATATTATAGAATTTTTTCTGCTCTTTCCAATTATGTACTTATTTTGCGTGTAGACCTTTCAGAAACCTCAAAAATCTGGATTTTTTCAGACTCGAATCACTTTCCTTCTATCCACCATAACTCGGAAACGGTTAAAGATAGGACAGGGTTGCTATGGTGTTTTATACTGCACATGAGCTCTTCTGTCACCCTCTTTCGTTTGGCAGATTAGGTGCAATTCACCCTATATATAGATCACAATCTCTCTGCATAATAGAGTAACAAAAAACAAAAAAAAATCCCCAAAAGTTTATCTGTATCTTTTAAATTTAATTTCGCGTATTTAACTAAGCCTTCGCGAATGACAGTTTGGAAAACTAGGATCTACTGTTATTTGTTACCTTTCTTTCCACTTCATCGGGAAAGTCGTCAATCTCTTCGACGAAGTCTTCCGCTCCCTGGGAAACAGAAAATCAATGCATAAGC
The DNA here is from genome assembly GCA_951213105.1 of Amaurobius ferox. NCBI lineage: Eukaryota > Metazoa > Arthropoda > Arachnida > Araneae > Amaurobiidae > Amaurobius > Amaurobius ferox. The sequence continues at coordinate 175,414,798 of OX578135.1, read as the reverse complement.
AAATACACAAACTATAACTGAAAACTACTCGCAAGCTGAAGAATAATTATAAAGGTATTCCTTTAGGGCTGATTTCAAAATGACTACAATTTTCGTCCAATGATTTTTCACAAAATGCGTGAAGATAGGAGGGATAAGACAGCCTCTTCGTTCTGGTGAAAACTTTATTCTATTACAAAAAGCTAAAACGTATTTTTATGTACAAAATATCCAATGAACCATTTTAAAATGTCACTCATATTTACAAGCTCTTGTCTTTTCCTTTTGCTTTCAAAAATTATTAGCCAAACGGTCTAATAATCTCTACTGTAATGCTGTATCGATAGGTTAATAATCGATATCGACGTAACTGTGACGTCGATCTCTCTATATAGGGTGCGGACAGGTGTGCAACAAAGGTGCTTGTTATTGTAAACTAGGTGTATGCTTTCTATACATGATTCCACATGAGAAACGCCAGATCAACATGGTCATGATACGAATAGGTTAATATACTATAACAAACTACAACAAATATTGACTTATAAATAGTGATATCTTGCATGAACTACACTGACATATACTGATATCAGTATTATTGATATACTGATATTATTGACCATTTTTACAGGGTAAGCAACTAAATTACACAAAACATTTAAATAAATACAGCGTTGTTTCCCTTAGAAATGCCTCCACAAAAGACGTCCCACCCTCGGCAGCATTTCCACATCTGACCCACATCCCACATCTAATAAATACTTCCTCTCTTTCCAACTTGCGGAGTGCACTTTTCTTGAAGAAAAAAAAATTAAAATAGAGAGTAAAATTTCAGATTTTCCTTTCTCAAGAAAGAGTTGTAGATTCGCTCAGATTGTAGGAGGTGAGAAATTGCATAAAACCTTACCGAATATTCGCTGTCATCAGAGTAGTTCTCCGTCTGAAATGTACAGATAAGATGAGTTAATAAGATGAATAAAAAATAACAGCAAATAAACAGTCAAATTTAAACACATAAGCGGAAAATTGAAGTTACTAACAGATAACAGATAAATGTCCACTGGCAGGGGCGGATTACCTCCACCCTTCGCGGTAAACTGGGGGTTTATACAGTCTACAAGGGAGGGAGGAAAAGGGTGTTATCCGCCACCCAGCGAGACCACGAAAGAGTCGGCGGAGCCATTCACCGGGCAGGGCGAACGCTTCCCGTCAAGTCAAGACCCCAGTCACAGATGGGTCTGGAAATAGTCATAAAGGTCCTGCTCCTCACCGCCACCAGAAAGTGCCTGCTTCAAGGACCAAACCGCGTTGCCGGTCTATCCATAGAATGATGTACCCCCACAGGAAAGGAGGTTCAGGGCTATAAGGAAGCCGAGTTTCATACACCGCCATCTTTTGACGAGACCCCTGTGGGGGAATGGCAGGGATGAAGAAGCTAATCACAGCCAAACATTTCGATATAGAGGTAGCTGAACTCCTGACGCAATCTACCTTGGGCCACTAGCCGAGTACGAACCGTGGACCTTCGTACTGGCCAGCAGTCAATCTCCCAAGTGAACTACTTGGACGGAATTACAAGTTTATATTGTCCAAGTGGATTCTGCATTCTACTCCCTTTGACGTCAGACTGACGTGCAACTTGACAACCTGACTCATCACTTGCTGCTATTTTTAACTCAGATTAGCCGCCTGATATTATTTTTATCCAGATTAGTATCCTGAGTGGTGATTTGAAATTTTGCCTCCCGATTTGAAATCGATTTTCAATATTCCAACAGAGCACACTGAATCTGTGCTAGTCGTACTACGGTCACTTTCAGACCACTGACATTGCACTGACCTGCAGGGTTGATTTGTTCAGGCGATATGGTCAAGAACATTGCTGTTCCCAGCCGAGACTCGAATTGCGATCTACTGGCCAACCGAAGATCCTGCAATTGAGCAACTGGGACGGAATTTCTAGCTCTTATAGTCAAAGTGGACGCTGTAACTTGGGCGAGATTTCTTAAAAAGTTATTTCACATTGAAGTGCAATTTTGAGCAATTTTTATACAAATTGTTTTTTTAGCGATCGAAAATATCACAGAGTTTTCAACTTGGAACCTTCGGAAAGCTCAGAAAACGGTCTTTTCAACGAACTTTGAGCCGAATTCGTAAAGCAATTCCTTTAGAACTATTTATTTATTTCTAAATATATCGAAATAGAATGAGTATATTAGGCAATTTAATTTTTATTTGTTGCATCTTCGGCATGAATACGGAGGGATCTCTTCGCATTTTAAAATTAAGAAAAATTAATTACCATATTTCTAAATTTTCTATGATTTTCAATTGAGTCTATAAAAGTTAATTTTCTCAATCTCCACAGTAAAAAGCCCGTCTTTCTCCGTAAAACAGCGCATGCGCTATGAACCACAGTGAACATTTTAACCAGGCTTTTACCCACCAGATAGCACATGCGTGGCGATTGCTACCAATTGTAGGCATTTTATTAATTTGATCATACATCAGCTTCTAATTATGTTAGAAGCTGATGTATGATTAAATTAATGCCCCACATGCTTATTTAGGTCTTATGACGCCCGGCACAGCGGGCGAAGAGTTTTCAGGCACTTATTTAAAACGTATTAGACTCACACAGCATATTATTTATTTTTTCATGGTCACAGAACCCGCCTTTGCAGCTTCGTGTAACCCGAGCTAAATTATATCAAAATATGAAACTGACTACGTAGTAAGACTGAATATGTTAGTTCCCATATCGTCCTTACAATAAGTTTCTTGCTGTCATTGCAGATATCGGCTATTCCAAGCTGATGAGCTCATAATAAATACGAAACCAGTCCATGGATTCTGTTATCTACAACGAGAGTGTATTCTGAATATTTGTGTTTTGTTCTCAGCGGACGTATCGTTAAAGCGTTGTTTGGCTTTTGAGAATGACCTGTATGTTCCGATGTAATTCTAATCAAAGATTTGCATTATGAGTTTAAAATTTTTCATGGAAGATTATACTTTCATTCCTTTTTGTACGAGAAAAAAAATTATGCAAATATTCAGCAAGCTAACTCAGCTCTTACCCAATCCTCCATGCTATCGCCAGAAAAGTTAAAAGGTCTTTCTGGAGCTAACTTTTGGGCCTTCACTGACCTTCGGGCATCTGTCTTCTTACTTCGATATTTCTTTCTGGATGTGTCAAACATGTGAAAGAGCTCTTCCAGTTCCTTCTGCGTGAAAAAATGTCTTAATAAAGCACGCGATAATCATTGCATAGTCAAATTCGTGAAATATTTAAGAGATTAAACTAATTAGATGAAACAAAACTATACAATGGAAGTGACATCATATTGCTACGAATTCGTAATAGAAAATCGTTACAATTTGAAGATTTTGGCGACACATTCTGTGACCTTGGTGGATGAATACAGAAAAATATCGCCAACTTGGCGACTTTTCGTGAGTTTTAGAAACATCTAATTTTGAAGATTGGTTAAGAACTTCACGAATTACGTGCTTTTTCCAGAATTTTCCACAGAGGACATGGTTTATAAGCTTGTCATTGTTCAGTTAGGTTGTTGACGTGATACGAGTAAAAAATATCTGCCGAACATTTTGTTCTCATTCGGATTTGTGCAGTATTCATCAAGTTGAATTGAGCCCCTACAAAGATGTTTGTATAATCTTAAATGCACCTACAAGTATGCCACGTCTTCAAGATACCTTGTAACGTGCATTGCAATAAATAATATCTCTGCAATTTTAATAATGTGAAATAATTATTCTTAAATAAATTATGAGGGGGGAAAAAACGAAATATATTTTTAATGTTGTCCCCTATACAACAGCGGCGAACGGAGAAGTAGAAAATAAATTGTAATTGCACATGGAATTGAACGAAATTGAAGGTGTATGCAGATTTAATTTAAAACAATTATATATAGATCTATATATAGAACAATTTAAAACAATAATATATATCGTGTGCTATATTATCCAAAATTGATATTATACAAAATGATCAAAGGAAAATGAGGGTGTAGATGAAAGAGTTTCGACCATTTTGCACAACACCAGATAAGGATGAAATTTATATAGTGTTATGAACGTTTAAACTGCCTTCACGAAGTCTCTTTTTAAAACACCTTTCCAGGCAGCCATTTCTATGACGTGAATTCAGAGTTACCATACTCTGAAATTCAAAGAGGGATTGTCAGATTTGGGGACTTAACGCCAATTTGGTGACATCTGGAATGTACTCGAACCGTCTCGATATAATGAATATCTTGGAGATACCAGCCCCTTCTGGAAGTTTCTACAGAGAGTATATAAAAGGAGTCGTCGCTCAGTTGGAAAGCAGTTAACGTGATACGAGCTGCATTGAATTGTGAGATACGCCCATGTTTCGAGGATAGTATCAGCTGTTTTGTGAAATTAACGGAGCATTTAATGTTTTACTGTACCTGACAGTTGTTTAGGGATCCTGTGAGACAGCATTTGCTGTATATTATTTCTGTTTACGCCATGTTTCTGAATAAATGTGTTAGTTATCTACAAATTTTGACTTATTCTTGTATCTTGAGAGTCCACCCACGATTAGGACAACCAGAGGGTATGTCGTAACATTAATATTGTTTGAAATTGAATCTGCTACGCACCTTCTTCGATCATTTTATGTATAAAATTAGTTTTGGATATTGATAAGATTTATCTGTTTGAATTGAATCTGCCTATACCACCTATTTCGTTCAATTTCGTGCGTGACTGAAATATTATTTTCTACTGTTCCGTGAACCGCACCGTTATGTAGAGAAGGACATTCCACAACCCAGACTGAGGGGGACTGTCCAAAGATGCTTAAAACATATGTTTCCCCAGTCGGGAAAACAGTTAACCCCTAACACGAAACAGAGAAAACGGGTCACCCAAATTCATCAGGCAGAGAGATCCTTGGACTCCACCACATAGCACGCACACCACTCGGGACACCAAGTGGACAGCAGACCAGCACCCCGCCGAGTGAGACCAACCGCTACCAGCGAGAAACGCCGACGAAGAAGGCCGAAACCCCCACCCAGCAAGCCAGAATCCCGCCCGCAAAAGCAACCAGTCGGGTAACCCGCACCTCCGCCAGAGCGACCATGTAGCAGCACCCACATAACTATTAATTTTTTCAACAATACAAAACAAGGAATGAGGAACAAGTCGTCCGTAAAACTTGTGGGAAAATAACAAAATGACAATATGACACAATAATCAAAATTAACCAAATAACTAAAAGTAATACAAATAAGTCAGAACATTCAATCACAAAGACAACAACAACAACATATACCAACAAGTAAGCAATACTAACTTTCATTCTCATTGCCAACAAAATAAAATCCCAATAAACAAAGAAACTAAAAACATAAAAATGAACCTCAACATGTCAACAAAATAAAGCCATACGAAATTAATGTAAAAGTGTAGCCAAACATATGCCAATATATTCAGCGGAAAGAAAAGGAGACCAAATATTATAAATTTAATTAACCAAAATTCTCTAACATCTTAATAAACAAATAAGTAAAAACCTAAAATTAAAGTAACCGTGCCAAAACAACTAAGCACAATCCGAAAATACCAGAAGTCTATATCACACAAAACAAGGCATAAGAATGAAAATTAATACAACTATACACAATAATTAGGACAAGATAAGCCCCCTGACAGCAGACCCGCTAATCCCCTGTACAAGGAAAAAAGCCGAGATTTGCAGGTCATGCACCTAAGGTAAACAAAACGTATCATAAAACACCGAAAGCAAATAACACAAACCTTAACATATAAAACATTAAACAAACACCCTAACATATAAAACATTAAACAAATATAAAACAGTCAGCAAAATACATTAAGTTAATAAGTAATATAGTCCATTTTACTTAACAAAGACTAATCAATAAAAGACCTATCAATCCAGCCCAGTACCATAGACACAAGGTACAAACATAAAGTTAACCTAATTAAAATGTCGAACTATAAATAACAATTATATTCTCTTAATTAATTACAGAAAAGCAAATTCAAGGAGAACCCCCTAAACATACAAAAACAACTCAACAAAACTCGGCAGACTACTTCCTAAAATGACACTGCCTGACGGACAAGCAGTTACCAAAAGGATCAACATCCTTCTAACAAATTGGGCAGGAAAATATATATGTAATATTATACCACAGAGGTGCTACTATGCCACTGTCTAAGGAAAATATCACTCAAAAGAAAATCAAAATAATTACCAACCAGCAAAAGACCAGATTTACTAACTTTGGAACACCCCCATCCGTTAGAACACCAGTATACATTTTAGTAATATAACATCTCACCAACAAAGATAACTTGAATACATTGAAAGATTACAAAACAATTATGCAACTACCTAACTTATAACGCTAATAAAAGTAAATTAATCTGGAAAACATCAAAATATCTCAAATACACTATGAGAGCAAGGAACCGAAAACCCACAAGGAGTAAAACCGAAAACTCAAATAAAACTCATAAACACCCGTGATTACTTAAAGGCAAGACCAAAATAATTAAAACCAATTACCAACAAACCGACCCCGTAAATTAAAAACACCCCAAAGGAAAACCAAAGCAAACTTGATACTAGCCCGAAGTAATACCAACAGGTAAAAATCCCAAGTTAGAATTCCATCTACCAAAAACGCAAAATTATGACTCAACATTCCACAAAATAAAGCACGAATAATTAGTCTATCAAAACCCCAATAAAAATCAACAACAATACTATAATCCAAAATTATATAATACATTAGTGCACAATTTAAAAGAATACATACATAGAATTAATAAACGATTTGTAATAAAAGGATTATTCAATAAAGTTTCATATAGTCTCTAAGAATCGCTATAATCAATGTATTTCTTATATCTTACAAGTTCTCTAATGAACATCCTGCAACTGTGGCTTCTACATGGGTGATCAGTCTTCAAATCGCCATTTCTCATCTGGATAAAGTTTACACAGTTTAAACACTTTAGTTATTACAAATTATTGTTAAGTTATTTTTACAACCAGCTTAAGGATGATCATCAATGCAGGTAAGGCTTCCTACTAGTCTTGCAACGGCCATCGGTGTGGCCTAAGCTACCACAAATCATACATTGTAGCACTCCATAAAATTCCCTGCACCTCAACTTGTGCCACTGGAAATAAGCAAATCCCTGGGTTACCAATGTTCGAAAGGCTCCCTCCATCACCCAATGGTACTCAGAGCGAGCCTTGATCTTAAATTTAAAGGTCAAGCTATTCTACTTGTTTCCAAGACAATGATTCTGGAGGATAAAACCTTCAATCAAACTATATTCGATATTAAAGAAACTAATCCTATGTTTTTTTTGGCCGGGCGATCAAAGACAAATTTATCCTCCAATTCAAAGTACTCTGTGAGCTTCATAAGTTTCAGCGCCAATTCCTACCTAGAAACTTCCATCAAAGCACCTGCTCTAGGAATGTCAAATAATTTACCAATTCCTATGCCCAATTTAGTAGGAGCAACGCCGGAAACAATGATATCATGTCTAATAGTATTCTACGTTCCCGGAACCAATGACCTGACAATAGAAGTTTTACTATTCCTAGGGGCACCACCAGCCCCAACAACTGTCTCATCTTTCGAAGTAGGAATCACCCCAGAGCCCAAAGGCAAACACCTTTCAGTGAGGTAGAGGCGGGAGAAGGACCACTTGAAGCCAAAATATCAGTAGCCAAATTCAAGTTAGCCAAAGACTTTGTAAGATTCGACAAAATGCATCCATAGCCCGGCTGTGCCGATCAAGAACAGCCCCCATAGAGTTAAAAGCTAGCCTAAATTCGTTCAATCTACTCATCGAATCATCGAGTTCTTTCCGTAGGGTCCCCTGTTGCTCCTCAAGTGCTTCCATAGCATAGTCAAAAAGAATTAGCTACATTTTTAGGGCGGCTTTCAACAACAAGGTACGCATGATCATTTCAATGCACACTCACATAGCCTCCGAAGATTTAGCTATGTTGTTGTTGTTGTTACTGATGACCTCCTGTTTCGGCGGAGCTGAAGATTTAACTATAATGGCAATTAAAGGTTTAAAAACCAAGTCACCTAGTCACTCTGTAAAGGACGAGCAAGCTTAGAATCCTTTTTCTCAATGTAGAAGGATCCAAAGGACACTAAAATTTTTTTAGCGTCTTGAGGGTAAATAGTCCCCACCGATTCAAGTCGGGATCCAGAAGATTTACCAGGTCCACCAAGGCACCCAGTTGAGTCGTATAAGCTATAATTAAACCAGTAAAGATACTCCAGACATAACCGATCGATATTAGCGCATGCAAAAGAACCAAGTACAGAGATAACAGAAATGTTACCGGTACGGAAATTAAGCAGAAACAATAAAAAAGCGCAAGGATACCTTAGAAATATTTATTAAGTCTCTAAGTAGTCAAAAACACATATCAGAAAAAACTGTCCCGCAGTCAGCCCCAGTAGTGATGAAAATCAGAAATGCAAAAATTAAATCTTTCCTAAGCTAAAAAATTTCCAAAAATTATCATTATTTTTCCAGTTTAACAGGATCGCATTTAGTAAATATTAATATTAAATATCATAATCAGGGAGGAGTCACGAAAAATAATTCTTGTCCTCATATAACCTCAAATTCAAGGCCCATCAAGTAAATAAATACTGCTCAGCATACCAAAAGTATAACCAATGTTAAAACAATAGGTGCTAGGCAAAACCAATCCCAGATTACCAGGCAGAGCCTCTCAATGAAAATAATTCATAATAGACTGAAAACGAAAATTTAGGGGTGTTCTGAACATTCGATTACATTAAAAACAATAGACTTCCAGTATTTATTGATTGTAATTTTTGTACCAAATATCGTTCAAATTGCTACATTCGTTGGGGAGGGGAGATACTGTCTCCACAGACTCACAGACACGTGCACTTAGCATCACCTCAAAAACATTCGATTCGTGTTCAGGAATGCTTAAAGCATGCTCTTTCGTTGAAAACTCGAATTCGAATTTTGTACTTTGTATATAAGGAAAGTAATAAACTGTAGAAAAAAATAGAATCGTCCTCAGTGAATAGATAGATGAAATATAAAATATAGATTTTTTGGAAATCGACTGGCCAGGCGTAGATTTTCAAAATATCTTCAGAACAGTAACTTAATAAGATTTCATTTTGTTAAGGAATGAGTGCATCAGGGTGTTCGCAAAGAAGTGTTAAACATCAAATATCGAAATGGCAATGGCATACTTACCGTTTCGTCATTCTCCTCAAAGTCTTCCTCGTAATAGCCGAGCTCCTGGGTCAGCCTGTAGGCATCAATCCTTCTTTGAGCCCATTCTTCGAGACCCCGAAGTCGAAAACGCTGAGCTACCCGCTGAGTCCAGGCCGAGAAAAAAATTCTTTAATTATAGCTACGTAGAGATATTGGTAGCGAGCACTCTTATGTCAGCTAGAGCCCCTATTTATAAGAGTCTTAATGCCAGTATCGACGTCGTCGTGCTCGTGGTTATTTTAGCCAAGCTTCTGACTAAAATTCTAAAATACGTCCTCACGTTGTCTTTTCAAAAGAGAGATCGCTGAGGCGAAATCGAGTAGCCTGCAGGCTAGTCGCTTCGGCGCTCGTTGCTTTCGGCGAAACCAAGGTAAGTCGATCTCATTTAGCATTGCTTTGGTGATCCGGACAAGATCCACACACGCAGCATTCCGATATGAAGTCCGCTCTCTCTACAGACTGACATCAAACTGGATTTGTGTTCGTTGTGTATCTCTCAATATTAAAATAAAGTAGCTAACGCTATTTCACAAATTTCGCATCTCTCGAGTTTCTACTTCTCGTACCGGAAAAACTATAGTATACAAAATATAAAATGTTGTACATTTGTAGAGACATGTTAGAGGAATATGCTGAAATAAACAGTATTTGATTTGAATTTTAGTTTAAGAAATATTTAATGTCAAAGTGTCAAAGACAAAATATTTGAACTACGAGTTCATGTCCTGGACAGACTAACGATAGCAAGACCACGAATTTCAGTAGGCATGCTCCGACATAGGCAAATTTTTGCAAAACAGAGACCTTTTCTTAAATTTCGATGTAGTTTATGAGTTATTTTACATTTCATGCACTTTTGAAGTGAAAAATGGCCTTCTGTATGGAACGTCTCCCGAGATTCTCTGTCTCGTACCGTAAAAACTATAGCATACAAAATTATGAAATTTGGTGCGTTTGTATAAAAATGGTAGAGAAACATGCTGAAATAAACCGAATTTCGATTTAAACTTTAGTTTGGCTTGAAACATCTTGCGAAGCGAGCTCAGAGAACCAGCGAAACCTCCCGACTCGCCAAGCGAGTTATGGGGGTGGGCAAAGTGTAGCGAGAAGGGTGCGGAGCCCCGTAGTCATATAAATAAATATATATGCCGTACCTCTCAAACAGTAGAATCTCGATTATCCGAGCCAAAAACAACCAAAAACAGCTCGGATACATTCAAATTCGGTAAACACGGAAAGAGCTTCGTCTACTGCACTATACACATTTACGTTGACATTTTGCGAATATGTCCCTTCCCCTTCCCTTTAAGCTCTCCCCTATATTTATTCATCTAAAAGTTTCAATATTTGTCAACATATCGTCTAAAGTGAACTCTGTTAACACAAGATAGTTTGGGCGACCACCGAGTTGCTTACATTAGAACAAATGGACTATTTCTTGTTAGTAGTCGCGTAAATTTTTCATTCAAAATGAACTAGGTCGATAAAATACTGAATTCACGACCCATAAAATTGTTTGAAGATACCAAAGTATGATATTATTTTAAAAATCAGTTCATGCCAAGGCCACTTACATTGTAAGTTTTGTATTTTGAATAACTTTTGTAAGCAATAATTTTTAAAGTATATTGTAAACTTTCAAAAAATCAAACTTCAACTTTTCGATTTCTTATTTATGTATCATGTAAAAATTCGAAAAAAAAAAAAACTTTTAATGGCATTTATCGACTTTTTACTTTTCTTGCATTGTATAATGGATAAGGAAAGTATTGTGATGGGGTCGAAAATTCGAATACGAATGTGCACGATCCTCTTTTTGATCAAAACTTCCTTTTTTTTTTCAAGGATTTGATATCATTAACGAAAAACAGACAAGCTTTGGAAAAACATTTCAATTTAATTTTTAAACTAGATATTCATAATCTAAAGAATAACTGTTTAACGTGTTTTTGTCCTTCCAGGTCCTCCAGAAGCTCTTCGGTGACCTAGATGGCACACTTATGATATCGACCACGAGATAGAACCTAACAGATATGGAATTTTGGTTCCCCTTGGTGAAGCGGGGTATTTTCGAAAAGCCATTCCTCCAGAACTCCCCCTAGTGACCTAACAGATTGAATCTGTAGCGTGAATGCGTAATCACCAACTTGGCAGTGCCTGGGTTTGACCCCGAGACCAAAGCGTGGTAGGGCAGTATCATAGAGTTGAGCTAAAGACGTTTCCAGATCAAGGTATTTAATACTGCCTTATGAGCGTTCGTTGCAAATATTTGAAAATTTATAGTATCATACATGGGACAGAGTTTAATGGAGTCTGATATTCGATTTCCCTCCGAAGGCGGAGAAAATAGTATTTTTCGAAAAGAAAAAGCCCTTCCAGACTCTCCAGTGACCTGGTGATTCAGAAGGCTGAATCTTTGCACACTTATGGAGTCGACCCTGTCGCAAAACTTAATTAAGCCGGAATTTCAATCCTTCCTCCAGAAGGGAAAATATGAAAGAAATGGCAATCTTTCCATACCTCTTCATTTTGAAGATGTCCAGAAGGGGTCATGAAAATATATTGTAGCGACCTTGAAGGCTGCATATTTCCATACTTATATGTAGTATCGACCATGAGACAAAACCCAACAAAGTCAATTTTCGATGATGATTATTTTCGACGCCAACAAGATAAAATTTGATAATAAAGCTACAACTTAATTTTGTTAAGTCCCTTCCTGCGACAGACGTACAAGTAAAGAAGACATGAGTATTATGCTATTCCTGATTCTTCGCCAAATATGGGAACCCAGTTGAGAATGGGAAAATGGAGAAAGGTGACATGTGTGAGGGAAGGGTCGATACATGCACAATGTGTCGAGGCATGCTCTTTGCAAATTCAGTAGATTTTTGTGGGAGCGATTCTTTCTCAAATGTATTAAGAAGAAATGTATTAAGTAGTTCATTTGAAACGAAAGGAATATTCACTCATTTCATTTGAGAGCTATCGAAAATACCGAATAGACAGTTGTCGTTCTAGTTTGCGTGTCTCGGCGTGTTTCTGTAACGTGTTTCTAATAGGTATCTTAAATAACGTTACCCATTCAATTAAATCCTTGTCTCCAAAGTTAAGGATGCTCTTTTTCTTCGAAATTCTTCTTTTCCAGACGAGTCCTTCCGATCGCGGATGCTCCATCACGTAATTAATCTTCTCCAGGCTCATCAGATTTTTCTGCGAAAAACAAAGTAAGTTTTGCTTTTAAAATGGATCGCATGCAATGCGATAATCTAGCACGGGCAGAAAGACACCCAGCCTGATACATATTGCTACCAAAAACCTCTTTCATGTCTCATTTTTGGAAAAGAGAATTTTCATTTTTCAATTACTAATTATTATTACAAGACGATTCGAGTCGCTCGACATAGGCGGCAAATTGGGTATATCGCCGACTTAACGTCTGGTGAAGTTTGAACATTTTCTGAATCACGTAGGTTTTGCGGGAACCTTCCACAGATTCAATATTCAGAGAACATCTTAGGTGATAAGGTATCAGTGGAAACGCCATGTTATTACTGAATACGTTATTATTGCTTTGAGAACCCGATCCTCTTGCTTGTGAATTGAGTATTAAATGGCTTTTTCATTGCAGCCGACGGATGTTTGGGCACTAGACAGCTAAAGCGTTATTAACTACATCTTCCTGTTGACGTTAATTTCTGCTTTAAATAAAAGTTCTCCCGACACTCGGACTCGATCTTGTATACCGAGAATACACCTACAAATTCAGAGGATACGTCGTGACAACACATACCAACATACATACTAACATATAAAGTTGATAGTGTTTTAATAGTATAGATTGATTACCCAGTCGTCTACATCCTTCGCTTTTACAGTCACAACATCATCAGACTTTTCTTTTGCTGTCTTCTTTGAGGGAACTTCCTCCGGCTTGCTAGCCGCAGTCTTCTTTGAGGGACCTTCCTCCGACTTGCTAGCCGCCGTCTTCTTTAAGGGAACTTCCTCCGACTTGCTAGCCGCCGTCTCCATCTTACGGTAACTGCTTTCCGCCAAGTCGTGAAAAAACTCCAGACGGTGAAGACGCAGACTGCTTAGAACATCGTCCTGACGAGGAAAGTTATATTAAAAAGGGCAAAAATAATGACTTATGACTGTCGACATATCTGCAAAATATTATGTTATTTCTTTATATATATATATATATATATATATATATTAGAAATATGTAATAATAAAAAATTCAAGTAATATTAACATCACCATAGAAGCAAAATCACGGTCATAATGCCGATGAGAGAAGCCAAGACGCATAATTACGGGGTGCCTGTGCCTCAAGGCACGTAACCTCACATCTGATGTGTAGCAATGTCCGATGATTATAGCAGATTTGAAGTCTGTCTATGAACTCAGCTCTGGAGAGGATGCTCTGTAGAAGTCGCTTGCTACAGCATGGATGAGATGGAGACTCTGTCTTGGAAGGCTGATCCGACAAGTAGGTAGGAAAGGGAAGGGGAGAGAGGCTAGGACAAGGACCAATCAGAATGATTGGACAGGAGCATTTAAGAATATAAAGTTTAGGACTGATTTACAAGAATAATTTTAAAGATAGAGTAAAATAAATAAAATAAATTAGATAAAATAAATACAGTTTACATTTAGAATTAATAATTTACAATTTACAAATCTACTTTAAGCTAGAAGTTCTCCCGAAAATTGCCTCAAAGGAGGCACAAGTCACTTTCCCTCACCAAAAAAATTACACATAAGTTTGCAAAAACTAATTAAACTGCAAGATGTTGTGCAGAGTTTGAAAACAAGTACAGTTTTGTACAGTATAAATGAAAGGACACTAGGATGTTACTTATGAACGTGGACGAGAGTACCGTACACACGCAACGCGAGTGGCAAATGCTAGCCGTGCTAATGGCCTGTGGCAGGGCCGTGAAGGAAGAGTCGAAAAGCGCTAAGTCCTTGAATTGGAGTGGCGCCATTTATCTTCGATCAGGGATGGGAGTTGAAAAACTAGGAAACACCCGTTTGAGGGACTAGGTATCGACGCTTTTTCCATTTGGTCTCGTTAGAGCCAAACAGAATGTGCCGAGGCCTGCGCTTCCTAAGATAGGAAGGCGATATCGGGTCATAGACCTGATCGACGTCTCTCATACAGGGTCTACTGGAGTTTTTTTTGTAAAAATTTTGAGTGAGTAGCCCAATACACTCTGCAATGCCAGATATTTTTAGATCGTGATGCATTACCTCATTCTGGAAGTATCTAGGAGCATTAACTACGCATCGCAAGATTTTATTTTGAAAAATTTGCAGTTTTCCAATGTTGCTTTTTGCAGCCGCCCCCCATACTGGGCAGGCATACAAAAAGCCAGGTACAATGATTTGTTTGTAAATAATCAACTTATTTTTCAGGGAAAGGTGGGATTTCCTACCGAGGAGGGGCATGAGTGCTCTATAAGTTTTGCCAGCAGATTCAATTTTGTTTCTGATATGCTCCCTGTAAGTCATATGGGCGTCCAGGGTAACGCCCAGATACTTAGCAGAGTGGGAAAGAGATAGGCTCGTTGAAGATATTTAATACGAAGTTATGATTGCCTCCTCGGTAGTTCGGTTTGAAAATGACAACTGCACTTTTGGTCGCGTTAATTTTGATTCTCCAGGTCATGAGCCAGTGCTCAAGGCTATTCTTAATGCAACTCTGTAGTGTGTTGTTCGAGTTGTGTGGTGATCGGCTACGGACGATAAGCGCTGTATCATCGGCAAAGATGGCCAGCTTGACTTGTGGTATGCTTGGAATATCGTTGATGAAGATATTGAAGAGCAGAGCACTGAGATTTCCTCCCTGAGGAACCCCGGCCCTGATTGGTCTAATTGTGGAGAGAGTTTTATCCACTCATACATAGAAGAAACGATTAGTGAGGTACGAATTGATGATGGTCAAAAGTTGAGTCGAAATGCCAAGTCGCACCAGCTTGGAAATAAGCCCAAGCAGATAAGTTTTATCAAAGGCTTTAGCCACATCGAAAAATACTATGGTAGTATACTGTCTGTTGGTAGCGTTCTGATGGGTAGTTTCGACAACACGCATAAGTTGGGAGTGCGTTGAATGCTCAGTTCGAAATCCATGCTGGTCAGGTATCAAAAAATTTTTCAAACAACAGAAACTATCCAAACGCTTGAGCAACACCAATTCATAGATTTTCGAGAGGCTAGAGGGTAGGCTTATTGGTCTGGAGTTCTCGGCTAGCGAGAGATTTTGATTTGCTTTTGGAATAGGGAGGATGACAGCGGTTTTCCAACTTTGGGGAAAGAATCGATGTTCCAACATATGGTTCAGCAGCATGGTAATCCAGCAGAGGTACAGGTCCGGGAGGTTCTTGATGATGCGATTGCTAATTTTATCAAGACCGGGAGCTTTCTTGACGATCAGTCCATCAACGATATGCAGGATTTCAGCCAAAGAGATTCTCTCTAAGTCGTTTGGTGCTTGGGCGTGTAGTGCATTGTGATTGGTCTGTTGTAGTTCGTGTTCAGTGTCTGTATAAGTGTGGATGAAGTTGTGGTCAATATGTGGTGTGAATTGGAGTTCCAAGCTATCTGCGAACAAATTAGCTTTTTCCTCCGCAGTCTGGGCGAGTCCATTAGGGCCGTTAAAGGACGGAATAGATGTTTTGATGGATCTCATGTTCTTAGCTGTTCGCCAGAGACTGTGATTTGCAGGTGTGAATCCCTCAAGGTGAGTTTTCCAGCGTTGCTGGGTGTGTGTTTTAATCATAGCCTTGATCTCATGCTGAAGTTTACAAAAGCGTGCGCTGTAATCCGGGAACCTAGTGCGCTGCCAATCCTTTCGTAATCGATTTCGCTGTCTAATTTTGTCCCTAATATCACCAGGTAGTGCGTGATAATTAGTTCGCTGTCTTTTTGGTTTCGAGGCCTCAGCGACTGCCTCTAGCAGTACATGATTCATATCGATAATACATCTTTCTATGTCAGCAGTGCTGGCAATTTTGGGGGGGGGGGGTGCTTTTGAATTTTGAAGAATGTACCTAAAGTCATCCCAATTTGTATTGAGCTCCTCCGGGTGGTCTAAAGACAGATTGTTGAAGTTGAGGGTCAGTATCACAGGAAGGTGATCAGAGGTCAGATTAGTATCTGCTCTGATCGTATAATCAAAAGGAATATTTCGAAAAATAGACAGATCAATAGTGCTTGGGTTTCTACTTCCTGTGAGAGTAAAGTGGGTCAGAGTAGGAGGAGCTACGATCCTGAGGTTGGCGCACTGGGCCAATCGATTTAGAGCAACGTCATTGCGGTTCGAAGTTGAGTCCCAGGTGCGATGGCGAGCGTTTAGGTCGCCAGCTATGATCATGTTACTGCTGAGTCTAAGAAGTGCTTCAAGATCCTTTACAACAGAAGAATTACGATTTGATGGAGGGTTATACACTGAATCAAGTGTAATCGGGACCAAATTTGGAATAGTGATCTTAACGAGCGGGGCTTCAAGCTTCGTAAAAGCCGGGGCGCTCATACGGTGATGGGGAATGTCATTTTTGATATAAAGTGCAATGCCGCCAGAAAGAATCCTATTATTAAAAGCAGGGCCAATGGGACGATAAGAGAAGTATCCAGTGTAGTTACAAATTGCAGGAGAAGAGGGTGAGGAGAGACGAGTCTCGCTTATCATGAAGATGTCAAAGTTGTTATTTACAACGTAATCACGTATCTCGCCTAGCCTGGAATGCACGCCATTGGCATTCCAAAAGTCGACTTTGAGAGACTGCAAATTCCGGGAAGTGGGCCGAGAATAGGAAGCCAGAAAGGAAGGACAGGGGGGGTTACCCTAGGAGAGCGTTGTAACGCTGATAGATATGAAATATCATATCTATCTCAGTCTTAGCTTTTCTTAGGTCTGGTAGCGCTTGGCTAAAGGCTTGCATGAGTATATCTTTGTTGTGGGTATGCCTCATCATCTGCTGTTTTTAATACGTCAAATGATAATTATATATAATTTTACAATCAATCGAAGAACCCAGAGAACTTTACTTAGAGCAATATTTCTCTAACCATTCTTATGCGAGTGTCACTGAATAGCTTCAGATGAAATGCCCATACTCTAAAATCCCTAATAATTAAACAATTATGTGCTAAGTAAAGCGTTTTCGAGAAACTGGATCTGTTACAGACAAAGCTAGAAAAGGCAGGCCTTCTAATTTAGAATAAAATATTTTAAATAAAGACTGCGTTATTGAAGTTTTTCGATAAACACTTAAATGACACTTTATAAGAATAGAAAAGTATTAACCGAACACCCGTTAATCGGCAAATCGAATATGTGTGCAGAACCCCTTAAAGAAGATAATATTGGAAAATTTAAATTACACACTTCTTCCTTTCGAACTATCTACCCATACTCAAAATTAAAGTCTCTATATCTTCCTGAAGCATGATATTTTATCATTTCCCCATTCGAACATCTTTCTGTGGAGCACAGCCATAAATGGACATTTAGAAGAAACTCTATTCGTCTTGGGTTTTTTATCAAATGATTGACCCATATACCAAATATCAAGCCTCTATCACATTTAAAAGGAAGCGTGTATAACTTATTCGGAAAATTATTATTAAAATTATTATCGAACATTTAGGTGTGTGTCACCCCCTAAATAAGCAAATATTGGAAATCTGAAATTGCACATTTTCTTCCTTTCAAACTATCTATCTGTACACCAAATTTGAAGTCTTTAACCTATCGCGAAGTATGCTTTTACTACCATTTCACCTTTCGGACGTTTTTCTGTGTAGCATCTCCTCAAATGAACATTTTTGAAAAACTGTATTCATCAAATATATTTTTGAAATGATTAGCCCATATACCACATTTCAAGTCGCTATCACATTGTAAAGGAGGCGTTTTTCATTTGTTCGTCAAATCGAATATTTTAGTGTGCGGCATTCCCTGCAATAGCAAATGTTGGAACACTAAAATTGCACACTTTCTTCCAAAGCAACAATCTACCCGTACACCAAATTTAAAGTCTCTATCTCATCGCGAAGCATGCTTTTTCTATCATTTCATTTTTCGAATGCTTTTGTGCGGAATACCCATTCCCTTAAATGAGCATTTTTGAAAATCTCCACTTTTCTTGGGTTTTCTACAAATGATTCGCCCATATATGAAATATCAAGCCTCTATCACGTTTTAAAAGGGGGGGGGGTTATTCTGAAAATCGAACATTTTGGTGTGCGGCACCCCCTAAAGTAGAGAATAGTGGAAAACTGAAATTGTACACGTTCTTCCTTCCAAATTATCTACCCGTACACCGAATTTGAAATCTCTATCTCATCCCGAAGCATATTTTTATCATTTCCTATTTCGAACTTTTTCTCTGGAGCATCCCCTTAATCGAACATTTCTGAGAAACTCTATTCGCCTTAGGTGTTTCCATTAAATGATTAGCCCATTTTTCATTTATTCGGAAAATCGAACAGTTGGGTTTGCGACACCCCCTAAACTAGAAAATATTGGAAAACTGAAATTGCAAACATTTTTCCCTTCGAACTATCTACCCGTACATCAAATTTAAAGTCTATCTCATCCCGAAGCATAGTTTTTCGTTATTTCACCTTTCGAACGGTTTTCTCTGGAGCACCCTCTTAAACGAACATTTTTGAAAAAATCTTTCGTCTTGGGTGTTTACATCAAATGAGTCACCTATATACAAAATATCAAGCCTCTATCACGTTTTAAAAGGGGGGCGTTTTTCCTTCATTTCGAAAATCGAACATTTTTGTGTGCGGCACCCCCTTAAGTAGAAAATATTGGAAAACTGAAATTGTACACTTTCTTCCTTCCAAACTATCTATCAGTACTCCAAATTTGAAATATCTATCTCATTCCGAAGCATGCTTTTTTATCAATTCACCTTTCGAAAGTTTTCCCCTGGAGCACCCCCCCTTAAAAGAACTAAAAACTAAACAAAAAAAACTAAAAACACCCCCCTCAAAAACTATATTTTAAAGGAGCAGTTTCTCATTTATCAAATTTTAAGGGAGCAGTTTCTCATTTATTTGGAAAATCGAACATTTTGGTGAGCGGCACCCTCTTAAGTGGAAAATATTGGAAATCTGAAATTGCACACTTTCTTCCTTTCGAACGGTTTACCCATATACCAAATTTGAAGTCTATCTTATCACAAAGCATGCTTTCCTATCATTTCACTTTTTGAACGTTTTGGTGTGGAGCACCCCCTCTACAGAACGTTTACGAAAAATTCGATTTTTCCAGGGGGTTTTACCGAACGACCGAGCCGTATACCAAATTGCAAGTTTCTATCTATTCGGACAGTGCTTAAAAAAAGCGTGACGGACAGACGGACACTTGGCAATTAGTATACAGAGTGTCCCAAAAAGATTGAAACGCGCTTTAATTCTTTATCTGTTGGAGATAAATGGGCAATGTAAATTGCAACAATGTTGAAAGTAAGGTAGGAAATAAGAGTACGTTAATGAAATAGTCTTCCCATTCATTTTCAAAAAGTTACACTTTTTAAATTTTTATACGACCCCCTTAGACAAATTGGGTCAATCAGAAAATTTTTATTTTTAATGTAACAAGATTATTAAAAAATCCGCATATCTGTATTTTTAAAATTTAGCGAGTTATATTTAATTGAAAATTGAACATTGTGGACCCTATATCAAATTAGAAATGCAAATTTGTGACATATCGTAAAAAGATAAAACTGGATGATAATACATAGGATATCCAACCGCGTAGTGAGTACGACTGCTTTATATGATCTCTATCTGTGTAATGCTTTATTTAGATGCATTTGTGATAAAAAAATTTGACACATATTAACGTATTTCTGATCTAAACAATTTCCATCATCAATTTGTTTATGATCCCTATTTTCACTGATGAAACAACCTTTTACAAGGTATGGTAAAGTGGCATAAGTCAGATTTTTTCCTTTATTCAGTGGATTTTAAAGATACAGATATGCGGGTTTTTTAATGATCTTGTTGCATTAAAAATAAAAAATTTCTGATTGACCAAATTTGTCTAAGGGGGTCGTATGAAAATCAAAAAAGTGTAACTTTTGAAAATGAATGGGAGGACGATTTCATTAACGTAGTGTTATTTCCTACCTTACTTACAACATTTTTGCAATTTACATTGCCCACTTCTCTCCAACAGGTAAAGAATTAAAGATCGTTTCAATCTTTTTTCGACACCCTCTATAATAGATAGATTGTTCTTAAATAAAAATAGCGAAATAAAAATGCAATGATGTTTCGGTAGGGTTTGTCCGTCTGTCCAACCGTAAGCAAATCTTCTCAAAGGTATATCGCATTGTGAATTCATAATGGCCATATTTTCGTTGAGTAATTTAATGGTTATAATCAAACCATTGAATTATAGTTTTTATAGAAGAGCTTGGATGCACACGAAACCACTGTAAAAAATCAGCAAACGATCAAAGTGCTAAAGGACAGTAATACCTACACTAAGAAGTTCTATATTGAATTAGCGATAGAGGAGGAAAGCGGGAATTAGGAGTCGAACTAACTATCCCAAGACTAGCTGGCAGACCGCAGCACCAAGTTAATAATTTAGTGGAAAGAGACTCGTCATCAACAGCGTACTGAAAGTGGACTATTTACGTTCTTTGGTCAAATATATCCTATGATTTTGTGAAATTTTTCGCTAGCTAAATGCTTCCAAATCATTTAAAAATTAAGAGTCTACGGATGTTAAATCATACTTCAGAAGGATCATCGAGGCATCATGCCACCTCATGGCACTATACGATTCAGACCAGGACATCCTACAACAAATTGTTGCAGAAGTAAAACTCCTTTATCAGAGGCCAAACTTCAGTAAGTCTTTTTCGCTCGGCGTATTGGAGAAATTGAGGGAAGACCGCGATATTTACCCGCACCTTATTAAAGTGTACAGGAACACACTTCGGGTGTCAATTGTCACAGCAGAGAGAGGTTTATTTACTTTACTAGGGCTTAAAACTTGGCTGAGGCCTCAAATGGTTGACAGGACTCGCAGACCGGCTGACAGGACTCGCTCTGATGATTGATCATCCCCATATTTGAGTTGATGTAGAGGCCGTAATAAATTAATTTGCCACAAAGGAAATTAAGTTTATTTTATAAATACTATTGGCTGAGATATGAAAAAATAAAGATGTTAAAAGATGTATGAGATATAAAATTATAGAAATAAAATTTATATGAAAAATGATATTTTAAAATATATATCTATGAATGTGTTTGGGTTTGCCTTTGACTTATCTATGTTTTGCGAGTTTATTCAAGGGCATTACAAAACACGACCACAAATTTAACAAAATATGTGTTGAAGATCCAGACCACTCGACTGACCCAAGGGTTTACAGTAGCCGTTTGAGTGGCCGGTAGGAGCAAAATAGGTGTGACTTAGCTTTTAAGCTTTGCGCCCCACCCGAAAAAATTTTCTGGATCCGCCCCTATATCATTCTCTTACAAAACAGCATAAGAGACACAGAGTCGAATTCACTCAGAAACGCGTTGCTTTTGCATCAAGTGGGAGGATGTTGTGTTTTCAAATGAGAAGAAGTTACATTTTAATGAACCAAATGGTTCTCATTACTACTATAGTACGACCTTCGTAGAAACAGGTCACATTTTCAAAACGTCATTTCGGAGGTGAATTTGTGATGATGAGGGGTGATTTTGTAGCAAAAGAAATTATTCCAATTATTTTTTTATAATTATAGACGAACGAAGCGAAGTCCATTCTCCATCCCTAACGAAAAGAAGTCAACATTTGCCTGAATTTTGTGATCCCTTCTATTCGGAAAGGTAGCAAAATGCATACATACGTGAAATTGCACACAGATTTGCAGAATCACAATTTTGATCATGAAAATAAACTGTAACAGGGCGAAACGCCCATTTTTAAACTGCGCATGCTCACAATGCTTTCTACCAATACCAAGTAAACAACAACTTTTAAACCGCTCATCCAAGCGTTATGCACTTTCATGTATTGTGATTGAAACGTGCTCTTGTATATTAAATACATTTTTGCTATTTACATGCGTTACTTTGATTTCAGTGTTTTACTGTATTCTAATTTGTTTCATTTAATATTCAAATTCTAAAAACGTATAAGTTCTTTTGTGTTAGGATTCTCAAATATTGAAATTAATTTTTTATATTTCTAATTTCATAATTATTTATGAAATTAAGTTTTAATTTGAAATCTTTCACAGCACGCATACTTGGGGCGCGGTAGCCCATTGGTTAGCGCGCTGGAGTTGCACTCGGTAGGCCCGGGTTCGATTCCAGCCACTGCCAAAACTGCCGTCGTGTTCATGCGGAGTACGATCACGTTAAACATGTGGGTCCGAAAGTCCTTCCGAGAGGTTGGTGGTAGGGGAAGGAGGGTACGGTCCCTGTGGATGCCTCCCCCACTGGGTTCCGGTCTAAATTGGGTGGCACTTCCCGACCGTCCAAACAGTTACCTTACACCTTTCTGGTAGGTCGGACGGTCTGGGTTTCAACAACAACAACAGCACGCATACTTCATTTCATATGTGCCATGATCCTATGAAGTATGATCTTACCACTTCATATGTGCGAGTTCATTCAAAACCCTGCATTTTGCTACTGTAAAACCAATTCAGGGGCATCTTCAGATATGTTACCAGAAAATTCAGCGCCCGAGGCCTCACTTATCACCTCTGAAGAGTATTTTTTCCAACAGGACAATGTCTCAATTCATGTCTCTGCAGCATTGAAAACGTGGTTTCATGCCAATTTCGTGGAATTGCCCGATTGATCAGCCAGAGTTCTTTCTAATTTGAAGCCCGTGGAAAACCTGTGGGGCATTATGGCCCGAGAAATATATAGAAATGAGACACAATATGAAAATAAAGACTATCTGATGTCAGCCATTAACTTTGAAGAAAATCCCCCAAACAAACTTCAACTGACTTTTCTCAATTAATGACAGCATGAATGATAAGATAATCGAAAAGAAGGGCAAATTTCTTAATTATTATCGTGTTTACAAAATATGATCCATGTTGTCCTTATACTTTTTTCCAAGTTTTGCTCAATACAAGATTTTTGAAGCAACATTACGTGGGTTAATCTTGGTTTAACTTGATACACTCTTTTGAAAAAAAAAAAAAAAAAAAAAAAAAAAAAAAAACTAAGCACCCCTAAAAATAATCTGATTGTCTCGAAATTTCGCATGCAAATTCCTTTATACCAAATATGCAAATGATTGAATTTGCAAGGCCAATGAGTGTTAACTTCGGTCATAGCGCGCGTTTCTACTGCGCAACTAGCATCCTATAAAACTGGTTAAAAATGTGGACGGTTTATCTCTGTTCGTTATCGGCTTCCGTGGAGACACAACCAATAATGCCGTTACGATGTTGACGACGACCTTATAAGCAATAGACGAATTCGAACATGGTCGTATAGTCGTAATGCGTGAAACTGGCTGGTCATACTGAGGAATAGGCCCCCACCTGCACCGAACGGACACTGCTGTGCAAAGATGCTGGCAGCAATGGTTTGCTGAAAGGAACTCATCGGCGGGATGAAGGCTCTGAAAGGCCAAGGTGCACGAATGCGAGGCAAGATCGGATGATTGTGCGACAGACCCGAACTGGCCCAACGGCTTCATTGTTCGCCATCCAACGTGTGCTACAGTCTCTTCCATACCACACGTGGTACCTTCCACCATCTCAAGGCACTTGGCTGAGGTGGGGTTACGCTCACGGTGGCCTTTAAGACGTCTGCCCATAACCCCACAACATCGACAGAGTCGTTTGGAGTGGTGTCGTAGTCGAGCATCATGGCTGCCAGCAGACTGGCATCGTATAGTGTTCAGCGATGAATCACGTTTCAGTCTTTCAGCAGATGACCATCGGGTACGTATGTAGAGGCGCCAGCGATCCGAATCAGCCTTTATTTTACACAGGCACACAGCCATTACCCCTGATGTGATGGCGTGGGGTGCTATCTCTTACGACAGCAGGTCGCCCCTAGTCATCCTACGTACAACTTTAACATCTCAACGATATGTTGATGAAATCCTGCGGCTGCTTGCGTTACCCTTCATGGCACGTCATTCTGGGGCCATTTTTCCAACAAGATAATGCCTCACCACATACGGCTCGCATATCTATGGACTGGTTCCGTTCTCTTGATACTGTTCCTTGGTTAGCAAGGTCACCAGACCTTTCGCCAATCGAGCATGTATGGGACATACTAGGCCGCCAGATTCCGGCACCCCGAAATGTAGCAGATCTGGAGCAGCAATTAAGGAATGCCTGGCAGACTGTATCGCAGGATGGCATTAGGAAACTTCATCACTCCTTACCTAGACGTATACAAGTATGCATTGCCGCCAAGGGGGTTTCACCAATTACTGATTTGAAAATTCAATGTGCAATTGCTAACCAATTGGTCGAGCGGCCTTGATTTTGTAATCATTTCATTACCTGTGTATGAGCTGTACGCATATTTAATTTCAATAAAAACACTCACTTTCTTCATGGTGCTTCGTTTTCTTTTTTGCAAAAGAGTGTTTTTAAATATTTCAATGTTTTATAATTTTATGTGTTGTTTTGTGCCTAAATTTAACCTCAATAGATTATAAACCTCATGTAAATTTGCACATTTATAACTTGTCCATTAATCACTTTTTTCACCACTATATATTTGCACGAACTTTGCGTTACGCCTAGGATGTTATACATGTCTAAAACTTTCACATCTGGCCCGCACATTCACATAACACCCTGCCACATATAATACATCTGAGTGCCACTAGAATACATTAGCTATACATTGTGGAAGAGTCAATTCTCTCTTAATAACTGGGAGTTATATATTTAGGATGCAGAAACTTACCTTATATTTGGAACTCAAAGCGTTTATTAACTTTAGCATGGAGTCTCTGGAAGTAACATCTACCTTTCCTGTGAAACCAATCACATGCTCCAATCTGCGCATCTGCATTTTCATATCATCTACCATCTTTAAAGGTAAATTTTGCAATCTCTCTTAATACGAAATATAAATATTTGCATATACTGATGATTACAAGATCGCAACCTCCAGTTGCCATTAGCAAGTTTAAAAATGCTGACAAAATTCTCCAAAATAAAATTTCAGTGTATAAAGTCGAGATGAAATTCATAAAATATGAAGCATCCTTAATTTAATGAAACACGCCCTTTATCATGTGAGCACGATTGCAACAAAATTAATCGATGCAGAGAATAATTTTGGCCGCGTAATTAAAAGATGAGAAAAAGCATGAAAAAATGAAGAAGAGAAAAATTTAAAAAGTTGAACACAAAATTAACAACAAAAACGCAGAAAAACAACTAGCGGCAAAAAAATGGATCTAATAGTTAAAAAAACTAAAAGTCTACGTATTTCTGTTGATCTTCATCTATTGCTTAATTTATTTTTCAAATATAGCTGGCCCCGCGCATATAAACGAGCATGAAAATGCCACTAACGGTCTTGGCGCTAGAAATTTTAATTTATTGCGTAATTTTGTTTAGATAATTGCAGTCAATCTATCTAATATGTGTAGTTTTATTCCGCCAGGACTCCGTACGTGGATAATTTTTAAAGAACTAGATAGCTCCGTCCTTTGCTCGCCAACCTTCGAAACTCGCTTCGTGAGTCGGGAGGCTTCGTTTATTACTCGATGGCGCTCAGATCCTTTACAACCCGCCTGCTACGCAGATGTAATATACTTGTTGGTGTCGTCCCTTGTTTTCTGGCGCATACCAACCCATGGTCCTCGCTGGCGAAGTATAAATATTAAAGTCAATAGGGCATAAAAATCACTGTAAAAATGGTTCCAAGTGTTCTAAGGTTGTAGTCTACTGTATTGTGACTTAAGGGTGACGTTTTAACCATAACCCAATCTCATAGAAGTTGGAAATTCACTCGACCAATGAAATCTTTGCTAATACTGGGAATGCTTAATTTAATTAAGGGGGATGCCATCGAGACATATATCAGCAATAGGAATATAATAAAATCCAGTTCCGGTGCCAGAGGTAGCCAGGGCCAAGACAAATATATGGCGCGATCCTCCTTCCACATACACACTTATTCATTCTGGATAAAGGACGTTTATGGTTTTTCTTTCCTTTTTCCAAATTTTAGGGGGCCAAATATGTCATTTTTTTTTCCGAAAAAAAAAAAACCGTTTAAGTGCTTTCTTTGGCAGAGGCCCCTACAAGTAAGGCCTTGGACCATGTGCTTGTGTTTAGAATCTTAAAAACCTTTATTTAAATAATTTTTTTGTACTACTAGGGGCTCCGCTCCTGTTCGCTGACGCTCACCAACTCCCGTAACTAGCTAAGCGAGTCGGGCGGCTTTGCCTTCTACTTGATGGCGCTCGTTTTGTGAGATTCTTCTTTCCGCAACGTAATACGTCCGTTGGGACAATCTTTTATTCGCTCGTACTCCCCAACCCCAGATCTCGCTTCGCGAGCTATACGTTTTGCTGCTTGTTCTTTGTACAGTGACAAAAAAAAATCGCGTTTCGTTTGTTTAAATCATTAATTTAAATATGACTTATTTTGACATGACAACGGCGTTATGCTCGCAAACTGCTGCAATTCGAGTGACTTTCCTCGCATTTTGACGTCTCTATGGACAAAAATTGCAGTTTTTTCAAATCGTAGTTTAGGCATATCGCATTGCCGTCAAAGTCATAAAATAGCTTATATCAAATGATTTTAATATGTTTTTATTTGGTCTCAATTGAAAACAGAAAGAAAAATAAGTGGTAGGAAAAGTATGTTTTAAGACCTCATTAACACGATTCAAACAAGATGTTTGTGTTGTGTGCATATATAGATGTATGTGTGTTTGTCTGTGTGTGTTCTTGTGTGCGTGCGTATATGTATTTGTTTGTCTGAGTGCGTATTTGTATATGTATTTGCATGTGAATTTTAGGTAAGATAATTTATGAACGCATGCAAGTACCGGCATGATATTTCATATGTAGATGCATTATGTAAAATAATTGAAGGAGTTTGTATTTGCTTCGCATAAATTCAAACAAGATGTTTGTGTTGTGTGCATATATAGATGTATGTGTGTTTGTCTGTGTGTGTTTATTTGTATGTGTTCTTGTGTGCGTGCGTATATGTATTTGAGTGCGTATTTGTATATGTATTTGCATGTGAATTTTAGGTAAGATAATTTATGAACGCATGTAAGTACCGGCATAATATTTCATATGTAGATGCATTATGTAAAATAATTGAAGGAGTTGGTATTTGTTTCGCATAAATTCCAAGATTAAAACACAAAGTATTAGAAGTTTTAAATTTTTGTAGCATTATTTATTTTGATAGGCAATGGTGTGACAGTTGAGTTTAAGCGGGAAAATGATTGTTTGAACTATGGTCGAAATAATGGTATTACTAGCAATTGATAACTAAAGGCATTTCGCATACTGTACGGCTTATTATGAAACAAGAAGTATGCGGAACGTTGCTGTTCTAACGACTTTCCTCGCATTTTGACGTCACTATATGTATACAACTGTTTTAAATTCGTAGTTTAGACATAGTGCATTGCCGTCGAGGTCATTATTGAATAACTCATATCAAGTTATTTTAATATGTTTTATTTGGTGTAAATCGGCAAGAGAAAGAAAAAATAAAGGATAGGAAAAGTAAGTTTTAAGACCCCATGAACAAAGTTAAAATATTTTCCGCAAGATATATGTATGTGTGACAACATATTCTAAATCATCATGCCAAATTACAAATCATTTGATACCATAGGTGACAGAAAATCTCTCTATTTTAAAAGGATTCGATCAGTGGTTGTACAAAGTTTATTTTTTAATATAGAAAGATAATTCTGATCTTCTAAGATCCCAAAACTTACATTCTGATGCCACACAAAAAAAGTTAGTTCAATAAAATGTTATCCATATGTCTGTCGCATGCCTATGATTTGAACATTCTGGTGGATTTATTTTATAAACAAAACGTTATTTCCTTTTCAATTTTTTTTCTAACAATGAATATGTATGTGTGAAGAATGATAATCACTAAAAAATAAAATGAGATTAAAACATCACCCCAAAAAAATGAAAAGTTTGTCCCAAGAATTTTGGGCCACCACCTGCATAGCTGAAAAATATGGAATTTTTTTTTTCTTTCCCAAGGAAAGAGAAATTTTGAGAACTGCCAACACTGATAGAAAATAAACCTGGCAGTCATAAAATGGAGTTGCATTTCGCTGTTTTTCAAAGATTTTGTGATTAGCTATGGACTTTATTTTCAACATAAGTGTTTTTATTCCTTATTATTAACATACTTATAAAAAGCAGGTAAAATGCGAATATAAATTAATTTTGATTATGTATTTTTATAAATTTTCCATTTTGAAGGTAAGCCTGAAGTTAAGCCTAAAAAAGCTCCAGCAATGATTTGTTAAGAACTGCTAAATTTCTATTTTGTCATCCACATACCCAATTTTGCATGTCATCCACCTGCTTCAAACACTGAAAAATACTTAGATATTCCATTTAAGTAATCTAAGTTTTATGCATTTTCCCATCTTTACTAAGAACAATTATAAGAACTTGTTGCTTTGACTGGCTGTACATTTTTCGTAAATTATGTTTCGTCATCCACATGTTAGTAAATGTCATTAACATGCCCGTTACGTCATTAAAATGCCCCCCCCCCCAAAAAAAAAAAAACAAGGAAATACAAACATTTAAGCTCTGCGATGTCTTACTATAAATAACTCTTGAAGTATTATAGTAATTTTGGGGGAACCCTACTTGTTTCAGTTTTCCCATGTTAACCTACAAAAATAGTCCTAATCCCAAACCTCTAACTTGTTTAGTTCTGAAGTTTGTTCACCACCGTTTTTTGCCAAACATAGATGCTGAGAAGGGGAAGATTCGTGCTTATTAATAAAATAATTAGACAGAATTTCTCATAATTTTGTAAAATGAATACATTACTTTTCAATAAATATTGGGACTTCTAAATCCATTAACAAATTTTTAGAAAAGCACACACTGTTTTTGTTCTCCGAATTTATATTTGGTAAATGCAGTTGGGAAAAATTCCATTAACTGAAAAAACTAGAAGTTCAGGACTTTGTCCATACATTAGGATGAGAAAACTGAAACAAGCCATTGGAAGAAAGGTATCCTCTATGGGCTCTGTACAGTTGTTTGCTTTGAAGATATTTAAATAAATTACAAAAGGTACAGATCTAGGGGTCTTTTCAATTGACAAGCACATGTTCTCATCACAAACAAAAAAGGAAGCACATTTACATGTACTTGCTAAGTCCTAACTAAATATTCAAAGTTGCTATCATTATGGAGGAAGAGTTCAATGTATGTTAAAAGGTCAGAAGAGTTTTAATTGAAGTTACAGGAAAGGTGCTCAAATGGGACAGGCATGCCATTATCATGCATATAGAAATAGAAAAGCCACTATCAAACATAGTGCTATATCTCTATCTACTAGTCTCAATCTAAAAAATTTAACAAAGAAACAAACGTAAAGTTACATTAAATTCAAAACCTTCATAAGTTACAATTGTGTATTTATTCAACATTTTTGCTATAACAGCAATGCATAATATAGTTAATTCAATTAAAGATAATTTATTTTTCTGCTTTATATCTGATCCAAACCTTATAAAATTCTCAACAACAAGCTTTTTGTACTATCAAAATCTATAACACTAGAAATCATGAAATTTTCTATAACAATATTTTTACATATTT
This sequence comes from Amaurobius ferox, assembly GCA_951213105.1. Taxonomy (NCBI): domain Eukaryota; kingdom Metazoa; phylum Arthropoda; class Arachnida; order Araneae; family Amaurobiidae; genus Amaurobius; species Amaurobius ferox. Next base: position 175,384,647 of record OX578135.1, on the reverse strand, counting down.
AAATAAATTGAGCACCACCTTTTATGCAAAGAAAACCAGCAAAAAAGATCGAAATGTCAATAGGCAAAACTTTTATTTAATGAAAAATGATGTAAAATATTTATTGAATATTATTTATTATCAAAATTCATATCAAATGTAAACAATTCATAAAAAAGACAATCAATATGATAGATAGTATTACATGACCCTTTTGATGACATCAATGAATTACACAATATCACCACTGAATACAATTTTTTTATTCTCATAAAAACAATGATTTCACAAACAATGCAAAAGTTTGGTATAAAGCCCTCAAAACTGATAATATACCACTAGCTATCACAACTGGTGATTTTAATAAAGCTGCAAAGATATTTGGTTGAATTTATAAAATGAGAATATTATCACATTTCAATCAATAGTGTTATCAAGTTTCTGCGATTGCAAGACAGTGATTTCAGGAGAGATTAGATACCAATAGTATTTCCAGAAATAGAATATCTTGGTTTATATTTTTAAAGAGAAATTAAATTAAATATTTTAAAGGAATGTTTTAAAAAACAATATGAATATTAACAGAATTTGCATGTGTTTTAATTATGAGTACTACCAGATACATTTAAAAGCTTCTAATAGTTAGACAAAGATTTATTTTTTCTGTAGGAAATACATTAGTAAAATAATCATAACATTGTTAAATATTATTAATATAAACTATATTAATATATATATATACATACACACACTTTTATTCAGTGGTACTTTTATACAGCGTACACACTTTTATACTGCATTTCAACAGAGTTTTCATGTCATCTCCAGTGGAGAAGTGTGATAAAACAATTTGGGTAACACAGACATAAAATAAAGGACCAAAATCAGCATATAAAATGTTTTATGCTGTGTACTTTAGCAAAGTTATGAAAAAAATAAAACATAATAACTGAATTACAAAGAAAATAAATTAATAATGTTTTGCCCTTTTGCTATTGCAGTGGAACCCCGGTTTGCATTTCTCTGTGGAGCTAATAAAAAAACTTTATATGTGGGAAAACAGAATGCATGAAAAACTCTGTTTTAACAATTATATAAAAATCAAGGAAAATAAGTAAGAAAGTATTCCATTCACCAATATTTACTGTATCACTTATTAAAAGTTTAATTTACGATTCACATAGAAAAATTCCATATAAAAATATAAAAACCTTTATAATTTAACAATTTACTAAATTAAATTTGCCATTAACTTTTAAAATGACTCGCCCAAGTCGTCAGACAATAAACACTATGTTTGCGGAAATGAAATGATTCAAGCACAAAAAGTAGTCTGTCATAAAGAGGAGAAAAGAATCATTACTCCTACAAAAACTCCTGTGTCTATTTAGGCCTAAATGGTAACTAAATGACAGAATTACATGCAGATTCTGTTTTAGTTCCATTTCCAAAGATATTTAAAGAAATGTCTTTACCGAAAAAAAAATAAGCCGCCACTTGAGAGTATGGCATCAATCCAAGCAAAAATGTCAGCATCTTTATTTAATTATAAAGAAAACATTTTATACATTTATTTCAAATAATATATATTAAAATACAAGTTAAATGGTCACAGATTATTTGGAAGGCACTATTCTACCTTGTTTCCCCTACCACTTCTCCACTAACAGCCACCTACTTTTAATCTCTTGACAATATCAAGCTTCTTTTTGAAGCGTAAAATCACACATTTTTATTTTAAGGCCATTTAGTTTTAGAAAAGTAAAAGATGTTGCATAAAACAAAATTATGATTAAACTGGACAACAATTACCACATGACTGGACCTGTCCATTATTTGGCAAAAAGTAAGGGCATAACTCGTTAAACCAATAACGTGCCATGGGCAGCATGTTATATGACCCTTTTTTTTTACTGTGAATTTTATTAGTCAGGTAGAAAAAATTATTTTTAACAGAGGTTTCTTTAGAGCAGGTGTGACCAACCTGTGGCGCATGCACCAAACATGGTGCTTTGGATGATTACAAGTGGTGCATTGCATCCTTGGGCTACGTATTATTTTGAAGTAGGCACCATAACTGTAGGCACCACCATCTTCATATTTTCAACATGCTCTCAGTTCAATTCACACAACCTTCTTACTCATCAGTTCATCACAATTTTTTGACAGTTGGAGCATGGTATGTAAAAAGTTGGACAACCCTGCTTTAGAGGATAGAGAGAAATTAAAAAAAGAAAAGCTGAAAGGGGTTCAGTTGACTGAGAGTTTTATGATAATCGAGGTTCAGTTAATTAAGGTCTCTTGTAGTTTAATTTTTAACATAAATAGGTTCATCATTGAAAATTTCAAAACATTTACATACATACTACAGAAGGATAAATATAGATAAATATCTCCATAAATATTAACACATTTTACAGATTAAATAAAAATGCATGTAAATTTTCTAGCATATAGATATATTTCATATGTATATAAAAAAAAAATGATTAAGAGTTTCAGGCAATCAAGGTTCTACTGTGGGTTAATTTTTAGCATAAATTGATGCATAATTGAAAATTTAAAAACATTTACGTGCAACACAAGGATAAATATAGATACATATCGCCATGAATATCAACAATGTATAGCTTAAATTAAAATACATATCAATTTTCGATTAGATTATATATAAAATGTTTAGTATAAAATTTTCTTAGTATAAAATAAAATAGTTTACATATACAATTACTTTTTATATATTTCATATATAAAAAGTTATATTTTGTACAAAAAAAAATACAAAAGGTAGATTTTGTTTCACTTATCCTAGCTAGCTATGACAAGCTGTAAATAAATATTAGCACTGAAAATTTTAAAACATTTTATTTACAGCAAAATCTGTATCTTAGAGTAAACAATAGTTTTCATACAGTAAAATCTGCCTAAAACAGAAACTTGTCAAAAGTAGCAAAGCTTACTGAAGGAAAATTTCACTATTGCTTAAAAAATTAGTCTATCCTATACAGCACATGCTGAAATAAACAGCTTCACTACAGTTTACTGCAGAATTAAAATTGTAATTAATTTGCAAACAATAATAAAATATTAAAAAAAAAAAAGAAATATAATTACACCTTTACAGTAACTTATTTCAGCACATTTAAAATTAAAAATTTTAAAGGATAATGTTAATTATTAAAATAATTACATGTTCATTTTTTAAACTTGTAAATAGTATGTTAATCCTAAAAATTTTGCATACCTTCAAAACTTCAAATGCAATCTTTCGAAACTTAAAGAGTTCAACATGTGAGGTCAAGCTTTCCACACTAATCAATGATCCTGAACAATCAATAGGCCGCTGATATTTATCAATTGAAATAGTCATACTAAATTTCTTTTGATTCTATCGATTTGACATCTTGCCCACAGACACACACATATACACAAGCATTATTGAAGAAAAATCGTTGATAGGAAACTAGGAATGCTTAAAATGTGTAGTTCCATCAAAATCCGATGTTTGTATTTTTAACCCAATACAATACTTTCCCATTACATTATACTATGTATGGTAAGGAAAGTAAATGCTCCTATATCCTGAACAAACATATTTCCTTGAAATACCCCCATCTGACTCAATCATAATCCTTATGCTTCTATCATTCATATGAAATAAATCTTGTTTCAAATTAAATCTCGTATGTGTGCACATCATATCTGTCGCAATCTTACTGCTAAAAAACAACCCATTAATGAGAGATTTAAATGTATATAATATGTGGCAACAACCAGTCATCTTAACTTTCCCATAGGAATAATAAAGGGAATAAATTACCTGTAAATACTGGATTTAAAGTGTAAATGTTATAATTAAATACCTGATAATAATTACATATATTTTTAGTTATAAATAAATATCTGCAAATGCTGGTATTTCAAAGTAGCATAACTCCTATTCCTGAAAATTAAACCCTTCTAGTAGTAGTAAAGCATATTTTGCATTATATATATTGTTTAATATAAAGGGTGTTTGTTCACACTTTTATTAAACACAATCTCTATGAAATTTACTGCTGACTGTATGGTCTGACTAAATATGTCAGCCTTCATGATGGTTCACAAAATTGCTGTAGTTTTATTTTTACTGCTAGTGCAGGTATTAACTATCCCATGCTGAAGAGAGCTAAATAAACATCAAATTGATTCATGGAGATAGTATCTACAATGGGGCCAAGATCTCACCATTTTTTACATGTTTCAGTTACAAGATCATTCATAACAAATACATTAAGAACAAATTTTCTCATGGATTCTATTGTGTGTTGAGTTAGCCAATGATAAGAATTATTGTAAATGAATATCGAATATGTTATAGTAAATTAAAATATCATATTAATTGCATCATTCTGTTTGAAAGATTTAATATGTGAACATTATAATTAAATATTTGATTATAATTAACTGCCTTTCTAGTTCTAATTAAATATTTGAAAATTTTGATTATACCATATAGCATAATTTCTATTTTTGAGGATAATCAATACCATACTCCAAAGGTTTATAATATAAACATTTCTAGTTGTGATCCCTCCCCTCTAAAGTTTCTCTGAAATTCTTCACTCCTATACACAAAAAAACTGCTTCAATGTTAATAACTGCATAACAATAGGAACAATACATTTGTCTAAAATTAGTAAAATGTATGATAAACATACATTCTGAATGAGATAATTGATCAAATTATTGTGTATCAAAAAGTGATAAATACATTATCAATATAAAAGTTGTAAATATATATTTCAGTGTAATAAATATGTATAATACATAAATATGCATTTCAATGCATTAATAGTGAAACTTAACAAATCAGTTTATTTTATAAAACAGCTAATATTTATATGAACATAAATGTGTCTATTTATTAGAATTAGGAAAAATTTTTTGAGCAGTTTTGATTCTCTGCAGTTTACACATCTATTAGTACATAACTAAGGCAAGGCACTTTCAGTTATATGGTAAAATATAAAAGCAACCAGAAACCCATTTAAAATTTGAATTATTAAATATGTAAACCAGCAACTTAAAATAATCGCATAATTTATTATATTGATTCAAACATTATTTAACTTTACACAGGTCGACTTTAATAAATTCGCTTAAATCACATAAAATCTTTAAAGAAATATAGATATCCACTTATATTAATAATTCATATCAACTATTCATACAATAAATTGAATGTAAAAATGTTTTATTTAGAAAATGTAATAATGATTAAAAAAAGTATTTGGCACTTATTAAGATGTGATTACTCTATAATTACATAAATATATTGAGCAAAATTATAATAAATACATTACAAAAATAGTCTTATTAGATATAAAAAATGAATACTGCAAATATCAATACTGGAAAGGCACTTTTTAAATAGCCTGAGACAAATCACTCATTGCAGTTTTCGTAGAATCATGGCTTTCAAGTTAAGCTTCTGGTGCACAATCATTGCAGTAGTTAAGGAGTTGCCAGAAAATAGAATGAGGAACAAAAGAGCTGCCATTGGTACCTAAAAAATAAAAGTTCGGAAAACTGAGTTCTAACTAATTAGAAAATATGATAGCCTCATAGCATGCTTTTGATAAGTTTAGCTAAGGCCCCGACTTTGATGACATTTGTATTTTTATATATGCAGTAGAATCCCAATAATCAGAGGTAATCAGGGCCACAACCAACTCAGATTACAGAAAACTCAGATTTTCAAAACAATAACACAATGCTAATAAAAATGAACTTAAATATTAATCTAAATACCATAAGAATGATTTTTAATGATCAAAGAAATGACATCAAAAATGGATTAAATGATTAAGACTCACATCATATTAATGACAAAAAAAAAACTGAAAAAAAGAAATCATCTAGTGTTTTCTGCAAGCACATGTTATAAGTAAAAAGATTTTGAAAAAATATACAAATGATCTTGGATTAAGCGGAATTCATATTACCAGGACTCGGATTATCGAGACTCTACTGTATTTAATTTTCGTGTTAATTTCTTTTCTATAGTATTTTTTAAGTTTATGAAGGCATTTATAATCATTTACTTTTGTATTTTTAAAAAAATATTTTTCTATTAACAGGCAATTTCAGCACATTTTGCCGTAAAAGAAAAGCATTTTGAACATGTCTTCAAATATTACTTTGGAACGTAATTGAAGGCAATTCCTTATACAGACAATACTGCAGTATAACTGGGTGGAATCTAAGGCTTCATTATTGGTTCTGATTAAATGTGCTTTTGAGATAAAAATAAATTGGATGTTCAATAAGTTAGATCATTTTTGCAATTTGTAATTACATTTGTAAACATAAAGGAAATTTCTTGATGAATAAAACTTACTTTCATACCGGCTTTTGTTCATATTTTAGACTTATGAAAGTTCATATTTAGACTTATGAAAGTTCATATTTTAGACTTTAAGACATATGAAATAAATCAATACAATTCTAATATTTTTATATAAAAATTGATTTATAGTGAGCACATAAGATTTATATAAGCAAATAAAATTTTTGATACAAGTATATAATAGTTATTAACTTTCTTTATTGCAAAACTTTAGGCCTTTAATATATTTTTTAAGGCCAGACATACACTGACCTACATTTGAAATATGTATATATATATTACATGAAATATATATATATATATATATATATATATATATATATATATATATATATATATATATATATATATATATATATATATATATCATTTTAGTTTGTGTTAGTTTTCAGTTCCTAAAGGTATTTTTTTTTTTATTTTTAATGTCTTTTCCACTTTTACTTAAAGGCATTAGAAAAATTTCAAGTCATTGGAATTCAGACTTCAATTATAACTAAACCATAGAAAGCACCAGCAACAGTGGCATAACTAATGATGTTCAGGTGATCCATCACTGTTTTGACATGATAAATTAATGAACAAGATAAATGAACATGAATCCATAAAAATGATGAATTAATGTTATTGATTCATTATGTCAAGAATATTGTTTTTTATTGATCCTATCCATAGGATCCATAAAACAATAACATGATTATTACATTGTTATAGAAGAAAAATCATTGCAGTACATAAAGCAAGTGCTATCCACATTAGATTTTTTAATGTGGTGCATTACTTTATGTCTCACACTATATAATAAAATAAAGAGCAAAATAACATAACTTCTTTATTTATAACACGTAAAAAGCAATTTAACTATAATATAGATTACAAAGATCCTGTATCAGATAGTATATTTGCAGCAATAAAGATGACTTATGTATTTTAAAATATTTAAAGCTAATTAGGATGTCACATAATGTAAGCACAGTAGAGTCCTGATTATCCAAGCCAATGTGGACCTAAAACAGTTGGAATGTGATTAAACTTAGTCAACATGGAAAAAAAACATGGTATACTGCACTGCAATTTAACACGAACTTTGTAGCAATGTCCCTTCTCCCCATCTAAGATCTCCCTCATTACTGCTATTAAGGAAATATGTACTGTAAGCAAGAATATGTACAATAAATGTATATGCAGTTATGTATTTATTAAGTACATACTTGTAAGTACCCTTATTCTGCTATTTGATGTATCACAGTGTAATCTCAATTGCATTTAGGCCTTTTGAAAGCAAAATCCTTAATCCTCCTCCTCAACACACATCATACTCACCTCCACTCTCATCTTTTCCCTCATTCATTAAAGGTATAATCATATCATCAGCTCTCTCTCCTGTTACCCATTCTCATTCATCTAATCTTGAATGTCTTCTCATAGACGAAGCTATATGGGGGGGGGGCAGCTTGGGGGGTGCTATGCACCCCCAAACATTTCAATAACACCCAAGCGATTTGTCACATTGGTGTTAAACATTGCAATTGAAACTGTAACAGATAAAGGGACTTTAACACTCCCTAAAGGAACTTCAGCACCTCCAAACAAAAATCCTGACTCTGCCTATGTTTCTGATATAATAATTTCTGAAACTGGGAGAATTTTTTACTAGCTCTATGAATAAAAGATTATCTTTGTCATTATTTTCTTTCTTGGTTTACTCAATTTTTTCACAAGAGTTGATGTTTCAATCTTATCAGAAAAAGTTGTGAGTCATTGCAAAATGAGTTACCTCAGATACCATGAAACTTTGAATAATCAGGATTCTGCCATATTTTGAAATCTAAAAACTAAACACAAATGCCAGCTATCATGTTTTATTAAAAGGAAAGATAGTGCAATTCAGTGAAAGACATCCCATACAATAGATCCTTTATAGCAAGTACTGACTGCTTCAAAAACATGTTAAATTTCTCTAACAAAAACAGACTTACCTCCCATTCAATGTGCTTGATTGATATCGTCAACTGATACAAAGTATAAGCATTGTAGAGTTGCCAGCACTAAATGCAGATATTGGAGAAATAAGTATCAATATCATCAGTACAAAAGCTATGCACACAATTCTTGAACATTATTTTTCACTATTTGTATCATGTAAAGAATGAAAAAGTACAGCACTGAACAATCAATTAATACTATATTTAGAAATTTAAAAAGGAAATACAGCTGAAGTCGTTGACTACCAATTTGAAGTCATTGAGTTTTAAACTTTTAAATATACATATTTGTATTAATGGATACTGACACTATTTAGTGACAAACCATACAAATTTTGAAAATTCTTATGAAAAAAAAACCATTGTTCATTCTTGAAATAAATTTAAATTAAACATCATATATAATTATAAAGGAAAGTTAAATAAGAGGTTTTTTATTCGTAATATGCATTCTATAAAACCTGATTCATTATTTAAATAAAATCCAAATAGCTTTGTTAAGACAAATTTGGTAAGAATGAAATATGCAGTATTTATTGTTTACATGATATTTAAATATGCAGATTTAAAATATTGATTAGCAAAAGTAGTAAACAGGAGGTGGACCCAGAGATCACTACAAATAATTTTTTGAGTAGTATTTTTACCTTTTGCCTAAAATTTGAGGTCATTTTCCGAAGTTGGAAGTATTTTAAAAAGAATAATGGATAATAGTATAAATTATTTTCTTAAACATTACGATACTTATTTTCGGAAATAATACTAATAAAAGAAAGTGTCATCAGACATTTTTCTGTTTTTATGGAGTGATTTCTCTGTTTCTCTTATTCTTAAGGCAGTTGATATCCTTAAACTTATGTTCTATTACGATATTTTTTATCCTAATATACTAATACATTTTATTGATAAATAGCTAACTTTTTATTCCTATATATATCAATAAAATATATTTATACTGTTTAAGAAACAGTAAGAATTAGTTTTATTGATGAAAATTAAGAATGCATTATACTTTATTTAGTAACAAAACTTTATCGCATAAGCATGTAAGGTGAAAGCAACTACATAACACAAAAATTTAAAAGATTTATTAATATATCAAATATATTGTTATGGTGATTTCTGAGAAAGTTAAATTGCTATGCTCTTAAAGCAGTAATAAATAATTTTAATCTAATATGAAATAAATAACTCAAATATTTATAACTCTAAATATAGTATAATCTTAATTCTAACTGTTAACTGATAGGTAAATAAGTAACTCTTAAAGGATAACTAAACTAAAATAACTCACCATTTAATGAATATTAAATTTTTAAACTAATAACTCTAATTGATTCTTATATTTGTTTAACTTTAGTGAACTTAAAGGTGAGCAATCCTTAACTTCTATAAATTTATTTAACTTACTTAATATTGTTTTGCTCTGGTAATTGCTCAGTTCAAGTAATGATTATTTAAGCTTAAAGAGGTGTAAATAAACGTAACTTTAATACAAATAAGTGTTTACCTGCCTAACAGGACTTTGTGATCTTTTTAAATACACCTTTTCCCAGTAAATGTTATACCGGCTGGAAATTTCCCACCCCAATATCCGGAATAAAGCTGCTTTATAAGCAATCAAAACACGATGTAGCATACAAGTTTTTGTAAACATTATGTCCTCCTTTTTCACCCAGGGAAATTAACGATGTTTTAATAATGATGTGTAAATGTTTATACTTTTAATAATGTGCATGTTTCGTGAGTTCAACTGCATTTTTACATGAAACACAAAAAGTTTTCAAGATGGCGATCAAAACAATGCTATCTGAGCGTCACCGGCAACATAAAACAGACATATCAAATGTCCAAAGGAGAAAACAGATGTGAAACGCCGGGTTGACGGATTTGGCATCTTCAGCTCGCCAAGAAGTCCGGTGCCGGGTTATCAGTTGTAACTGCGGCGACCGAAATTCAAATTCGTCCACGCCAAAAGGGGTTGCCGTTCCGGGACCTCACGCCAAGAGAGAATTTTCTCCTCAGTCGGGATGTAAACACCAGCACGTAAGGTTGCTGCCCAATGACATAAAAAAAATTTTCCCTCCTCTCGGAGTCACTCAACCAGCTGCACAGTGCCTTTCTAACATTTTTAAGAACAGGATATTCCTTTCAATCCCGTTCAACATCCGAGGCCCCTGCACTTAACTAAGCCGGTTCATCAGACCGTAGTAATGACGGGTCCTTCTAACATCTGACACTCCCCAGAGCGCTCCAGCACCCACCGTTCTAGTTCAACATCCGAGGCCCCTGCACTTAACTAGGCCGGTTCATCAGACCGTAGTAATGACGGGTCCTTCTAACATCTGACGCTCCCCAGAGCGCTCCAGCACCCACCGTTCCAGTTCAACATCCGAGGCCCCTGCACTTAACTAGGCCGGTTCATCAGACAAAGTAATGTCCGGACCTTCTAACATCTGACGTCCGATCAGTGCTCCAGCACCCACAGTTCCAGTTCAACATCCTTGAATCCGAGGCAAAGAATTTCTAACCGTGTCCGAGGCCCCTGCACTTAACAAGGCCGGTTCATCAGACGCCTATGCCCACAGCAGACGCCTGTCCCGGCGCCGTCCGATCACCAGCGCTAGTGGCCTCATGGGGAGAGGCAGAAGAAGTGTTGTTGTTGTTGAAACCCAGACCGTCCGACCTACCAGAAAGGTGTAAGGTAACTGTTTGGACGGTCGGAAAATGCCACCCAATTTAGACCGGAACCCAGTGGGGGAGGCATCCACAGGGACCGTACCCTCCTTCCCCTACCACCAACCTCTCGGAAGGACTTTCGGACCCACATGTTTAACGTGATCGTACTCCGCATGAACACGGCGGCAGTTTTTTGGCAGTGGCTGGAATCGAACCCGGGCCTACCGAGTGCAACTCCAGCGTGCTAACCAATGGGCTACCGCGCCCGGCAGAAGAAGTGTGTGTGTGTGCGCAAATATTCATCAAGAAAAAAAAAAATAGTGGCCTCCAAACTGAGGCGAAGAGCTGTGAGTTTTGGCATGTTAACAAAAATGCCTAAGAAAGTCCTTTAATCTCAACATCAATTTTCACACAAGTATTTTTGAGCTCTCAAAGAGCCGACATAGTAAATGGCGATGCCATCGTTAGATATTTTTACATGCTTGTTTTCTTTTTATTTTGTACTTGAACAGAGCTGTCAAAATTTTCCCTTTTTTTTTTTTATTTCTTTGAAACCCTGGGTGAAATGAATTGTTGTTAAGTTTTAATAGAAATTCTAATAAATTTTCTTTTATTTTTTTAATCTGGTTTTTCATTCAATTCTTACCACTATGACTCTGTGTAATAGTTATTTGTTTAACATATTTTGTTTTGGGGTAAATCACAACGCAATTTCTGAATTTTTAGAGAGTAAGATGTTGGCCACTGAATAAACTAAAAGTAAGTTTAAATTCATTTATTTAGTTTTTTTTTATTTTTAATATTAATACTTTAATATTTTAGGATTTTTTTTTGTTTACTTTTTTTTTCTCTTAAATTTTATGCTGATGTCGAAAAAGGCACAGCAATATCAATGCAAATTTTATAATAGCAAACTTAATAATGGATTAGCATGGATTAGCATATAGTAGGGTGAAAAAAAAATTATATATATGTTTTCTTATAAAAAATATTATGCATATTTTTACGAAGTGGTAAAATTTTGATGTGTAAGCAGGTATTTCAGTGTGTACCAAATATGTAATTATACATTTTAGCAACCTTTGGATAGACCTGCCCCTTATTATATTTAGAAGAGAAAAAAGCAGTACAAGATAATTATTACAGAAAGATTATTCCTTTATTCTCTCTCATTGAAATAAAATATCATTAAAGATAACTTGGAAAAGAATTTAATAGAAAATTACTTACATAACCGATCATCAAGAAGGGCAGCAAAAATTTTAATCCCCTCCACATCCAAGAATGAAAGCCATCTGTGAAAACGTGGTGAAAAATAAATATTCTTTATCAAATACAATCAAATTTTCTGTTCTAGCATTTATATGCATTTAAAACAAATTTTAAAGCATGGTCATCAATCTGTCAACTTTGAAATTAACAACAACAAAAAAATTACTGCGATATTAAGAGAACAGCCATAGAAGAGTAATCACTACAGTAAAGAATATCTTATTTGTAACACATGATGGTCTGCTTATGACAATTTTTGTAGCATTTTACATTGTGGTCTAGATATTTTTTATTAAATACTAGCCGCCTTTGGCGACCAGCCTGTTCGCCACCCTTGAAAATTCTGTCCATGGCAAACTCGCTGGCGTGACCTACCAGAAAGGTGTAAGGTAACTGTTTGGACGGCCATGCAGTGCCACCCAATTTAGACAGGAACCCTGAGGGGGAGGTATCCACAGGGACCGTACCCTCCTTCCCCCACCGCCAACCTCTCGGAAGGACTTACAGACCCACATGTTTAACGGGATCATACTCCATGTGAACATGGTGGCAGTTTTGGTAGTGGCGGGAATCGAACCCGGGCCTACCGAGTGCAATTTCTGCACGTTAACCACTGGGCTACCACGCCCTCTGCGACAATCTCCATAACTTTCTTTTTATTCACCCAATTTAGACCGGAACTCAGTGGAAGAGGCATCCACAGGGACTGTATCCTCCTCCCCCTACCACCAACCTCTCGGAAGGACTTACGGACCCACATGTTTAACGTGATCGTACTCTGCGTGAACACGGCAGCAGTTTTGGCAGTGGCGGGAATCGAACCTGGGCCTACCAAGTGCAATTCCCGTGGGCTAACCACTGGGCTACCGCGTCCTCCGTGACAATCTCCATAACTTTATTTTTATTCACCCAATTTAGGCTGGAACCCAGTGGGAGAGGCATCCACAGGGACCGTACCCTCCTTCCCCTACTACCAACCTTTCAGAAGGACTTACGGACCCACATGTTTAATGTGATCATACTCCGCCTGAACACTGTCATTCCGTGCGCTAATTTAAATTTTATAATGACCACATGCTAAGCTCTATTAAAATATCCATCGTTCCATCATTTAAAGTATCCATAAAATTAAAATATATCCATAAATTAAAATATCCATTAATTAAAATATCCATTTTAAAAATCCATATCGTTTCATCAATTACCCATATTGTTCCACCAATCCATAAATGTAATAATTTCAAATACATCACTACAATTCAATCCACCATAATTTAATCATTTAAATTATTTAAAATATCCATTGAAAATATCCATAAATTAAAATATCCATTTAAAATATCATATAAATATAATAATTTCACCCAATGTATACAATACATATGCTAAGCTTTTAATTAATTTAAAACTGGAAGCGCGGTCTCCATGGAAACAGAGAAAAACTCAACGCCGGTAAAGAACTGCTTTAGCGGATTGCCGAGAAATTGAAATTCGGAAAATCTTAAAATGCCGATCCTGCGAGCAATTTTCATTATTTCTTGACCGGATTGGACTTGTAGGAATGCCAGATCTTTGAGCTTTCTAAAAATGTAAATTATTAGTCGAAATTCTCGGAACTTTTCCCGATGGAAGGATTTAAAAACGAAAGTTGGTTTTTTTGAACCGAAAGTGACTTTTATTTTAAAATCTTTAAAAAATATTAGAAATCGAAATTGAGATATGAAATTGATATATTTTTACTCGCAATTGTCTGCTCTTTCCGGTGGTGTGATTTGTTTTTTTTTAAGACGTCTGGATCGTGGAGAAAAAAGGACAAAAAGGGCAAAAAACAGTCGAAATCGCATAAAACATTAAATAACAAAAAAATAATTAAAATTTTAAAAATTGGTTAAATTTTTAATCCTCCCTCCCTCCGGGTCTCCGATTGCCAAATTTCATAGCTCTCCGATGCGCGGTCACTGAAAGTATAGTGTATAAGACAGACACTCAGACAAACACACAGACATTGCCTTTTATTATTTAAGATATTATTTTCAATCATAGATAAATATTATACGATGACAGTCTATTTCTGAAAATATATATGAAAAATATTATATGATGACAGTCTATTTCTGAAAATATATATATCACACAAATGATAACTTTAAAAATAGAAGATGCATGCTCAATCTAATTAATAAAAACTCACCAACAGTTATGTCCATATTATATCTTTCTCCTAAAGCCCGTAGTCTGTATAAGCAGCCTTGTTGATAATTATATTGCAGAAATTGTAGAAAACCTGTAAATAAAAAATACACATAAAATTAAGTATTTTAGTACTTTTATATTTTTTCCATCTAAATTTATTCAAATTAAAGTTCGTAAACGTATGTATCATACTTATGTACTGTATATATTTTCATTGTATTTCTATGCTGGTAGAGTTGGGACTTAAAATTCACAAGTTTCTATCTTAAAGCCTCAATACAAATTCTATTCATTTTAAAAGCCCAATTGTCTATTTGTAGAGCACTATGTATTTGTGTAAAGCCGGTAAATGGTTGCCTGGATTTTGCAATGGCTGGAAATTGCTGTTCTCATTGGTTTCTAGGCACATGTAGCTGAGGTCCATGACATAGATCTCTTCTCCATTGGCTGTATAGAGATTTTAAGCAAGCCAATAAAGTAATGATTTAGATGATGGAGCCGATCTTAGACTGACATAATTTGTCTTCTAATCAAGTCAACCTTGGAAAGTAACAGCATTTCTATCATTTTTCTGGTAGATAGGTTTAGTTTTCTGTGCAGACTATATGCATGATCAGTTGCTTCCAAAATTTGTAATTCAAAATGTCCATCTCCGATACTGTTTAAGTCATAAAAACCAGAGTTCTAAATCAGACAGTTGGACCAGAGGAGTCTGTATTAAAGATATTTAGTTACTTAAGTTAGCTTTAACAGTTAGTATCCTCAAGAAACCTTCCAGTACATAGCGTAGGCTGGTATGGTGAGATATTCTTCAGTCATTGGATACAGTGCTCAGCTAGTTCTTGCAGTAATTTAGAAGAGCAATGAAAACTCAATCTATTTCTGTCATTTCGGACATTCCTTGAGGTTGTAGAATGCTAGGTAAAAAGCAGCAGTCAATGATTTTTGACTCCAATGGAAAGTATAGTGATGAAATTCCCAAACTTGGATGATATTTATAGAACCAGATGTGCCCAATATTTTCTTTTGGACCTTCGGTTCATTTTGAGCATTCGAAAATTCATTGCGTGCTTCCATTTTGGAAAACTAGCCTAGCTCTTCTTGTGCTATTTAGGAATATGGATCATATAAGGTTTTATGTGTTCAATTATTATACTAGCTCTATGCCTAAAATATGCAAGTACTCTTTGTTGTTTAACTGATAATATCCTTCAATTAACTGTTTAGATTCGAAAATGGACTTATTGATTTAAAGTATTAGTAGCCAATTTAATATATTTTATTATCAGAATACGTGAACATTATAAATGATTCTTTGAATATTAATGATAGTGATAGAAATAAAGGTCTGATGTATCTAAAATAAATAAACCTAGTAATTCTTTTGGTATTCAAATTATAAATTAATAAATTTAGGTATGGTGGAGAAACAATACACATTAGAGCTCTCTTACAACTGGATCTCATACATATAAGCAGCAAGACAAGATGCTAATCAACTTACTGGAATAACAAGAATACCACATGAATTGCTTTCGGAATATTTGATAGGAAGCACCATCATGCCTAAAACAACAAAACATTAGCATCTTTACTTTTGTGAAAGAAAGAAAAATATCATTTATAGCAAGCTTTTAATGTGTTTTGTTTTTTATGTTGTTGCATTCTAACATAGACATAACATTTAAATGATTAAGTAACTAACTTCATTAATAAAGGACGGGTCTAATATAAACTATATTTTGAATAAAGGCAACTTCCTTTCTTTATAAAGATATACATTATTTGATGAATGATTTCAGTTTAATAGCATGTTATCCAGGAAAAATATCTCAATACCATGGAATTCTAACATATGTTCACTTAAATATAAAAAATTCAAAGAAAATTTATATTCCAGAAAAATTCCATTTGAACTTTATGAACTTATGAATTTCACTATAATATAGATTACGAATAACATTATGAAATTTACGAATTTGCCCTCCTTGAGAATGACCCCACTTTAGCAATGACAAGAAAATTAATGATTTTGACATATTTCACAATGAGGAGTAATTATGTATTTCTATTTAGTGCAATAAAGCATATTTTTCATTTTAAATATATATAATTTTGTTTACAACTGACCAACTAATTACATCATCAGTTGTTTTTGTAATTGCAGAAGAAATGAAAAGAATTTTTCTTTTTCAGTTTATAGAATGTAAATTGTATTCATTCTTTTATACAAAAATTTTAAGCTATAATCCCTTCATACTTATATTACAAAAAATCCTATTGTATTTACCCAAATTCAGCTGGTTTCTTATTTGCAAAAATTCCAATTATAAGGTCCCTCTGTATCTACCTGAATTTTCTTTACAAAAGAAGTTATGAACTATTGAAATTCTACAGTATTCTTTTACCATATTAGGAGGGCTCCGCCTCCTGCTCACTCACTGATGCTCACCAACCCCTGTAACTGGGTTTGCGAGTCGTGAGACTTCACCTCCTACTCACTAGTGCTGAGATAGCTTCACAAACCCTTTCTTGCTGCCTGCTACACTGGCATAATATGCTCTTTGGGGCCATCCCTTATTTGATGACACTCACCGATCCTCAAAACTTGCTTTGTGAGCTCCTTTAACCTCAGCCGGCACACACAAGCACATTTGTGTCCTCAGTACGCCAACTCTGGGGCTCAGAGAAAGGGGATCATGCAAAATTACAAGCCATTTGATGCCATAGGTCCAGTGCTAGCCTTGACAGAAAATCTCTATTTTAAAAGGATTTGGTCAGTGACAGCAGCTGTATTAAGTTTTTTTTTTTTTTTTTAAATATAGGGGGGGGATGACAAACCATTCATTTGCATTTATGGAAGAAAACAAATATGATAACATACAGAAGATTGCCCATATAAAATAGCTCATATCATCGCAAAAATAAAACTCTGCTTGTAAGAATAACATGTTTAATACTTCCTTAAAGAATGCACATTATATGCAAATTACATGACAACAATTGTTTCAAGGGAATTTTGATCCCTCTTCACCAGATCAAAACAGTGTCTTTATTTAACAAAAGTTAGTTGATAGTTCTTGCAATGTTAGTTGACAGTTCCTGCTTAGTGTTTTTTAAGCAAAGACACTGTTTTGACCTGATGAATAGGGCTCAAAACTCCTTTGAAACAATCGTTGTAACAATTATTGTAAACAATTTGCATATGTCTGCTCTCTTTAAGGAAATATATTGAAAGTGTTATTCATGATATCATGTTATGTAGGTTAAGTTTCAATATCAAAAAATATATAAATACAAGTTTTTTATTATTATGTTTTTCATATCTGATATTTCAAATACCAAGGATTTAAAATAAAAATAATTTTTTCAAGATATGCCATACCAAGAATTACAGGATTAAAGTGACTACACAAAACCTACCACAAAATTAAGACACCAGCTAGAAGAGTTGTAATGAAATGGTGAGTTCTCCACCATCCTTTAATTCTAAAAGTTAAGAAAAACAAACTGAATAAAATAGTATAAGTAAAATGCACAAATCAATTTGTAAAATGATTTAATGAACAAAATTTATATGATACATATGCTTCTTTTGAAATTAAGTGCTGAATTAACTTTAAATGAATGTTTTTAATAATGAATATAAGTATATAAATGACACAAAACTCAATTTTTGATTTCTTCCCCCTCCCCCCCCCCTCTTTGTTATCTAGAAATTAAAACAAATTAAGGGTTAGAAAAACTATGCTGTCAAGATGTAATATGAAAGCACATAAAATGATGGCCTAAATTTTTGGCCTGGCTTCTAGATACAAAAACAACTAATTGAATTAATTTTTGCTTCATTTTAAAAAGCATGTTAAGTTAGTTTTATACTATTTTTATACGAATTACATTAGTTTTATACGAATTTATAAAAAAAAAGAATACTAAATCAGAGATACACCACTTGTTGTTTGCTCTCACAAATCTGAATTTAGTGCTCTTAAGAGAATAGTAAAATGATGCTCAAATGCAATGAAAACAAAATTTTAAAAATATTTTTAAATTTAATTTTTTATTATATGAAAATCTAGTGACAATCAAAATTCATAATTATATCTATATGAACACAAATGCTATCTATATAGAAAAATATCTAAGCAACTCTAATATTTGATAATTATTGTTCTTCACTATTAAATATAAAAAATCAGCCTCTACTAATCAGTTGTTGACTTTGTTGAATATATTGAATTATTTACAAAAGGTTTGGTGTGAAATACATACTTGCCACTCTATCCTTCATAGACATTTATAAGCTTTGCAAAGGAATTGTTTCTTCCCATACCATTTCCAGGCAACTAGCATGGCACATGTGCACTCACAGTGTCTCATGCTTTCTGACATTAACATCCTAGAGCTAATATATATGCAGGGTGAGTACACTTTCCCATAAAAAAATTTCTTTAAAGGGTACTTATGGGTTATAGGGACCATGGGTTAGTGATTGCTTTTCCGAGTTGTCACCAACAGGAACATTGGTGATATACCGTATATACTCGCATATAAATCGAGAAATTTGTGATAAAAAATCTCAAAGTGTGTATGTGTGTGGGGTGGTGGTGGGGGGGGGGGGGGGGGTCGACTTATATGCGGAGTCTAAAAAAAAAAATCTTAAGTCTAAAAGCTCTTTTTTCCCACAAGGCAATCCCTCTTAAAGCGATGCGGTAGTAATTACGCAATCACACACTTCAAAATTCTCCTATGAGTTACTGCCCCTTCCCCCCAACTACCAGTGTATCGCGTCATCAAAACATATGCATACATTTTCGTACAATGTTTTATCTCTCACTTCTTGGATTACGGCTGATCATTTTTGACAAAAAATAGCTCTTTTCAGAAATAATTCTGTAACATGGATTGTTTAAAACTATAATGCAGGATTTTAAATTGAAAATGCTTTTTCATTTTGCTTATTGAAGAGAGTATCTAATAACAACTGTGTTGGAGGGTTAATGAAAAAATCAACTCAAATAAAGTGTGGAAGCCAGATATTGTACATATCTCGCAGAATTTATGTGGCGAAGTGTTACCGGTAGTGATAAATTTGATGAAACTTTATCGGCAATAGCTGAGTTTTTGCTGCCACAAATTTCAATGTAACACAATATTGTTTTGTTAAGTAAAGTTAATCAAACTCCATTATATATTAAATTTTAATCATTGTGTCTGTAGTGAATTTCTCACATCGGATTATATCGCCAATATTCATGTTGGCGATAACTTGGAAAAGCAGTAGTTAACCCATGGTCCCTATAACCGATAAGTACCCTTTAAAGTACCATGTAATTTTTTTTCAAAGACGTCAATCAACCCCTCATTATGAAGTTGTGTGTGTTTCTGGAAGGAAAATAAATAGAAAACTAATGTTATTGTTTATTGTTGAAGTTGTTGAGGAAATTTTTGGAAAAAAAGGATGTTGCTTAGGAAATTTTTGGAAAAAAAGGATGTTGCTTAGGAAATTTTCAGGAACAGCAGAAATCTAGGGAAATTTCCAGGAAAAGCTGAACTTCTTGGGAAAAACGCAATGCTGAGGATATGCGGAACATTTTCATCCCTGCCTTTTACAAGCACTGTCGAGGACATAACTAAGAAAATGGAAATTTTCAAGTACTTGAAAATGGTAATTTAAAATTCAGCTACTTTTCCAATTTTCAAGTACAGTATACACTCTGTATATGACAACTATTCAAAACCTAATTTAATAAATGACTCAAATTAATTTTAAGTTCAAATTTTATAAGAAAAACTTTTTTTAAAACTGACATGCACATAAATTGATCCCTCGTAATTTTAGTTCTGTTTTTAATCCAAAAATATTTCATTTATGTACAAGTATTCAGAGTAATGTCAAACTCTGCAAGTACTGGTTCTAAAGTCCACTTTTAGAGAAATCAGAATAAAAAACTAGTTACCTAGATCCATTTACAACCAGAATACTTTCTCTTATAGTTAGGGTGCAGTAGTACCATACAAGAAGGAAATGAAGAATTGCATTAAGGGTTCTGAAAAAAACAAAAAAAACATTTAATTTAAAATATATTGAATATGTTAATATTTAACTAACAATAGTATAAGGTTCTTATACTTTCCTACAAAAAGTTCTCAAAAATGTTAAATGACTCAAATTTTATATTTTACAGGCAAAAATAACAATAAATGTCCTGAATTTCGTGCAACTTATAAATGCTTGAAATTAAAAGCCATATGCATTTTAGCAATGTCCTCTAAAACAATAAGCACTATGATGAATAAATTTTACAGAAATCTGATTCAAATTCTTGATATACAACCGACTTGCATTCTTAAAATGAATTTAATTACTAACTGAATATATCAAGAGTTAGGTTTAAATGTAACTGGAATGCAGAAAGCTCCTTTGCTTGAAAATTTCATCAGATGCTGACTGAACTATAACTACATTCATATGCATCACAACAATTAAAAGTAATTAAATCCCAGATTAATTTACCAAAAAAAAAGTGTTAGACTTCACTAGCAACTAGTCCATACTCTTCTATTCTGAAGATTTTCAAAATCATTATAGATATTAGTTATCAGACCAGACAGTTGGGAGAAATCAAAGAAAATAAATGAAAGTATAGATTGATTAAAATCCCAGAAGTTCCCCAATAACATTGTGAAGAACTCCTGCTAGACAAACAATGCTCTATTGAGCTACTAAAATTATTATCTTCTGATCTACATTTAAAGCAATATTATTGCAGCTTTAAAATGTATATGCATCTATATATAGCACTTTAAAATCTATATGCATCTATATGCAGCACTTTAAAATCTATATGCATCTAAAACATGTTCTGCAGGCATGGAAATATATGCTTTATATATCAGATTGTGTATAGCCTTATCGAGGGAAAAAATACAAGAGATACTGACAAGCCAAAGAATGTAGTAAGTAAAGTAAATCACACTACATGACACTTTCAGTTTTTTTACAGAACATTACAGACTAAGTTTCAATCTTTCAATTTCAATAAAACAAGTAATGATTGTAATGAAATGCAATTTCATATCTTTTTAACACTTTATAACATAGTTGAAAAGTGTTTAAGACTTTGTTCATTCATTCTGTCTGTCTGTCTGTCTGTCTGTTCGTTAGCATGATAACTGCCGCAAAAATGACTTTATCAAAATGAAATTTTAGTATGTTGTTCAGATGGTCTGTGGGACCTATAAGAATAAAAATGAATAATATCACCCAATTAGTTTTGGATTGAACCCAGGTTGAAAAAATGAAATACATTGAACTGTATGGGACTTAATTTTTCAAACATTTTTTAAGCGAATTTAAAATTAACAAATTGCTTCGAACGTTTTAGGAAATATTCAAATTATTCCATAAAATATTATTGATTATCCCATATAATATAATTGATTATTTCTACAACAAAACCTAATTTTCACTTATGGAGAACATAAACACCAAAATATGTAGAATGAGTTGTATAAGAATTGCTGCATTTCTTTAACGCAAAATTATTTAGCTCATGGAGTCTGCAATATAACTGATATGAATTCACTGATTTTACACAAAGAAAACGATTTTTTCGATGAAGTTTTAAGCATAGAGTTAAATTACTTGTACCTCCATGGTTTTAAGTTTTTAAATAAAATAAACTATTATAGTATTGTGATGAATGAAAGGAACTTAAAAAATTTATGAATGACATGCTGCTTTTATATAGAGGCAATTTATTTTTCAATGACGTCATTTTAATAAAGTTCATTTGTTTTCGATGAAGTTTTCAAATATAATAAATTATTGTAGTATCATGATCATTTTAAAAATATTACCGGGGAATGTATTGCATTTTAAAGATGTTTAAACCAGGCAATGTATATTTCAATGCCGTCATTTGAATAATGTTCATTTTTTTTATGAAGTTTTAAGTTTTCAAATATAATAAATTAATGTAGTATTGTAACAATTTTTAAAATATTACCGAGGAATGTACCGCATTTTAGAGATGTTTATATAAAATTGCATTTAAGTTGGAAAGTGTTTCATAATCAATGCTTTATGCATGATTGATCTTTCTTGTTTTATTTTAGTATTTATTGAGATTGTGCTTGTGAATTTTATATTTTTATTGTTTTCTCCATGCTAATTCACTGTGTATGCTCGTGAATGAATTTGTTTTTCAAGTTATAGTAAAAATAAATTAACAATGTTTGTATATATCTGCACTATTTGTATTTTGCTGCAGTAAGTGAAAGAGGGCTATAGTATAAAAGTACCTTATACAAATATATATCAGTACCTATATATATCAGTACCTTTATACTTATACAAATTTTTATAATAAAATTAACACAACTACATATAATGAGTAAATACAACATTTATCACTTCCCATATACTTAAATAATGAAAATATTAATAAATAAAATAACCAAACGTACTTACTTGTATGATACAATAATATTTAGAAAGGACAAAATAAGAACAATGATTGTAACAATCAATTTAAATCGTTCATATTCATCTTTATATCTGTACCTAAAAGCATAAAATGAATGTGTTAAAAATATTCAATGAAAGCAAATATGTCAATTATAAACTTTCTGATTATATCTTTAAGTATCAAAATTATAAACAAATAAAGAATTAGTCCTTAAATCCTGAAATGTGTAAAAATTGAAACCAAAAATCCTTAGCAGATAAATTACAATAAAACTCATATAATAAAACTCATCTGTATATGAACTAGCAACATTATACAACTAACTGCATAAAACTATACAAAAAATTAACAATTTTCAAAATTTAATCATAGGAACATCTAGTTAATTGCATCCACAAAACTAACACACAGCAAATCCAATCCAAAATTGCTTAAAATATGCAAACCAAAAAATAAATAAATAAAATAATAAATAAGTAAATAAAACAGCAACCTGTTATTTATCTAAACAAACTCAAAATCTGTTTTGTTTCTACTTTCTACCTCATCTGTCTTGCACAGCAGAGGACATGTTAGCTATGACAAGTCAGTAAACATTCCTCTGTCTACCTTGCAACAAATACGTTACCAGAATAACTCATTTTTAGGCTTCATGCACCACTAAATATGTGATAATTGGCAATTTTGAGTCTCTTGAGTTTTAAAATAATAATAATAAAGATAAATATTTATTGCTGTATTTGTTTAAAATACAATCTGGTCTGCATATTTTTCAACAAAAAAGCATTTTTCAATGACATTAAATGTACTTTTGACTTTATAAAAATGCAAATTTGTCATTTTCATCACTGTCTCCCAGTGATGAGTTGAGTTTTCATCGCTTAATTACACCAGTATAAAACTTAAATATTGGAAAAAAATGGGTGAAGCTTAAGATATTACAATATTAACTTGTAACACAAACCCTTATTTATAAAAATTTTAACAATCCTTTTTTGCAAAATTTATTATATGTGTTTGTCCTTGAGAATCAGTGGCATTATGTTAATGTCTGAAAAATCTTACTTTTTATCCATTGGAAAGCAACAGCAGTGATTTTAAGTTAGTTGAAGAATGCTATTTAGAGTTTTATTCATCATCTGTTTGAAGTTTTAGAATTTTGCTATTAACAGATAATAGAATAACACAATTTTATTATTCATCTTTGATAAGTATATATCACCTGTCATTTTTAACACACATTTAGTTGTTTTTAATATTGTGTCTTTTTCTAATGCATAAAAGCGAGTGATGCAAAGTACATACTTTGTTTCTTAATGTTAGTTTCAATTTTCCTGTGGAATAAAAACAAACCTATATGTCATTCCTGTCACATTCATTCTTGGCATGGGAACATGATAAATATGCATTAAAATTCCATTAATCATGTTGCATTAAAATTCCATTAATCATGTTAAACAGTTTTGCTATCTATTAGAATTCTTGAAATGTTTCCAAGAATTTATTCCAAACAAAAATTTCTAGAAACTATAGAGTTAATTTTTTTTTAGAACCTGAAAATTGACAGTTATATATACAGCCATAAAGCATACAAATGTAACAGAAACCAATTATAAAAATACAAAAAGGTCCTATAAGTATTTTAAGAGCTACAAATTGAATTGAAAATATGCTGCACTGAATAGATACAATTAAAACATCTAAAATCAATTATTTTGAAACTTAAATTTTTACTTGAGTACCTTTTAAAACATTTCTGAATTTGCTAACCCATGTTTATGCATCTATAACAGATCTGATTTCAGTTAAACAGAAGATCAATACAGATATAAAAACTTAAAAATATTTTTTCAAAGTAAATGAGGTAAGTACAACCTAATGAATATTATCAATCAGAACAGCATTTGATTAACATTCATTACATGATTCATTATCATTTTCATGAAAATAAAGGAATTTTTAAGTACCCTAAATTATGAAATACTGTATCTTTAGCTACTTTGCCCTTCATATTATATACTAGCCGCCTTTGGCGACCAGCCTGTTCGCTACCCTTGAAAATTCTGACCGTGGCAAATTCAAACTGTAGCAAACTCGTTGGCGCAACCTACCAGAAAGGTGTAAGGTAACTGTTTGGATGGCCAGGAAGTGCCACCCAATTTAGACCGGAATCCAGTGGGGAAGGCATCCACAGGAACCGTACCCTCCTTCCCCTACCACAAACCTCTCGGAAGGACTTACGGTCCCACATGTTTAACGTGATCGTACTCCGCGTGAACACTGCTGCAGTTTTGGCAGTGGTGGGAATTGAACCCTGGATTACCGAATGAAATTCCCGCGCGCTAACCACTGGGCTATCGTGCCATCCGCAACAATCTCCATAACTTTCTTTTTATTTGGTCAATTTAGACTGGAACCCAGTGGGGGAGGCATCCACAGGGACCGTACCCTCCTTCCCCTACTACCAACCTCTCTTAAGGACTTACGGACCCACATGTTTAATGTGATCGTACTCCGCGTGAACACGGCAGCAGTTTTGGCAGTGGCGGGAATTGAACCCGGACCTACTGAGTGAAATTTCCGAGCGCTAACCACTGGGCTACCGCGTCCTCCATGACAATCTCCATAACTTTCTTTTTATTCGGCCAATTTAGACTGGAATCCAGTGGGGGAGGCATCCACAAGGACCGTACCCTCCTTCCCCTACCACCAACCTCTCGGAATGACTTACGGACCCACATGTTTAACGTGATCGTACTCCGCGTGAACACGGAAGCAGTTTTGGCAGTGGCGGGAATTGAACCCGCGCCTACCGAGTGAAATTCCCGCACGCAAACCACTGGGCAACTGCACCCTCTGCGACAATCTCCATAACTTTCTTTTTATTCACCCAATTTAGACCGGAACCCAGTGGGGGAGGCATCCACAGGGATCGTACCCTGCGTCCCCTACCACCAACCTCTCGGAAGGACTTACGGACCCATATGTTTAACGTGATCGTACTCCGCGTCAATGGTGGGAATCGAACCCGGGCCTACCGAGTGTAATTCTCGCGCGCTAATTTAAATCTTATAATGAACATAAGCTAAGCTCTTAATTGCATCATCCTCGTTCAATCGTTCCATCATTTAAAATATCCATAAAATTAAAATATCCTTTTAAAATATCTATAAATTCAAATATCCATTCAAAACATCCATAATTAAAACATCCCAATTTAGACCGGAACCCAGTGGGGGAGGCATCTACAGGGACCGTACCCTCCTTCCCTACCACTAACCTCTCGGAAGGCCTTACGGTCCCACATGTTTAACGTGATCGTACTCCGCGTGAACAGGGCAGCAGTTTTAGCAATGGCGGGAATCGAACCTGGGCCTACCGAGTGAAATTTCTGCATGCTAACCACTGGGCTACCGCGCCCTCCACAACAATTTCCATAACTTTCTTTTTATTCACCCAATTTGAACCAGAACCCAGTGGGGGAGGCATCCATAGGGACCGTACTCTCCTTTCCCTACCACCAACCTCTCGGAAGGACTTATCGACCCATATGTTTAACATGATCGTACTCCGCATCAGTGGCGGGAATCGAACCCAGGCCTACCGAGTGCAATTATCTCGAGCTAACTTCTCACGCGTTAATTTAAATTTTATAATGACCATATGCAAGGCTCTTAATTCCACCCCCCATCCTCGTTCCATCATTTAAAATATCCATAAAATTAAAATATCCATTTAAAATATCTATAAATTAAAATATCCATTTTTAAAAATTATAAATTAAATATCCATAAAATATCCATTTTTAAAAATTAAAAATTATAATTTATAAATTAAAATATCCATTTTTAAAATATCTATAAACTAAAATATCCATTTAAAATATCTATAAATTAAAATATTCATAAATTAAAATATCCATTTAAAATCAAAAAATCATCCATATTGTTCCACCAATCCATAAATATAATAATTTCAAATACATCACCACAATTCAAACCACCATAATTCAATCATTTAAATTATTTAAAATATCCATTTAAAAATATCCATTTAAATTATCCATTTAAAATATCATATAAATATAATAATTTCGGCCGATGTATACAACACTTATGCTAGGCTCTTAATTCATTTAAAACAGAAAGCGTGGTCTCCATGGAGACGGGGAAGAAATAACTGCGGATGGGGGAGAAATGCTGTTGAAGAACTGAGCGGATTGCCAAGAAATTTAAAATCATGACGTCTTTAAAATTGCGATCCTGAGGGAAATTTTCATTATTTCTGGACCAGATTGGACTTGTAAGAATGCCAGATATTTCAGCTTTCTAAAAATGTAAATTATTAGTCGAAATTATGATTACTTTTCACTATGCGAGAATTTAAAAACCAAAAATCGGTTTTTTGAGTCAAAAGTGACTTTTGTTTTAAAATCTTTAAAAAATATTAGAAATCAAAATTGAGAGTTGAAATTGATATATTTTTACTCACAATTGTCTGTTCTTTCCGGTGGTGTGATTTGTTTTTTTCTACAATGTCCGGATTGTGGAGAAAAAAGGGCAAAAAATGGTCGAAATCGCATAAAACATTAAATAACAAAAAAAAAAAATTAAAATTTTAAAAATCGGTTTTCACGTGTCCCCTTCCCACCCACCCCTTGTCTCCGATTGCCAAATTTCGTAGCTCTCCGACGCGCGGTCGCTGAACGTATAGTGTATAAGACAGACAGACACACACACACAGACATTGCCTTTTATTATTTAAGATGAGGAATAAAACCATTATCAGTGGTCAATTAGATTCAGGGATGAGCAGATCTCTACCACCTTATAGAGGATCAAGATCTGGTGTAACTTTTTACTGATGAATTCAAACTGAAATTATAAATTTATTAGTAGCATAGCATGATATTCTTGACTGGGGAGGCTAAGCGATTGTCATTTTAACTTGGAAAAGGGTTTTGTATAATAAGTGAATTTACACTGGAATTTGCACTTTCAATAAGTTTTATTTCCTTGGTGAGTAAAATAAAATAATTTAACATAAAAATGCCAAGAGTGAATGAAATGCACAATATTTTAAAATATATCACCTATGTAAGATACATACATACATACATACATACAAAGTATAACATTTTAAATGTTTGCTTATTTCTAAATTAGTTGAACTTTTACAACCATTTTATTAAATATGAAGTCATGGTCGCTCATAGGGGAAGACACTCTACCCTTGGATATTCAAGATAACAGAGGTGAGCATCAATCTTGATGATGTTATACATTTTATTCTTTAGTTTACACCCTCCCACCCTTTCTGCAAATGTTTTATATGAGCTCATGTATGAAAAAGTGCACTAAAAATTTGTGAGAAATCTGGAACATAAGCTTAGTTGAAAATCGCTGTAGTCAACAATGTCCCTAAACAATATTGCTTATTAATTATTTACAAATACTGTACTATGAAAACTTAAAAGTATCATATAATTACAATATAAAAGAATCCACTAAAAAATTATAAACCA
Organism: Amaurobius ferox; assembly: GCA_951213105.1. Classification (NCBI taxonomy): domain Eukaryota; kingdom Metazoa; phylum Arthropoda; class Arachnida; order Araneae; family Amaurobiidae; genus Amaurobius; species Amaurobius ferox. The sequence goes on along the minus strand of OX578135.1, from coordinate 175,356,153 downwards.
CTTTTATTTAACTGAGATTCTCGTCTAACAGGGGATTTGAAACTTATTCTTTCTAAAACTCCCAAATACACAAATAGATGCTTCACCATATTGATGCCTATATAAAGAGTTAAGTCTACTTTGCAAACTACTGAAGTTTAATGGTAGTCATTATCAACATATTTCTTTGTCTTGAGATTGTTTAAAGTTAGGTAAATCCTAGGTTATTCGTGAAAACTGACTCAAATTCTTTAGTATTATACATAATGATTATTTTCTACAAATAGTAATTAATAGAATCATATTTGACCCAAAATGGAGGACCTATTAGGTTTGCACTACTCACCCTCACCTACCCATCATTGATGAAACGTCATGGCCCACATCCAATCATTGGCTGTTTATAAAGGGTTGAAATGGAGAAGCAATAGCCACGCCTTCCTATAAGCTAGCTTCCTATGTTAGTTAATCAGCTAGGGAAGAGTTTAACAAATGGGTGGTCTTAATGCCATTTTTCTCCTTATTGAAGATGAAGGCTGGATGATTTTAGCTTATAAAATATTAAAATATGCGTTTAAATGGGAAAAATCCTTTGAATCGTGTCACTTTAAGCAAGTAAAATGTAACAATTTTCTAAATAATACATATATCTTTACAAAATTATTTAAAAAATTATAATAAATAAAAATATGTTTTAATAAGATTTTAAGCTGGGGAGGCTCAGATTTTTAGCCTCAATGGACGCTACGCCACTGACATCTATACAAGACCTATCATTTTACTATCCATTTTCAAAGTGGCAGAAGTCATGCAAAAATCTGCATATGAAATCTCATAAATATTAAAATACAAAAGAAAAATTAAGTACTTTTAAGCACTCTACAATGAACTGTAACAAGTACTTTTAAAGGTGTTTCATTTTCCAAACCAAATTTAAGGTCTTTGAAGACATGTGTAAATCTAGCACTATAAGTCAATTAAGCACAATTTAAATAAAAATGCTTGAACCATGCTAAACAGATACTTTCATTAAAAAAAAAAAAATTGCATTCCTAATTGCAGATAATAGCTTCCATGTGCTTATCCTTTAAATTACGGCTCCAAGAATCCATTTTTTCAACTTCATAACGGCAAAATAACTGAAAATTCCACCCCTCTAAATAAACACCTTCAATGACCTTGTCTTTTGTTCGTAACTCGTTCCCCCTTCAGTCAGGAGAAACTTGAAGGAAGGGCTGCAGGCATTCTTCAAGTTTTCAGAAGAAGATTGAGAGTTTCAAGAGAATTTCAGTGGTACAACTGTTGTACCGCCGTAAGGAAAAAGTTAAAGTGCATATTATATTTTGGTGTGTTCTATTCTTACACTACAAAACTGATCCATGGATGACATTATCTGCAATGGGAGCATGATTCTAATTTTAGTACACCTCCTCCTTTGTTCATGTTTTGTGGGTGTAGGTATATACTATTTGTTAAAATTTCAAAACCACATATTCAAATTTTGTTAGTTTTCAAACTTTAAAATTTTAAAGTTTTGTAATTACAAATTTCATCAAAAAGTTGGGACTGAGTTTAATCAATCTATAACTGTCAGTACACCATAGCAATAATATTCCAACTAAGCTACCTATTGAATAACTGCCAGAAAAGACAGCCATAGATTCTTCTATTAGTACAGTATACTGTGAAAGATGGTTTAGTACAATGAATTTGCTTCTAAGTAAGGTTCGATCTGCTTTAGCCATTACAAGACTTTTTTCACTAATGCTTATAAATATTTTGAGACTGCAAACTAATAGTTTCAATCCAAATACCATTATATCCCATGTAAAGACATGATTATTAAATTACAGAAATGTATATGATATGTAATAGATCCCAAAAATGTGATACACAAACATGGCAGACGTTAAAAACATTTGTGAGGTCTCTTTTAATTTTAATTTTCAATCATATTAATAGATATATAAAAATAAATTGAATTACATCGATTGTCACTGTTTTATACTAATAGCAGAGCTCCATCATTAATTTCATTGGAAATAGACTACTGCTTCTATGTCAATTGTCATGCATATTAAAAAAAGATGTTTGTATTTCTGTGTGCGTGTATATTGCAGAAAATTAAAATATCAGACAGTGGCAACATTTGCTATAGTGATGCTTTAGGTTCTCATAGCATGTGCACCTCGGCAAGATTTTTTCTAAAATTCTAATCAATTTAAAAGTTATGAACATTTAAAGCCAAAAATCCATCAAAATTTTGACTTTATAATCAGTTTTGTTCTGGACAAATGAAAAAAGATAAGATGGCAGACATTTGTCGTGACATAAAAACAGGCATTTTTTTATTCTTTTTTTTAACTTTGTGAATTTAAAATATATTATTCTAATTTTTTAAATATGGTATTACATTATCATTATGCGTATTGAGCCAAAAAATGGCAAAGTTCTGATGATGATTCACATAAATAGTATTTGACTTCTTTACTATAACTATTTTCTCATGTACGGTTTGCACAGAAGTTATAGTCTGTGTTTTATTCCAGGCAGACGATATGAAATGACAGATAATTGTCAAGACAGAAAACATCTATATATCTAGTGAAGTGGATTTTATTTACAGTTTTCTAACTTTGTAAATTAAAAATACATCATTCTATTTTTTTAATATGGTATTACATTATTATTATGAATAATGAATATTGTGCTTGAAAATGGCAAAGTTTTAATGAAGATTAGCTTAGAGAGCACTTAATGCTTTAATAAAGTGGAAAGGTATGAAAAATTGAGCATTCCTCTCGAAAAATTGAATGAGTAATTCAATAAATCCCTTCTTTAAATCCCAAGCCGTGCCAGGTACATTTTCTAGTACATCATAGGTATGACTAGCCATACTTATGGTGCACTAGATTATTCTAACCCCCACTCCCCAGATTTTCTGTCTCAATACTCATAATAATAATACAATATATTTTAATTAATGATATATTTTAAATTTGTCAAGCTACCAAGATTGGAATGTTTGGCATAAGTTATAAGGAAAACTGCAACACACTTATGTTACATGCTAGAAAAACCACAAAACCTAAAATACACATCCTGTCAACACCATTTGAACCCTGAAACACTTGCTCTATTACTTAACTCCTTATATTTCAATGGTCAGCATCATAACTACTAGGCTATGAAGTTAGCCACATTAATTAAAAAACCTCCTTAACAAAAGTCTGAAAAATTTGTAGAAGCAAATTATACTTACTTTTCTTCTTCATTTAAAAGTGTAACATTGACATTCCCCAAAACTATTCTTAAATATAATCTGAAATTGAAAGAACTGAACATTACACACATATAAAAATTTTAAACTAAATTTCTATATTTTGTATGATTTATTATTGAAATAGTGGGAAGTCAAAATTGATAAATTAAAATAAATAATAAAAAAAAAATTAGAACAGAATCTATTTTATTTAGTGATTATGACATCGATTCTGAACATATTTAAAAATTAAGGTTTTAACTTAAATTTGAATTAAAATGCATAGAACTACTTATATTTAAATTATGAAATATGTTTGATATGAAGAACAGTATTAGCTTATTAAATATTATATTTAATAATTATATTTCAGTATTAGTTTACATTAAATTTGTTTTTAATTTATTACATCACCTACTTCAAACTACCTTTTCTTCTGAAATATCACATGCTAAATGTGCTTAGAAAAATACGAACAAAGACACAAACAACACAATTTGCAATATCAATCAATTCAATACTAAATACAGGGATATATGCAACTAAAATAATATATTTTTGAAGAATTAAAAAGTTTAGAACAACATTGAAACTTGACAACTTAATCTACATTCTTAATATAACTCTGCAAAATATTAAAAAAACATATGCATAAAGTTTTGTTAGAATCAAAGGAAAATTAATAAACACTATTTTAATTCAAAGGCATATGCAAGGGGATCTATAACCTGGTTTCATTTTAAATATGGATAATTAGAAACAGAACAGCTCAAAGAAAGTTATCAGGAACTATCATATTTATTTATAGAAAATGACAAATCACAAATTGTTCAGACACAGCCTCATACCCCATTATTTGGTTCCCATATTTCCAAGGAATTAACATTACAGAGCATAGCATACATTGCATGCATAGATGCCACACTAAAAATATTCCATTTACATTTTATACCTAAACCCACAAAAACAGGTTTTAGATATTTAAATTTGTTGCAATATTTAATATACATATGTATATAGTACATAAATACATATATACTATATATATTTAAAGGTGAATGAAGCAAAGAGCTGCAGAAAAATATTACAGGGTCTCCAATTCACATAGAATATGGCACATAAAAATCTATGACAATATGAGAACAGAGGAATAGTTCAATATGTAAAATACATTTTATGCAAAGGATAAAGAAAACTTGAAGCATACAGCTGGTTTGAGGATATGCTGGATCCCCTTCATCAGTGCAAGAGGCCCAACATATCCGAAGTCTAAAAGAGGAATGTGCCAACAATAATCTAGCATACAGCTATTTTGAAGATATGATGCTTATATATGTTGCTCAAATTTCCCTTATCTATTGCACAAAATATATTTTACTTACAGATTTCCTCAGCTTCAGTGGGTCTTACTTTTCATTTTTCATGGCTTCCAAATTCAATTGGTTTTGCAATTGGCATCCTCTTTTGGAGTTCAGTTTGTTGGTTCTTTTGCATTGATGAAGGGGATCCAGCATATCCTCAAAAACAGTTGTATGCGCATTATTGTGTTATTTGTGCTTATATATGTTGCTCAAGTTTTCCTTAGAGGAATAGTTGTTACAGAACAAACATACACACAAACAGAACCATTGAACTCAAAATAAACCCTTTACTGTACATGATCAATAACTTTCACTATATTTAGCTACTATTCTTTTGAATACTCAGTCAAACATAAATGATAATTTAAATTTTGGAAAACTTTTCATACCCACTTTCCCTGGGTAATGTTGAAAGCATACATCTTAATTCCTCTTTTCGGACAGCAACTGCTTTCCAAAGATTAGAAAATTCTTCCTGTTCTTTTTCAGTAGAAGGTCGGAAACTTGAGAAGAAAATACATATAAGTTTAACATTGCAATGATATTTTCTATTCAACAATGCACAATTTTAATTTGATTATGATAAGCATCTTTAAAGAGTGGTAGTACCAACAATTTTCAAGTCAAGAATTGCCTAAATTTTTACAAAAAATCTCAATATATAAAATAGCAAAACTTGTGAATAGTACATTAAATCTTTCTTCCACATATATATTTTGCACAAAATTGTTTATATTATGCTTTACTTGGAAAATATAAAAATATTCTATAGTAAATTCATGTTGTAGCAGACCTTGAAGGGACTCTCACTGCAGGGATGTTATATGAAATGGTCGTTATATCAACCATTCCTCTTGTGCAATTTTCGGGGGTGGAGAGAGAATGGATTGTTGATTTTCACATCATATAAATTTTTATAAAATCAGAAAAAACTCTTTCTCTGAAGAAACTAACTAGCCTTAATGAATAACAGTATCAAACAAAATATGAACTATTGTGTAGTTAAAAATGAATAATTTAAGTTAAGCTACAGATTAAAAATAAATCAATTCCATGCAATGTACTGCAGATACAAAACAAAGAAAAAGTTATAATACTATACTTTCTAACTTTTCTTGAAGAATGCTGTTATTTGTGACTGCTGTAAATTCTGTCTGGAGTATTCAAATGCCATTTTCTAAATGGCTGATGTCCTGAAAGTTTTCCTTGCCATTTTCTTGGAATTCAACAAATTTCCAAATCACTTTAACCATGGCTTCTTTTATAAGGGGAAGAAGCTCATAGACTGTACTAGCTTTGTTATTTGAAGAATTGACAACTTCATTATCAGTACACTTGCAAGATCCTCTTCGAACATTTTTTCAGTGCACTCAAGATTCTTATCAACTGCCACATAATCCTTAAAAATGAATTCTTGCAATGGCATATGTTTTCCTAGAGTCTGAAATAAAGTTTTAGCCTTGTTGTTGATGTTAGGAAGCAAATGATGAGTTGATGCTGATGGTCCAGTTTCACAATCACAAAACCTGCATGATTACAACAATTCCTAATTGTTTCTCCAGAAACATTTTGCCAAGAAATATTTGCCATTCTGAGATTAATTAATACATTGATATCTAACAGCCTCCAGTTGCTGAAGGGAAAGGATATATTCCTGGACAGAAACAAAACTGTCATAGCTTGACTCAACTCTTGGAGTTTTTAAGAACTCTCTTCTATTGCTTAGAAAGTGAGGACAATGGTTAGCTTTTGTCCTTAAAGTCTGCTAATCAATGTTCCATAAGGTCACTGTAATGAGATTTCTACATCATTACATATCCTTAAAAATATAGTAGATAATATATAGGGAAAGTATTAAAATTATGCTAAATATTGCAACTCAAGTTTTCAATGGATCTACACATTTTGAGCACCCTAGAACACAAGAAAACTATTTTTAGCATGATGTCTGTCTATGTAATGTATGTATCCACTCAAAATCTAATTGACTAAGGACCGATCCCACCAACAACCGTTAAAATATAGCAGAGGTTAAACGGTTGATTAGCACTGTTTTGCGTTCCACCAACACTTTTATGGTGTTAAAGAACTCACTAAAGTGCTGTTAATTTAAGTGACCAATTTTGGCCACTTAAATATTTAACAGTTGATTAAAAGTCGAACAAGATGGCGGCAATTTCTGTATCGTTCGATATTTCTAGATGAAAATTTATTTAAGATGGAATTATTTTATATTTCTTTTCTGAAAGAAGAGTGTTTGAAAGTTTTTACAACATAGGGGAAAATAAAGCCGATTTCGCTTATTTACCGAAGTCAGTGAAAGTTTGAAAGACACTTAGGAGTATTTACAATACACTACTCAGGTATGCAATGCATATATTTCTTTTATATTATGCTACACGTTTCTTAACTTCTTTAAACCATAATGCACGCTTTTAAATTATGCTAAATTTACAGAATTTCAAGTCTTGGAAGAGAATTAAACTTGTACTGCAATATTTCGGCCAATCTGTTTATTATATCAGATAGGCTGTTTTATTGTTGAACCAGTTATAGAAATTGTCCTATATGGTCGGATTTAAAAATTTCATATGTTGTCCATAATTTTTTGTTATTTTGAATAACATTTTTACCTTTATTTGCATATAATCACAGAAATTATATTTTCAAAACTTCAATTTACTTAAAGTTATGCATACTGTACTGTTTGTTTACAAAGCCAAACTGAAAAATAAGCATTGTCTGTAACAAACATAATTTATGTATGGGTATAAATGAATTTATCAATAATTAGTTATTAGATTTAAATTTATATGTATTCAGCATGGTGTGAATGATAATCCCTATTGTATTTCCCAAAGATAAAAATTGCATTTCCATTAAATGTCTGATGTTTCTTTTTAATATTTCCTGTCTGAATCTGAATGTTTCCATGGACTTGCTTCTATGTTTAGTTGGTACCTTATAGAAAGGGCCTTTTTCAAATGTCAATGTAGCATTCTAAAGTATCTTGCCATTGTATACTGTGATAATTTCTCCTGAATTGACTTTTATTGAGTTCGCCCTTTTGAGCAAGACATTTTGTATCACACATACTTTATATATTAAAAGTTTAACATATTTAAAATTGTTCTTGCAAAAGTCTCTCTTATTCTACGAAATGTTAATTTTTTTTATGAATGATTCTAATGATAACACTAGTAAAAGAAATCTTTGAAAATAGGATAGGATAATTTCTATGTTAATAATAAACAGGATAGCAATATAAAATGCAGCAAAAAAAAAAGAGCATACATATATTTATTTACCTTGCACTTTATATTGTGTTCTAGTTTATTATATTGATTGCGCGGAAAGTCATATACTTTACTTAATTTCTATGTTATATAGGAAATAAAGTGAAATGTGTCTTCACAAATTAATAACTAATATCAAAAATAAGTGATCAAAATTCACTTTCAAATTTCAACACACTACAATTGTTTTAAAAATAACTTTATTTACCTATATAAGTCAATAAATGATGTTATCTTATCAGTAGCGAATACTGTCGTTGAATTTGGTATGGCACTACTATACCAAATTTATCGACAAAAACCCTTCTCTAGGTTAAAATATATAACACAATAACAGTAACATTATTATCGGTATTCTCATTATATCCCTTGAGTATTGCGGTGCAATTGGGAACACAGGGATTGGAATGTAATATGCACTTTTGCATGACCTGCTTTCTAGACTAGAATTCACCACTGCACCATATGTTAAATATTTTTGTTGGATTTTGATCAACTTTGCTCCTTAGACAATTTGTAAAATTGTTGCGTACATACCTTTAGCTCGGTTTTTGTCATAAAATAAATGAATTTTTTTTTTCTTTTGCTGTCAAGTTTGGTAAGTGTTATACATGGTTCAGAGCCATCTTTTCAATGGATTATGTTAAAGAATATAGATCAAACGATCCCAATGCTTATTTTGCAGATTCACAAATACTTACTTGCAATTAAAATGCTTTAATGGATATATAACAAATGTGAAGTGAATTTTGAAGTACTTTGTTTTCTGTTATATACACCAGATATTTGCCCCAATATTTTATCTTTTAATTGATGCACAACGGTATTAATGTAGCAATAGCTTGATTTATTTATACCATATACTTCAATGGTTTAAACAATGAATAATGATTGTTCGCCTAAACACAATATTATAAAACAACATAAAAATTTGATTTTGTTTATAGCAGTACTTGCGCAAAGATGATTTATAACTGGTAATAAATAGTTCATAATATTTGTTAAATGAAAAGCTTCTTTTCGTTTTACAAATATGTATCCTACTGACTGTCCCCTGGATGTCAAGCTCATGTTTTAATACAGTAAAATCTAATTAATTTGAACAATTATATTCGAATGTTACAGCAATTCAAACTTTTTCATAGCAGCAAAAAGATAGTTTATTTTACTGGTAAGGTAACACAAGTTTTGGGGATCTTGTTTATAACCACTGCCATTTGAAAATTCACTTCAGTGACAGTACGATTATAACCAGATTGTCCGAAAACTTTCCCTGGTAACCTTGATTATGTGGTCATATGATATGCAGAAGCAGTTGCATGATATCAAATGTGGCCTTAATAATAGTTAGAATATTATTTTCTTTATTTATGATTGGGCATAACTTACTGGATAGTCTACAAATCACATATGAAGTAAAAGCTTCTTTACAATTACAGCATATAACAAATAGTATCAGTATCAACCGGTTTCGGAAACAAGAAACATCTGATTTTTCAGGATAAAAAGACATAGCAATTACACCAAGGGCAAGAAGGTTTTTGTGTCTGTCTCTTTGCTTTTCTTGACATGGATGCTTTGTTTTTTCTATTTTAAAGAAAGAATTTGTTCCAAATTGGTTGATACCATTACAAATTTTTTACATACAGTGACTGCCGGTTATAAGATTCAGTGGTTATAAGAAACAGCCGTTTATAAGACTCAAAACGACAGAAACAAATACAAACTTCGTTTTAACATTAAAATTGTGTCGCTTATAAGAAACAGGATTCCACTTATAAGAAACAGTTTTCTACAGAAAATTTGTTGATTTCCTTGCGACGCTGGTGTAAAAAAAAAAAAAAATCGATTTGTTTAAGGTTAACTGAAGGACGAGTTGTTATCTCTTGTCTTTGGGCGTACGGGGAGGGGGTGGGAGTTTGCTATGTAACAAAGGATGACAGAGAATTTCTCCGTAGAAAGGCTTGGGGGGAATAACCCCAAACCAGTAAGAAATGAGCTTTAATCTTTTGGCAGTTAAGGAAACGTACTGATAAGGAAAGGCATCCTTGCTTATGCACTCAAATAAGATTCGTACAGCTTTAGTTAGTCATTTTATGTTTTGCTAGTGGAGCATGTCGCAAACCCTTACTTTGCTTGAAAAGCAAAGTTTACTTAAAATGTATGATTCTCTACTTCCGTGTAGTCAATAAGCAAGAAAATAACCTTGCTTGATGCTATCCACATGATCACAGGCGCATGGAAAAAAGTTTCTGACATATGCATTTTTAATTACTTCCGTAAAGCAGGATTTTTGAAAAATAATGTTGACATACCAGCAGAAGATGAAGAAGAATTAGAAGCACCTTTCGAAGAATGGATTCATATCGACGAAAATTTACAAACATCTGAAGAAAACAATGATGATGACATAGTGCGGAAATTCAGAATGTTTGCAATGAAGAAGAAAATGAAGACGATGTTCCACAAGAAGAAAATTTTTCTACAGCCAAACAGTCGCGAGAACCCCTAACTATAATTAGAAAAACTCTTGAACACAGAGGGGCATCAGAAAAAGTTTATGGACTATTTTATAATTTAGAAATGGATGTACGTAAACTAATCATAGACTTGTTAGCACAAACAACACTGGATAAGTTTTTTGCTATTCCTCAGTAATAGATTATGGTATGTATGAAAATGTACTATGCTCTTATACATAAATGAATGACCTATGAGTTTTACTTTTTATTCTTATTTAACTACATACTATATGCATATAGATAATATTTTAAGTTGTAAGGCTTAATTTGTAAAATAAGAAATATTTTTGATTGCAAAACTTAATTTACAAATGTATTAAGTACGTACTAATATTTTACTTATATACATTTATCTCTTAAATTCTGTAAAACTGTGTTCAATAGTTAGTATTTACAATGGAAGAATGATATTTAAAAAATTTCCGGATTTAAGAAACAACTGCTTATAAGAAACAAAACGAGCGAAACGAACGTGTTTTTTATAAGCGGCGGTCACTGTATTGTAATTTTAGTGACAGTTTTATTTTACAGTTTTACTATAGCATATTGTTTTAATTTAAATATTTTCTTAATTTATATACATTTCTATTAGTTTTATCACCACCAAAAATGGATATTTATTTAAAATTACATTGAACTCACAATTTTTAAATAATTTTTTCATATTTTGTTATTTGGAAACATTTTAAAATGCGATATATAAGAATTTAGTTCATAGTATTTTATCGTGAAGTTTTCTTATACATGAGTTTGCTTCAAATGAATTTTGATTACACAATGTACAGGGTACAAAATTTTCATTTGTAAATGAGAAATAGATGTTTTCATCTGAATAGTAAAAAATCTACATATGGGTTTATTTCTTCAATGTATAAGAAATGGCAAACGTTATACAATGTTATTTATATGGTACTGATAAGTAAAAGAATCTTCTGGCGAGTAAATTCTGAGCTAAAATTTCTAATCCTGCTATGTAATATAGAATTTTCAGAAATTTTTTCTATGATGAATATAAATGTTTGCCATAGAAATGCTGCAATATCAGCCTTTTGAAATGCATGACAGATTGTGATTGGGAAGTTACATATTATGTAAAAGGTTAGGATATAATTGCAACCTGTAAATTATTGATTTTGAGTCTAGTCGTTTAGCAAGATTTAACTGTAAACAGAATTATTTATACACAGTGGATACTGTATATATATACATTTCAATGTACTGTTGCTCATTTTATACAAAACAGTTCATACTAAGTTTCAATTAATATGAAAAAACTTTGATATTTTATAAATAGATCTCCATTAAACTTGAAATATTATGCTGGACCCCTGTTTGATGTAAAGTATTTGAGAAGTTCAATGTAAAAAACCCTTAATTTTATTTCCGTTCGTTAATTAAAATGTAACAAAGTTTGTTTATTCGTAAATCAGTTTTCTTCACATAACAAGTTAAGACAAAACACAAAGAGATTAAAATCACCACTTCCGTCATGTATCACTGAACTGATTGATATCGTTGAAATTTGTTTTATGCTGTATTTTTAATGAGATTTTACTTTAAAGCTATTTTTGTAGCATTCTGATGTAATTTAAATAGTTTTCCTTATTTATATACATTTGTGAGTTTTATTGTTTTCAAATAAGGATATTTATTTGAAATTACATGTAATTTGCAGTTTTCACATAATTTTATATTTATATTTTGCTATTTGTAACCATTTTAAAATGCATTATCCATGAATTCAATTTGAAATAATTTTTGGTTAAGTTTTCTTATAAATTTAGATAACCGCAGTTTTCTTATATATGAGCTCACTTAAAATGGAGCCTAATTACAAAATGTATATAGAATATTCATAAAGACTTTGAATTTAGTACATTATACACAAGCGATCATTATAACCCTAGTTCAGTATAACCAGTTTACACTGCATCATAATTTCAAGGCATTTTCGGAAACATTAATAAAATATAGTGATACTTCACAAACTTTTGCTTTATTTTATACTAGTGAAACCACAGGTATTCTGCTTAATAAGTAATTTAAAAAATCAGTTTATTTATTGTGAATGTCCTGTATAATCATTACAATGGACACATTGTATTTAAAAAATTAAGTTGTTGACATTTGCTTTCTTTTGTATATTTGTCATTTTAATGTTTTTAAAATTTTCATGTTACATCCACTATATGGACCTAACTGTACTTTATGTGCCACGGAATACCTGTTGCTATGTGCAATCTCCGACAGCCAGTAGAACTGGTTTCTGTGATTTTTTTTAGTGGGCGAGCAAAACTCGCATAGCAGGCATAGGTTCATGTTCAAATTGCTATAAATCAACTGCTGCACATACTACTGTTACAACATTGCGGCTTTCGACAGAGAATGACCATTCCTATATAAAATAACCAATATGGCTGCTCTTCTTTTATTTAATCAAAATTTCTATAATTGTATTAAATCAATATTAATTTTATATTTTTATGCATTTCGGTTATGGCAGACATGCTGTCCGACAGTCTTGGTGGCATTTCTATGTCACCAAGGTAAAAATCGCAGAAAAAAGGATAATATGACACCTGGTCTTAAAATCCAAATCCCCATTGAAATCACTTTAATAAAACATTTTAAATTTATTTGAGCATCAAACTCCTGCTCCCAACCCCTCTCCTTTTTTTTTTAAACCCTGTAAGTTAAGTCAAACTGAAAACTTGTGGGTACATAAAAAATTTTAAATCTAAACTTTAGATGGTATGTTACATTAATTTAGATGATTTCAATTATATACATACCAAAATGTTACACTAGTATGCAGAGCTGTAGAGGAATTGGTAGCCATTTAGAGTGAAGTTGGAGTAAGTAAAAATATACTGACTCTGACTCCTAAATAAAACTATTTAAAAACCATTTTATTTTTGAATATTCAATTTTTTAATAGTGTTTTAAGTAACTAGGGGCTCACTCCGCTCCCGCAACCCCTTCGAGAGGCTTCGCCTCATATCTATCTTTCCTACAAATTCTACTTTCAAAAATCTCTTTTCAGCATCTATGCTTGGCAAAGAAACAGCAGGAAAGAATCCTAAAAATTAAATGAGCAAAAGGTTAGGAACTTGGGGAAATTAAACAAGTAACTGGAGAATATCCTCTTAAGGCACAGGTCAGCAAGTTTTCATAAGTGTTTTGGCTTGCTAAAGAAATACTGTGAAGAAGTGAAAAATAAAAACAAAAAGTATTTGCATACAAAAATGTTGAAATAAAACTTGCTACAAGCTTTTTAGTTATTTAATATGATCCAACTAAGAACCAAGTAGAGTATCATTGAATTTGGATAAGTAAAATGAAAATAAGCTTTTTAGTGTGGAGTCTGTTTTGTGAAACTACAGACAAGATGCAAATTGGAATTTTAAACATATTTATTGAATTAGAAAATAACAAGCCAGTGATCAACATAGTGAAGTAGTACATTCAAAACAAAACTTAGCAATAACACAGAATCGCTCTTGGGGGTGACAATTAAGAACACCCCTGGTGGAAGAAAAACAGAGAGACCACACATATACATTTCCTAACATATGATAAACACAAATAACCTTCATATTATATTTAAATCATATATGACATTTTAGAGTAACAATTTCATTCTTAAGACAGATACCAGTAATTCAAATTTCAGATCGGATTGGTATTAACACTCCATTTCTTCAAGAAGGAAAAATGAATATAAATAAAAGTTTACCTCCTTCTCTTTATAACATGTATAAATTAACATTCCTGAACTATGGAAAGAAAACCTGGATGGATTTTCGGATCTTTAAATAGCATTGTTCTTGAGTAGCGCAATCAGGAAATTGGATAATAACACTCTGGTAGAATATGGCATCTTGGCTGGTCACAAGGAATTTCTCACATACCAGGAACGAAGGGAATAGAGCTTTTCGGCAAAACAGATACTCGTAAAATAGCTGGATTTCGTCACACCACTGGAACATTCAACAACATTCTCAAACTGATGAAATCCAAACTCCATAAAAGTTATTCCACAAAACTCAGCGACATCCACACCAGAAATCATGAAGAGGGGTCAGGCAATAACAATCGCTGTAGATTAGCTTCGCTTAGCTTTTATTAACATTTCAAAGCTGACCCGTGGTGAGAACCTTTTATTCCACCTACACTAGATCCATTCCCTCAAAACCAAACTGCTGCATTTAAATAAACAAAAATCATATCCTCGACTGAGCCAAACCGGCCCCAAACAAATCCTTCTTTCACACTACATTACATTCTTAGAAATGTAATTCATTAATTTTCAACACTAATTTGTTTCATTCTGAAACTCGCGATCAGACACGAATCCAACACACACCACCTACATCGTTCCAACCTCTACACTCTCTCTCTAACAAAATTCAAAAACTGCCACATGTGCTCAAAACCGGCAAGTCCAAACCTAGCGACTGAGAAGCGAAAAACAAAATTATTTTATTAATATTATTTTGGAACATAAACACATTCGCAATTTAAAATCTCGCTTCCCTCAAACGTCAATGGAGAGGAAATAAATCGAAAATACATTTATATGACACAATTAATACTTTCTCTTAAACAGAAATAAAACAATACTTTTAATTTAAACACAATTACAGCATATTGGTGTGAAAGCCTTATCACATTAGTATATTCGTGGAATCATGCCAATAGAGCAGTAATCAACATCAGTCTATTAATGGTTTCTAGATTTTTAGAAAAAGTTTTGCACTTCAATGTTGCTAGCAAATACTTGCTGTTTTATAGTTTTCATAAAACATGAGATTAAACATGCTCAACGTCACAAAGATTAAAAAACATTTTCTCATTCATAGCATGTTAACCAAATTATTTTATAAATTACTAATTATGAGTATGATTTACTTACCAGTCTAAAGCTGCAGATATTCGTGTTACACCTTTTGTGTGATCTAATATCATCTTTTTATATTCAGCTTCATTTTTCTTGAAAGTGGTAACACTTTGATTTAGTGATTTCTGTAAACTCTGAAAATAAAAAATTATGTGTATTATTAGAAGCTATTATTAAATAAAATATATAATTTTGATGATGAAAAAAAAAGTAATTATAAATGGCATGCTTTTTTTAAAACCTAACCTGTGATTCTCAGCTTAAGGTATGTAAATATCCTATTTCTTATAATTAGGTGAATTCTTATATGATATTTTATTATCATTATTATTCAGTATCATTAAAAAATGATACTAAATATATTAAATGGTTTAAGTGTAATTTTTAATAATTTTTACATTTTTAATTAATTAGGCTTTAATTAGAAATATTGATGTTTCAAACATTGCTAACTCATCAATTATAATTGCAGTGAACTAACACAATGGAACAATTAACACAATTTATAAGTGCAGTGAACTAACACAATGATGAAAAATAGAAATATTACTTTAATAATGTCAAGTACGTAAAATTAAAAAAAATCCCAAAAATATTTTCTTTATATGCTAATTTAAAGAAATTGTAAACGACTATTGTTCTTACAAATGCTTTCTAGAGGCTCACTTCATAGTATATATGACAATTGATAAAAATTTATGCAAAGCATCAAGAAATATAACAAAAAGTTTTAAGCTAGAGGTGTCAGCAATAAATAAGGATTTCCTCTTACTGCAAAATCTCATACCTTTTTTCTTTTTTTTTGAAAATTTTGGATATTTATATTTTTTATGAAAAATTAAGTATTAAACAAACCACATTACACATCACAACCATCTGTGACTATGGAATGTGGAAGGGAGAAATACTTTTTACATGTGAAAAAATATCTCCTACATTCACAAATTGTAGATAAATAAAGCAGTTTTAGTGCAAAGACCATGTTGTTGTTGTTGTTGAGACCCAGACCGTCCGACCTACCAGAAAGGTGTAAGGTAACTGTATGGACGGCCGGGAAGTGCCACCCAATTTAGACCGGAACCCAGTGGGGGAGGCATCCACAGGGACCGTACCCTCCTTCCCCTACCACCAACCTCTCGGAAGGACTTACGGACCCACATGTTTAACGTGATCGTACACCGCATGAACACGGCGGCATTTGTGGTAGCGTGCAAATCTAGCGCGCAAACCACGGGGATACCGCACCCGAGATGGCCAACAGCACGCGGTGTTCCGAGGTGGTCACCCACCAAGTACTAACCGCGCCCGATGCTGCTTGACTTCGGTGATCTAACGAGAACCGGTGTTTTCAGCACGGTACGGCCGTTGGCCTGTGCAAAGACCATGTGAAACATTTTTCATGATAAATATGTTTAGTAGACTCATTCAAAACCAAATGTTCAAAATTATTTATAATCTAATTCTTAATGTCAGTATTCCCTTCATTTCATTAATACTATTTAAAATAATTGTCCTGTATAAAAAAATCTTGGTCAATATAGATTGTAAAAATTGAAAAATATTTTCAATAAAATGAAATATACGGAAAACAGAGTAATTATGCAAAATGTTTGTGAAATTGCCAAATGGTCTTTCAAAATTAATAGTGGTCTTTCAGTCCAAATGGTCTTTCAGTAAGGTCCAAATGGTCTTTCAGTAATTAATAGTGTAGATAAATTAAGCACTCATTTCATTTTCATTACTAGATGATAAAATTGAAGGTGAGAGTAAATTTTCCAAGGATTCATCATGGTGGTCAAAATTCCCTGGGTTTTCAAGGTTTTCCAGAAAGTTCAATACTTTGCTAATTTTGACAAGCTATGTGGATACATAAATTTGAATTATACAGCAATTTTTTTTTTGCATTTTATACCTCTAATGAAGGAAATGATTTATTAAGATCGTTCCATTCTTCAATTAATGATGATAAGCCACCAGTATTTGAATCCATATTCCTTCCTGTAAAAATTACAAGAATGACTACAAATAATGCAATAAAAAAAAAATTTAAGGAAAAAGATCCTAAAACTACCATAAAAATATAATTTTAGTAAGTATTTATCAAAAAGTCACTCCAAATAAGCACCTTAAATCAAGGATGGGTCGCAAAATATTTTAACAATATACATAATATATATTTGCGAAAAAAAAATTAAATTAATTAAAACTCTAAAATTGAAAATATTTAAAGTTCAAAAATTTACTGAACATTATACTTTCTTATCTATGTTTAAGTTTATGATTTATATAGTGAAAAAAACCACAGATTTCGACCTTTAGGTCGAACCTTTTCCACTGTACGGATCTACGGTTGCATGGAGAAAGTGATCTTGCTATGAGCGACATGTACAGATAAATTTATAGCATATTCTGTGTCTGGGCACCGTAGGTGACCATTCCTAATAAACTGGAGATCACTGGGGGCCTCGTCTCAGTGTAGAATGACCTTTAGGTCGAACCCCTACCCCTACATGGATCACTGGTAAATTTGTTTCACAGATTTCCACCTTTAGGTCAAACCCCTGCTCCTACACAGACCAATGGTACATTCATTCCACAGATTTCGATCTTTAGGTCAAACTCCCGTCCCTGTATGGATTTTCGGTTGCATGGAGAAAGTGATTTTGCTACGTGTGACATGCACAGATAAAATTGTATCGTAAAAATTTTAAAATTCTCAAAAATCTTATTTTGTAACATTTTTATGAGTACTATTCATTTTATAAGTTTTTTTATTCTGCAGTTTTACAAAGTTACTCAATTTTCTGAAAATTCACAAAAATCTTATTTTTTAATGTCTTTATGAGTGTTATTCACTGTTATTCAAATTAAATTACAATATCATTTACATTAAAAACTCTTGTTCAGAACATAGTAGCAAACACCATTTTGTGGGAGGATCCTATTTCTAAACACGGGAAATACGTCATTTAAGATTGGTGGAGCCAGTTTTAAAACACGGGAGAATGTGCCAACTTGGAATGATTTGTACTTAGAAAAAATACGTGTGGTGGCCTATTCTCTGGATTTACCAAAACAAATCCTGTTATAGATAAAACTTAATTATTTCATAACTTTTCTTTTTCAGGAAAGAAAAAACTTAAAAATAAACTACTTTAAAATCTTAAAAATATACTGATTTTAGATCTCATCAATGCATATACAGGGTGCCCACTTATATCCGTTACACCCCCCTTAACTTCTAAACGGTGACAGCTTAGGCCATAAAGTTGGTGTCTAGATATAGTAAAAAGGCTATGCGCTACTCGATGAGACAACTTACAATGCCATCTATTGGCAAATTTTGGAATTAGCGGTCCTATATCGTAAACGGTGAAAGATACGTGAAAAAAGTCAATTACAAAGTTGTAGAGCACTCTCGATTTAGTACGAAAAGATACTTTATGCACATTAATACTCAAAACAGAATGCAAAAAATGAACATTTGTTCGATTGTGAAGCGAAGCGAGAAAAGACCACCTTACGGACTAAATACGAGCCTCTGTTGTGGCGCAGGGGAAACGTACGTGATTCGCATTCATGAGGACCATGGTTTTGTCCCCACCGGTTGCGTGTTTTACTGAATGTCTCTACAAACCATGAAAACTTTCTGCTGATCCTGCAAAATCGTCTCTCCAAACACACAGCTCAACTCAACCATGTCTGGTATAAAAATCACATGGATCTCATGTATTATGCAAATGAGGATGGAACGCCATACCTGTTCACAAGAGACTACTACTATAAAAAGTATGTTTCTGCTGGGTTGTACGTTAAAGTGGAGAGTTATGGCAAAAGTTGGCAGTAACGAGTATTGCGAGATATTGTTAATTTACGGCGAATGTGGGCGTAAGACAAAATCAGCTGCAAGGCTGTATCATGAATGTTTCCCTCAAGGTTCGCATCCTACATGGCAGACCATCTTAAAAGTTGTAAAACGTTTAAGGGAGACGGGCTGTGTGACCAGCCGACCTCGAATTCGTACACCTCGTAATGTAGGACACAAAGTGCAACCTGAAGATATGCTAGCATACGCTCTCGCCCATTTTCAGAGCAGCACAAGAATAATCAGTGAAAATTGTGGCCTCTCAAAAAGCCACGTCTGGAAAATCCTGAATGAATCAGGTGCTCATCCATACCGATCCATACCTGTGCAGGGATTGCTGCCAAGAGATGCTGAGAGACGTTACACGTGGTGCAACTTTGTGATGAATAACTTAGAGGTTCACCCAACATTCCTGGCAGACATAATATGGACGGATGAGGCATGTTTTTCGAGGAATGGAATGTTTAATAGACAGAAAGTTCATACCGACAGACAGCATATCTGGTAAATCCGAGATATGCCGTCGAAGTTCGACATCAACACGCTGGTCGATTAATGTTTGGTGCGGAATTTTTAATGACAGGCTCATTCGACTAGTATTTTACGAAGGCACGTTAACGGGACAATGGTACTTGCAGATTCTGCAGGATGTAATAACCAACTTTGTTGAGAATCTATCGTTGCACCAACTCCTAAATGTATGGTTCCAACATGACGGCGCACCTCCGCATAAGATTTCAAACGTTCAGCAGTACCTAATAGAGACATTCCAGAATCAAGTCATCGGGTATGATGGTTCCGGCGAGTGGCCCACGCACTCACCTGACTTGACCCCATTGGACTCCTTCTTATGGGGACACATAAAAGGGCAGGTATATGCGACCCCTCCGCCAACATTGCAGGATCTTCGGCGACACATTACTGATGATTGTGCATCCGTAACACCTGCCATGTTGCACAATGTGCAGCGAGAAATCCAGTCCAGAGTGCAAATGTGTATAGTGGCTAATGGAGAGCATTTTGAGCAATATACTATTGTAAATAAATGATCCTGAAGATAGGGAAGTGTCTCAGTTTGTTTCTTCCACTCTTTATGACATGACAATTTTCGAAATAGTAACCAAACAAATGTTCATTTTTTGCATTCTGTTTTGAGTATTAATGTGCACAAGGTATCTTTTCGTACTAATTTGAGAGTGCTTTACAACTTTCTAATTGACTTTTTTCATGTATACTGTTTACGAGATAGGGCAGCTAATTCTAAAATTTGCCAATAGATGGCGTTGTAAGTTGTCTCATCGAGTAGTGCATAGCCTTTTTACTATACCTAGACACCAACTTTATAGCTTAAGCTGTCACCATTTAGAAGTTAAGGGGAGTGTAACGGATATAAGTGGGCACCCTGTATAACATCAAAATAGAGCTTCAAAAATGGAGTTTTTTCCTCCTATATACATATAGCTAGAAGTGTGAGCTTTCTGGAAATTGTTTTCAATATTACATGTAAGCTGGAATAATATGTCCAATGACGTCTTAAAGTAATTATTCTTATGTTACAGCTACAGTCAAACATATATTACACAACATGGCTATAAAAAAAGGTTTAAATTTAAAAATATATGAAAGTTTTTTATACTTGTATATTGCAGCCAGCATAATATTGACCTAAACGGAATATAATGTGCTTTCTGATACCTGAAGACAACTTTCCTACTAATTTGGCGGAAGCCCACTTGCAGGTTTCCAACTACAGCTCTATCCGTGACCGCACTTGCAGGCAGCCTAAACACAGTCTTCCCTGTCATATGAAACATCTCAACAATTTTCAAAACAATCAAGATGAGAGCAATCACAGAAAAACCTTGAAATTTTAAAACTCTCTTCTTTTCATTGATGTGTCCAATAGGCTGTCTCTCATCACATGAAATACAAAAAAAAAAAAAAAATTGTACATGTGTATTGTCATGATTCGAAAAAAAGATGCGATTACCTTAAAAATTCCAATTTCCCTGATTTTACAGCAGGCTTTGGGAAATCTGCAAAATCTAGCCCGTCCACAAGGATGTCTATTGAAATTTTTTACCAGTCCTTGAAAATTTTCACCCGTCCTCTTAAGAACTTTTATTTTCACATTATATTCATTAATATATGTGCTTAAATACATTGCACAACAATAATAAATTAGAACCAACTAGCAGAGTCTCTGATAAAGGACTTGACCCGGCGGAATTTTGATATATAAGTAGGTGCAGAGGGATAAGAGATGAAAGGAATCTCTTCTCATTCCAATGTTTGGTAACTTCAAGGAGTGGTAAATAAATAATCATATAAATCCCTTTGTCTCTAAGCAGTTTACACCTCATTGACACTCTTAATTTCTAGAGAATGTGACTGAATCTGTTGGAAACCTGCAAGATTTAAATCTTGTTAGACTGAATAGGTGTTTCATAGTTTAACTTCAGTTGTCAGATAACTGGAACAAATGCCATAAAAATATTAGTTTTAGAGTTGAAATCAAAGTGGGAAAGAAAAGAAAATACTTCTGCTGAAACTAGAAGAATCCATTTCAAAAATTCAAACTTGTTACATTCAAACTTGAAATTACCAATCCAGACCTGATGGCTCTCCTAGAAAGAAGGTGTTGATAATGCACACAAACTAAGTTTATGTAGATAACCTATGAAATTGAGAGATCTTTAATATATCTACGAGTTTATGGGGGGGGGGGGGGGTTACAGGTGACAGCATTTCAATTTTCATTCATGCCAAGGGAAAGGGCGGCTTTTGCCATAATTTTACGATGACAACTTATTTATTTTTTTATGGAATCTCTAATCTCAAGATCGTCCAAGAGGATGGCAACTTCCGAAAATTGGCTGGCCTAGCCAAATTTTAACCAGGACAGGACAGGAGGACGGATGATTTCCAGAAGCCTGTTTTACAGTATTTTTTAGGATTCCCTGATTTTTCCAGCATGTTGATATTCCCTGATTTCTAGGTTTTGTAGCCACCCTGATATATAAAGTAAAAATTAATATTGACTGCTCAGCAATATACACTATATACATTAAGCATTTAAAAAAATAAAAACTAATATTGGTAAACAGCGACTTGGTGAACTCAGAGGAGTGGGGGGATTAATAATCTCCGGATCAACCTTAATATTTAACCGAATTCCAATCAACAGATTCCTAAAACTCAAAATCCAAATTGTATATTTTATATTTGTCAATGTATTTAACTTTGTTATTTAATTTGAAAAGGTGCATTTGTTACTATGGCAACCATCTAATCATCATGTCATGCATAAAGTCGCCAAATGTGAAAATCATTAAATAAAGCCATACCATAATGTTATTGAATTAATATCAAGTAAATTCAAATTTGGTGCTTTTGGGGCTATAACAAAACATTATATGCAAAAAATACATCTAATAACATTAGAACTTTACAATTTCATGCAAAATGCTTTAATAAACAATTTTCAGAATATTTGACATCATGAAGTTACAAAATTTTCTACATTTCATAAAGAATCGCGAAAAGACTACAGAAGAATTATTATAGCAGTGCCCTCGGTGAACGTCTAAAACATGGGAAGAAACATTCAAAATACGATTAGTATTAAGTATTTTACTTCTTAAAGCTTCATTATAACAAAGTATGAAAAAAACTCATAATTTACCTTCGTATTATAGGTGTTATACGAGGAACGTTAAAAATTAACGAGGAGGAAAAAGGGTAGCTGTCTCGTCTGCTCTTTGAACCCTTTGAATAACAACGGTTACAGAAATACCGAAAATAATAGAAAATAAGCTTTTACAAAATGCTTTTTTATTTCTGTAACAAGTAAAGAACATAGTTTTCTTCAGAAATGAAAATTACTGAGCCCTTATTTTGACAGGATAAACGACTTTAGTCACTCTCACTTAGTAGTTTCAAAGAAACGAGAGTAGTTCTATGTTTTTGGAACTATCCACTTTTTTTCTTCATACTTTGCTTTAGAGTTAAAAGAAAAGTAATATATAAAAATATTTCATTTAACTTATATTTGGAATTTGTATTCAATTTGCTTGATTTTCAAAATACGTTTCAAAAATACAGCTACAAAAGCACATCCCTAGCGGCAAATATTAGAAAAAGAGCGATATACAATTATTGCTGCAGTTGGAGTGTCGTAAAAGTAAGAAATATTTTATCTATGAACAGGTGAAATCAGACCGGAAGCGAGCTGAAGAAAACTGACGATTGTTCAGAAAAGACTTGTGTGCAGACTGTAAAATGGCTGCAGATAATGGTCAAAGAACAACAGAAGTAGTCAGGGGACAAGTATTTGAAGTAGGACCTCGTTATACATCGTTGTCGTATATTGGCGAGGGTGCATATGGCATGGTAGTGTAAGTAAATACATTTATAGCTTGCGAGAGTTGCCCCTACTTTCTGTCATGTTGGCTTACTTTTCACTGCTACCTCAAGATTTAGTACCTGTTGAATTGCACAAATATGCACAATTTTTAAACATTCCACGATCCTTACTTATATTAACTACTTGTTCTGTATTGTATTTTGATGCATTTTTTTCTATATTCCTATTGCATTAGTCCAAATTTTATTTCAGCTGTTCTGACATGATCTGTCAAAGCATCACTGAAATTGTGAAAGAGAATGCTTATTCTTCTGTTTTAAATGTTTATTAAAAAAGGCCATTTTATGTGCATGTTTACTCAAAATTGCATAATTTCAAAATCTAAACATTAAATTTACATAGTAATAAAATATTTTTTTTTGTATTTTGAGAAATTTTAAGTATTTTGCTATATTATGTCAGTTGAAGTTTTTTTATTTTAAATGAAATTTTAAATTTGTTGTTTATTATTTTGCCTTGAGATCATTCTTTCTTAATAAATTGCTCAATATTAAAACATATACATGTATTTGGCAGTGGTTTTGATGTTTTTGTTGCATTAAAACCTAATATAAATTTAAGCAAACTAATCGGCTGTAAAATATTTTGCATTTTTCAGGTACTTATATGCATTTTGTGCAAAACTAAGTTCTAATGTTATAACATTTAAATGGTTCATTTATTTGTAATTTAGTTATTTTCCCTATGAAACTTAACTTGTCTAATGAATTGCACTTTAAAAAAATACTTTGTATTCTTATAAGTAGTTAGGATATAATGTATGTGATAATGTTAAGTAGTTTTAAAATAATAGTTTTTAGACATATTACATTTTCTTCAAAGGTAACGATTGATTTAATTCTATATTCAATAAACTCAAATGTGTTGACTTTAGTTTAGATGTGTCAAATTTGAGATAATATCAAATGACTTTCAAAATCATGGAGTTTTATCATTCAATAAAAAGAAAAGTTCTTATTGTGTCAAATGCTAAATTTTAAAACTAAGTGTCAACTAACTATTCCTGAAAATAAAATTCTCGGAGAAAATTCATATAGGTAGTAGAACAATATGAAAAAGTATCTGCAAACCTGCAAAGCAAGGTTAAGTAAAAAGAAAAAGTATCTAGATACGATTCTGAATCAGTTGGTTGGATACCTATTCACTATTGCTATAGGTACACACCAGTACACTTCACTTTCACATAACAGAAGTACCTACTTTATATATTAAAGTAAATCATGTAGTAGTTTATTATTGCATCATAGTTATAATATTTCTAAGACTGTGTTATTAGAAGATAATGTAAACTAACAGGATGTTATACATTATAACTTTGTGTGATTTGTTTCAAAATTGGATAAATCTCATTTTGTATCCAAGAGACTGTTATTTTAATTATTAAACCACATTTGTACTTATATACATATATTTTATATATTTTTGTGCTATTAAGTAGGTTAATTAAATTATTTATTGAGAAACCTGTTCTGTCAATTAAATTTAAGATGAAATACAAAAATAACATTTGTAAATACAGAAATTTTAAGTTTGAGATTAACTCTAATTCATGTTTCAGTGTCCAATGTCAGATTATTTAATAAAATAAAGTTTGAAGCATGCAAACAAAGTTATTAAAAATATTATTCTCTATTTCAATTTAAGAAACAAGCAGCTAAGCAAATTGTCCAATTTATCCTAATTGGTTTCAGAAAATCATTCAAGATTGTTATTATATTTTAAAAAATCGGTGCTTAATTTCTCTGTCCTTCTGAATATGTACATTTATATAGATCTTTTTAAATTGATTGTTTTACTAATGTTTCAGGATGTACTTAAAATCTAGAATTTTATTTCAAATAGGGTGAGGTGAAGTAAGTGTGTTCACGGCTAACTGTTCAGTAAATACTGATTGTATGAAGCTGAAATTAGTTCTCTTCATGTCGTAAAATAAAAATAGGGTAATAGAGAAACATTAAGTTTATTTTTAGTAATGTTTTCATAATATGTCACTTTTCCTCATTGAGCTATGGATTTTTAAAAACTCTCTAAAATTTTATTTCTTTTCAGTTATAACTTGAGTCATTTTTTACTGTAGTTTAGTTGCAGGCTTAATTTTTAAACTTATTCCTATGTTATTTGAAAATGGAGTTGTGTTTGTACTTGGCACTCAATTTTATTACTATTGGACAAGTGCATTTACCCCACACCACATTACATAGTGCATACTTGCCCCACTAAATATGTTAATAATTGGATTCTAGTAAAATCTTGCACAAAGAAAACTGTTGTAACATTTTGTTTGAGTGACAGAAGAGATAAATGACTTTGGAAATCCCATTGTGCTATTTATGCGACAAGTGCCAAATAAGAAGTTAAGTATTTTTAAATATCCAGACAATGACATTATAAGTGGAATAACTGACATTGTTAGAAACACCAGAACCTTCCTTGAGACGTAGAAGACAAGTTTTTAATCCCTGTGGCAGAAACGTGGTGATACATCAACATTGTTGCAAAACTGAAACTCCTTGCAGAATAATTTTAATGTCCCAATGCTGCCAACTCATTATAGTGCATTAAATATCTGAAAAATTGAAAAGGATACTGAAACATTTTAAATTATCCATCCTTTGGGGCAAGCAAAGTATTTTCAAAATGTTTACATGTGGTTACATACAATCAAATGATCTTTGCAGTTTTATTATATATTGTAATAAAAATAACTACATGATGTGCATAATGTAAAAATTATTTCATTTGCAGGTCTGCTGTTGATAATGTGACGAAGGAAAAAGTAGCTATTAAGAAAATCTCTCCATTTGAACATCAAACTTATTGCCAAAGAACTTTGAGAGAAATAAAGATTCTTACAAGGTTTAAACATGAAAATGTAAGAGATTTTTTTTAATTTTTGTATGTGTATGTGTGTAAATTATATTGTCGTAGTTTACATGGGGGTTAATTATATGCAATAGACCTGAAAATTCAAATGTTCCCTTAGTAGCTAGTGGCTAGTAAACAGTTTTAGTTAAATGGCCACTCTCATAACAGATTTCTTGTCAATAAGTATGGTTATATATACTTACTATGTAATTTATATACATATGAGAGATGAGAATTGGAGTGGGAAGAAATGCACAATTAGTAAATTTCTGGGCAGTTTTTGGATTAGAGTATTGACCTGTTGTTTCATTTAATTGTTAAATTGTATTGTTTAATTGACCTGCAGTGAGTGCTTCTTTTCAGGTCTAATATGCATTGCAGATTGTTTATTTAGAAAATACATTGTGATATTATAATGTAAAACTGACTTGTATCTATGTAGACAGCATGCAACCCAGAGTCACCATCCTATCAAGAAATATCTGCGGAAATGTAAAAATGTAAAGCAAAATTCTGCAGTCCCCCCCCCCCCCCCCCCATCCTCATGTACAGACAGAAATTATGTAAAATATAAGTAGTACTCTGAAGCACCTCTACTTTCTTTCCTAGTTTCAAGCCAAAAGGTCTTTGGTGCAAAACTAGGTAAGACTAGATATGAAAGCCTGTGAAATAACCTTCAAGGCAGCTATATGCTTTTATTTAATTAGAAATCAACTTATTAGCAATCAAGTGCTAAGATATGGGAACACTTTTAAAAAAGTATTGCCTAAAATACTTGAGAAAAAAAACCTCCCATTAGTTAGGAGTAAGGTAAGGGGTACTACCAGCAGCATGCCAAATGTCTTCCAAATCCATAGGGTTTAGATTATAATTCTCATTGACTGATACAAAATTACCCAAGAACTATATCTTAGACCAAATGAAGCTTGAGAAAAACAAAGCAGGAATATTTTTCTGTACTGTTGTGCAAGTGCAAGGCTTTATTTTGGTCCGAGATATTGTTTAATAGATTTGAAACTCTACATTGTTGTGAAATATTTTTTAAAAAAATGTTTTAATGAATAGTTTGTGTTTGTGACTAATTTTACTATTCTTATGTAGATAATTGATATACGAGATATTCTTAGAGCAACTGCAATTGATCAGATGAAAGATGTGTATCCTTTATTGTTTTGTTTTACCTTATATTTATTGATGCTAATGTACTAAATATTAATTTAACTACGAGGCATGTTTTTTATGTAAGTACCGTTTTGCGATTCCGCCGCCGCAGCGCTACGGTCGGCGTTCCGCGCATGCGCGCTGGTTACCTACATCTCTTGTCTACGCACTGACGCCATTACAGTCTGATTCTTCATTGTATACGTTGTTTACTGAGTGTTTAAGATGCCTCCGACAATCGTGAGTCCCGCCGATTGTGAAGTACGGGCTGTTATACGATTTCTTAGTGCTAAAGGCGTAAAACCGATCGATATTCATCGTGAGATCTGTGAAGTTTACGGACAAAACATTATGAGTGATGGAATGGTAAGGAAATGGGTGAGAGCATTTAAAGATGGCCGCACAAATGTGCATGATGAAGAACGGAGTGGGCGTCCTTCGGTCTTTAATGAAGATTTGGTGCAGAAAGTGGAAGAAAAGGTGAGAGAAAACAGACGCTTTACAATTTCATCAATGTGTTGGGTAGTTTTTGTACATTTTATGATATACTAAAACATTAAATCATTCAAAATATTCTAAGTTTTCCAAGTTCTTAGAACCTAAAAATCATTCTTCTGAAAACACTCAAAAATATCTGAAAAAGTTCTAAAGTTCCTCAAACCTGAAAACATTCTAAAATATAAACTGAAAGTCTTAAATAAATTGAAAGTGGACCTATTGACCAGTTTCCCTACGTGTACAAATATGTACTCCTGTAAAATATAAGAATTGACACTTTCCTAAAAATAAAAACATTAAATGTAAAAGAAAGAACACAGATTTTAGGTTTTCAAAATCTAACGTTTATTAAAATTTTAAACTTCACTTTTAAAATAATTTTCAAAATATTTTACATCTCATTAACTAAAATCAAACATCTTAAATAATAAAAATAAATGGAATGGCCGGTCGTATAGTGGTAGAAAAAACGTTAGAATATTAAATTTTACAGTTAACAATATTAAACTTATACAACTATTTATCAAAACTAAAATTTGGAATAAAAAGAACATAAGTTAGCCAAAAGGGAAATTTAGAACAAAAGTTAAACTTAACCTCAGGTTCAGGTGACCTAAAATATATAAGTCTAAAGGGGTCTTATTCTACTAACACAATTAAACTGAAAACAATTGGAATATAAACATATTTTAACTATTGAGAAATATTAGAATTTGGAGGAAAAGGAATAATATCACCAAGGCTCCAAGAAAAACGGCGGAAATCGGCGGGAGGTAGAATCACCAAACGTGCAGCAGATCCAGACAACACCAGAAGAGGAAAATCCATGGCACAGGATCACAATATGTCCAGCAAAAATTCCGGAAAAGGCCGTTCCACGGGATTCAACTCCAAAGAGATTCTCCACACCAGCTGGACGTCGAGTAATAAAAAATCCTTTCTCAACTGCCGCACCGGGCTACTGACATCAAAATGGAGAACTTAACATGTGTCCGTCAATTGGGCTCAGAAATGCGAACTCCATTCATCATAAAATAGAACTGGCAGCTTGTCAAGATAAACATATTTCTAATTGGCCGGTAAGACTTCCTCGGCCGACATCACATAAATCGTGAAACATCTTGGATCATTATTTAAATGATATGAAACTAATTAGCATGACTCTTCATTCCGTCGCAGCTTCCAGACATAAACAACATCAGAGAGCACAGCGGCAAAGGACTGCTGATTGATTATAAACTAAACAAATCAATCCACATCTTGAAAAACAAAACACACATCACAGCCGGGAATAATGATACATTTCATGCCGAATCCGAACTACGGCTCGCGCCGAAGCGCTGAAAACAACTTTGACAGATCACATCTTAGGTTCTAATCAATAAACAGAAGAGAAAGAGAGCGAAAAAATGCGCGATTTTGCTTATATACTGCGAAACATCGCTGCCACAGATTGTAAACACAATTATCAATGAACGATAAAATAATTAATGACAGACGATTTTAATATTACGATCAACCAATTAAAAACTCGAAATTTTAAAGAAGAGAAATGGAATTTTAGAGCAGACGAAAATTAAAAAGAAATGAAGTGAAACGATTTGGAAAATACGAATTCGGCAACAATTTAAATATGGACGATTCTGAAATATTTAAAAAGCTGAAAATAGAATAAAACTGTAAAATTGCGGTGAATTAAC
This sequence comes from Amaurobius ferox, assembly GCA_951213105.1. Classification (NCBI taxonomy): domain Eukaryota; kingdom Metazoa; phylum Arthropoda; class Arachnida; order Araneae; family Amaurobiidae; genus Amaurobius; species Amaurobius ferox. The sequence goes on along the minus strand of OX578135.1, from coordinate 175,326,318 downwards.
CAATTTTTAACCGAGAGCAATAAATTTGTAATCAAATTAAAGGGAATAAAAAGGGCAATAAATGGAATCACAAATTAGCCAATTTAAATAAATTTAAATTGCTAAAACCTAAAAAGAACGAACTTTCGCCGTTTTTAAAACAAAACCTATGGAATAGAACATATTTGGAACAGAAGAATATCAAAAACCTAAACAATTGGAAAATGGATAACTAAAAGAGAATGACTATGTAAATAAGACCCCTGAACACGTTTAAACAAAAACAAAACCCCTAAAATAATTAAATATCCAAAGGTATAACCCAACAAATGTGCGACTGGTTTCCTCAATATTCTCGTAGTGTTTTGTATCGCATTGTGACCGAGAACTTGAATTACCGGAAATTGTGTTCACGTTGGGTTCCAAAAATGTTGACGGATTTGCACAAAACCCAACGTTTAGGCAGTGCATTGACTTTCCTTGAGCGGTACCACAATGAAGGTGAAGATTTTTTAGACCAAATTGTTACTGGTGACGAAACATGGGTGGCCTACGTCACACCAGAATCAAAACAACAATCCATGGAATGGCGACATTCATCATCACCCAAAAGAGTGAAGTTTAAGCAAACAATTTCTGCCCGGAAAATCATGTGCACAGTTTTTTGGGACAAAAAAGGAGTATTGCTAGTGGAGTTTCTGCCTCGTAATGAGACAATCAATGCAGCGTCTTATTGTGAGACATTGAACAATCTGCGTCGTGCAACCCAGAACAAAAGACGTGGCAAGTTGAGTAAGGGTATCGTTTTGCTGCATGACACTCTAATCGGACCAAAGATCTCATCAAATCTTTTAAATGGGAAACTCTAGATCATCCTCCATACAGCCCTGATCTGGCGCCCAGCGACTACCATTTGTTCCTGCAATTGAAGAAACACCTGGGTGGTCAGCGTCTTCAAGATGATAACGAAGTCAAAACAGTTGTGATACAGTGGTTAACAAGTCAGACGACAGAATTTTATGAGGAGGGTATTCAAAAACTGGTGCCACGTTATGACAAGTGCCTCAATATTCACGGAAATTATGTAGAAAAGTAGATTAAGGTACAGGCTTTCATGTAGAAATAAAATTATTGCGATATCTTTGCACGTCTTTTTTTAATTCCAAAACGGTACTTACTTAAAAAACATGCCTCGTATATTAACACTTAATCTTTCAACACATAACCAGGGTTTAAACTGTGTTAGTTTTCATACCATTTTGCTACAACATTTTTTGCAATTTTAGTTAAAAAGCAAAAGATGTTATCAACCTATAATTTTTAACACACTTATAAATATGTTTTTGGAAGCAAAATTAACCAATTGATCAATAGGCATATATAGTTAGTGTGATTTACTCCCAAGATTCTTTCATTTTTTAGTGCAATAAAAATGTTTTAATTTAATTTTGTAGCTTTCAGACCATCTCAGGGGTAGAAATTAGAAAAATGAAGTCACTGTTCCAGAGGACCAGTGATTTCATGACTTCAGTGGTCCGCAACCGTTGTTACTGGTCCATACATGGGACTTCAATAAATTATAAAATAAAATAAATTACATGTGGAATGTTATTATGTGGATTTCCATAAATTCATATTATACCATACCTAGTTCAATTAAAAAATATAAATGAAGCTTTACATAAAATGTAATTTAATTCTTGTGGAATAAACCATATAAAATGAAGTGAAATATACACTGCCGAACAACTACATAATGAAATGCTATAAAAAAAGTAAAGTTTTAACATTCAGGACTATTCACCATGCTGAATTTGCCTTTTGACTGTTAACGGTTAGGTGTTGTGAGATCATGTTTGTCTATCTATACACCCTATAAAGTATGGGCATTGTTCCATTTCTTCCCTTTTGTTGCTATAAAGATGAAGACAAATATTCTAAATACATGGCAACCTCAATATATGGGGGAAGAAAGGGGCAGAAGCAATGCCCAGGAAAGATACATTCCAGTTCCCCTCCCCATTTTCACAGCAGGAGCCCATATGGAGTCAGAATAGCCGGATGTCTTACGGGCGGATGCGGAAGGGAGGGAGAAAGAAGGGTGACAAAATTACAAACACGGAAGCAGTATTGTTTACTTTTCCCAGACTGTTGAGTATCGTTTTTCTTTACATAAGTGATGAGAGAAAAATTTAATTTACGAGAGGGAAATGAGAATAAAAGGTTACTAGTCAGACGGACCAATATAATTTATATTCTGCTGGTTCTTTGGGCGTTTTTGTGGTTTGGCCAACGGACCACCATTAATTTCGAGCCCTGTCATCTTATATATATTTCATATGGATATTTAAAAACATCAAGACTTCTTTTACCTAAAGAAAATCTGAAAAAACTAAAATAATCTCAGATTTTTGTTCAAATGCTAAAGGTTAGTTTAAATCTCAGTTTGTATACATCTTACGACCTTTAATTCAGTTTAAAGAATTAAGCTCCTTAAAAATACTTAAATAAGTTATATTTGGTTGTAGATTGCTTAAAAGTATTCAATTTTTTTTCTACTTTGGTTTTCATTAAATTTTATGTGCAAATTAATGTATTTCTTTTGCCATTTTATTACTCAGAGTCTGTAAACTGATAATATAATTATTCCACATACTTAATATTAGCTTAAGGTGTAATACTTCAAAATTTAGAATGTTTAAAAAGCTATAATTTTCATGATTTAAAAAATATTAACACTCATAACTTTTAATAACACTTAATCTTCTCGCTGTAATCTGTATCCATATAACAAAAAAAACTTCAGAATTTATTGGTTAAAGTAAGTGTCACTGAAGATGAACTATCTTAGATGCTCGGGGCACCAGACTTTTTCAAAATATGAGAATGCTTCTAGAGGAAAAGTTTTCATACCTATGAAAAATCGAGACATTTGGGTAAATATGACATATCTGAAACTGCTTCCTTATAGAGAACATTTTAAAATGTTCCAATTCATGAGATAAATACTGTAATAAAGTAAGGAACCCTATTTTATGTATTCATAATTTTGAAAAGATCCTATAATTTTGTCATTTCATTTCAGACATGCTGTACATTTTTGTTTCTTAATTGCAGTAAATGAAGTATATCATACATACAGCTGAGTAAGACTGGCTGACAGGTAGAAACTTGAAACTTTGCATACACATGGGATTTGGCATATAAGTAATGAGATAAATCTAAAATCTTGAATTTTGTTCAAAAATCTTATAAATTGAGCAATTTTTTGTTTTCACTTTCTTTTAGCTATAGATCACAAACAGCTACATATATCATGCACAGAAAATAACTTAATTTTTCTTAATGAACTCTTGGTGTACAATCAACTGTTTTTGAAATATTTCAATTTATAGTTCAACAGCTGGGGAAACAGTTGCTCTAAACCAGCGGTTCTTAACCTATGGGTCGCGACCCAAAATTGGGTCGCGCTGAGTCGAACCAAAAAAGTTAGTAATACACCAAATAATAAGTAATACCAACACCTCCTAGAAGAGTTATTCCCTAATACAAGTTATTCCCTAATACAATGTTTCGGTTTTACCGCTCTTCGCGAATGGCCTTCCGGAAGTGACGTCCAATTCCTGTCCTGAGGCTTTCTCTTCTAGGAGGTGTTGGTAATACGCACGCCATTGCTTTGCGTGCGCGCAGACTCAGTAAGCTCTCTGTCAAAAACTCGTTTCTGCGTATTGTGTTGTGAATAACAGTGAAACGTGTAATAACAGTGAAACGTGAATACAAGCATTTTAGAAACAAATTTTATCTTATTATTAATAGTGGAGTGATCAAGCTGCGCGTATTGTGAAATTGTAATCACCCTAATAATGGCAAAACGTGAATACAAGGAAGCATTTTTAGAATTAGGTTTTACTTGCATTTATGATCGAGGAGTGAACAAGCCGCAATGCGTGTTGTGCAGTGAAATATTAAGTAATGAATCGATGAAACCGAACAAACTTAAAAGACATTTTGATGCAAAACATAAAAATTTTTCCTTTGAGGGAAAAGAAGCCCATTTAAAAAGACAGCGTTTGGATGCACCAAGTAGTAGTGGTTTTATAAATTCTGCCAAACAATCTACACTTGCTTCTTTTCATGTGGCTTGGCATATTGCAAGACAAAAGAAACCCCATAATATTGCTGAAAAACTTATAAAACCTGCTGCCATTGACATGGCACGTATCATGTGCGGAGATGAAAGTTCAAAGAAATTACAAAAGATACCATTATCAAATGATACAATTCGTTTACGAATTAATGATATGTCATTTGATATTAAGAATCAACTTATTTCTGCTATAAAAATTGCTGGTTTATTTAGTATTCAACTGGATGAAACGACAGATGTAAGTAAAGGTGCTCAACTCATGGTTTACGTGCGGTATCCAGGTTTAACAGATGTACAGGAGGACATTTTATTTTGCAAACCAATGTCAACAACAACTAGAGGTGAAGATATTTTTCTTATGGTCAATTCGTTTTTTAAAGAAGAAGGATTAAATTGGAATCAGTGTTTCAGTATTTGCACCGACGGTGCAGCTGCCATGACAGCATCTCAAAAGGGATTTTCGACAAGAGCAAAACAAATGAATCCACAAATTATATCGATTCATTGTTTGTTACATAGACAAAATCTTGCTTCAAAAAAATTATCACCCGAATTATGTATCGTTTTGGATGAAATTGTTGCGGTAGTCAATTTTATCAAATCAAGAGCTCTTAACTGTAGAATTTTCCGCGAACTGTGTTTCGAATTTGGTGCAGAATACGAACATTTATTATATTATTCTGAAGTTAGATGGCTGTCCCGGGGCAAAGTTGTTCAAAGAGTATTATCATTACGGACAGAAGTCGAATTATTTTTGAGAGAAAAGAAACACCCATTAGCATCTAAATTCTCAGAGTTGAAGTGGATTACTCAAGTTGCTTATTTGTCAGATATTTTATTTGAAATAAATAATCTAAATACGTCTATGCAAGGACGTAATCATACTATTATTGAATTAACTGAAAAAATTACATGTTTTAAAAATAAACTCAAATTATGGAGAAATAAGGTTGAAGTAAAGAAACTTGCTTCATTCCCGACTCTTAATTTACTTGTTGAAGACAATAATATTGATATCACAGATTTTGAAATACAGAAAATTATTATTAATCATTTAGAAAAACTAATAGCAGACTTTGATCAATATTTCCCTGCAGACGATGTTTTCAAATATAATTGGGTTCGAATGCCATTTAATTTTGATGTAAGTGATTTGCATGAGGAATTTGTTAATATTAATCAATTTCAAGAACAATTAATAGAAATACAAAGTGACCAAGCACTTCGATACAATTACTACAAAAACACTGAATCTTTATGTGCTTTCTGGTTAAAATTAAAAACCGAAAAGCCAATAATTGTTAAAGAAGCCCTAAAAGTATTATTGCCCTTTTCAACAACATATATGTGTGAGGCTGGTTTTTCGGCTCTGTGTGTAATCAAAAACAATTACCGGAACGAGTTAAATCCTGAAATAGATATAAGGTGCTCCTTGACAAGCATTCAACCGAGGTTTGAAGATCTTTCAAAATGTATTCAAGCACAAGGTTCTCATTAAAACTGTATGACTTGCATTTAAAATTTAAAAGACTTAACATATGTATTGATATTTCTTTTTTTTTTTAGGAATAAGTTAAAATGTCAATTATTTTCAAAAAGTTATAAATATATTTTAATTTGGTCAATAAAAATTATTAAAAACACTTGATTATTAATTAAATTTTCCTTGGATCGAAAAGTACTTTTGTTTATCTTTATTATTAAAAAAAATAAATAAAAAATTTGTAAGTTAAAAAAAATCATCATCGTAGGATTGAAGATTTTTTAAAAATACGATCTAAAATAAAGCAATGAAAAAATTTTGACTTTTTTTTGGGTCGCGACATGAACATATTTCTCAAATTTGGGTCGCGGCTTAAAAAGGTTAAGAACCACTGCTCTAAACTACAAGGTGAGCTCCAGTCTAAGTCATGGAATTTATAGTTACAGCAGATAATTTTCTTTTATATTTTATCAATGAATGTATTTATAGATTTTGATTCAGTTGTAGTAACTATGATTTCAAATATCTCAATCGTTTGTTGACTATTCTTCAAATAAAGGAATGCTATAATTAATTGATTTGTCTGAAAATGTTGAAAAAATGGCAATATACAGTGATTAGAGATGAAATATTTTTTCACATACTGCAATTTCCATGTTAACAGAACTATAAAATGTAAGGCATTTTTGTGCTTGAATTTTAAATGTTTTTTTATATATTCAGAACTTTTATAAAATTAATATTTTTTCATCCTGTGACCTGATAGTTTTTCTATCTTATTTTTATATTTTGTTCTACTGATATCAATAGAAATGCTATGTATAAAAAAATTTGAAAATAACTTTTTATTTGAAAAGATTTTATATATAGATCATATCAGCAGAAATGTGTCCTTTTTAAACATGAGTTTCCCCAACACTATGAAAATAGCCTATTCATGGCTGGCAAGTGAAAGAAGCATTTCCGCAAGCCCGCCCATAGCAATAATAATCTACTATTCTAGATGCAGGCACTTCTTGGACATAAACCCAATGCAGCAAAAAGATGTATTAAATCAACTTTAAAACTTTAAAATATGTCTACAATTGCATAGATAACACCAACTTATTAATTGCAATACACACCAACTTGTTAATTGCAATATAACATGTAATATAGAAAACAAGAAAGATCAATCATGCATAAGCATTGATATGAAACACTTTCCAACTGAAATGCAATTTCATTTAAAAATTTTTAAAATGTGATACATTCAGTGGTGATATCTTTTACATTATCACAGTACTACTATAAATATTTAAAACTGTATGGAAATATAAATTATCTGATTCTCTATGCAAAATCAATAAATATTTCATTCATATAACTTGTATTCCAGACTCCAGAGCTAAATAATTTTGTGTGAAAAAAATTCAGCAATTCTTATGTAACTCGCCTTACAATCGCTTGAGATATTTGCATTCTGCATAAGTTAAAATTAGGCTTCGTTGAAGAAGTAACAAAAGTTTAGGGATCATTTAAAATCACAACTATTGTAATTGCATAGGCACAGAATTTAGATACACAGATAATATGTGTGTGTGTGTGTGTATGTATTCAAAGTATTGGAATCGTGCCGAAGATCAGAACTCAAATTTTCGAAGAATCTACACGTTTTGGGACTTCTAGAACACGAAAAAACTATTTTTAGGAAGACGTCTGTCTGTGTAAGGGTGTATCTGTGTGTCTGTGAGGATATTACATCCACTCTAATTGAAAACTAATGGACTGAATTTCATAAAATTTGGTAGGTATGTTTTTTTGTGGGAAATCCTGATGTTCATTAAATTATAGTACAATTTGTAATAAAAGAATCTGCCTTCTTTGCAAAATGGCCGGCAGAAATTGCCTTTATCCACTCTAGCTAAAAACTAATGGAACAAATTTAACAAAATTTGGTGTATAATATTTCAATGACTTACAAGTGATTGAAATATGATATACCAAATTTAACAAAATTTGGTATATAAATCATTTGTAGGTTATTCTAGTATGATTCGGAAAAAAGAAACGGTCTATTTTGCGAAATGGCCCACAAAAATCGTTAAATATAAAAATAAAACACTACGTGTGCTCAATTATATCAATTAAATTCCTATTTTATACGTGATTTTTGACAAGAAAAAGAGTAAGACTAACCCCATTACTCTAAGACTAGCCATTCTTGAGATATTCTAGTTTTTTCGCGTTTTCACTACGCCACCTTTGACAATAAGTCCAGCTATCAAATGAGAACGAAATTTAAGTTTAACGTGCAAATTCAATGTCATTTAAAATACTTATGGCTGTTATTTTGTGCAGATAAACTCAAATTATTATTGAAGAAATAAAGAGAGCGTGAATATGAGTCTGCAGGGAAAGACGTGCTGCCCACATCAGAATTTTTAACAATATTACAACAATGATTTATAGAAGTGAACGGGGATTATTCGCAAGCCATTTCGAAAAAAATGTATGATCTATATTTAAGGATCCACCAAATTTTTGTAGAATAAAATGTTCAACAAATTTAAGCTGTGTACCAAATTTTAACTCTCTAGGACATAGGAAAGTGCATTAAAAATGTCATCAAATAAGTATATCATGAAGAGTTATATAAAATTAAAAAAAAAATTGAAAAATTGTTATCTACCAAATTTATTTTAAAATGTGAAGCCTCTCTCATATACAAAATGATTAAACTCTTGGAAAGATATTTATTATATAATATATCTCTTTTTTATTTATGGAGGATATCCCAAAAGTCAGAATTTAATTGAATTTGTTTTTTTCCCTGTATTAAATAATTTTTAATTAAAAAACTACTTAACATATTTTACTGAAATTTTTTTATATATTTATTTGGGATAATATGAATATTTCCTAAAAATTTCGAAGCAATTTGTGAATTTTAAATTTGCTTAAAAAATGTTTGAAAAATTAGGTCCCATAGGGTTCAATGTATTTCATTTTTTCAACCCGGGTTCAATAAAAAACTAATTGGGTGATATTATTTATTTATATTCCCATAGGTCCCACAGACCGTCTGAAAAACATACTAAAATTTCATTTTGATAAAGTCATTTTTACGGCAGTTATTTTGCTAATGGACAGACAGACAGAATGAATGAATAAAGTCATAAACACTTTTCAACTATGTAAAGTGTTAAAAAAAAGGTTATACTTGATATAAGCAAGTAAATTAAAATAACTATAAATGCACAAATCAAAGCAGTACTTCAAATCTAAAAATACATTATATTATAAATACAAAATAACAGTACTATATACATATTTTTAAACACAATTTAATTTTTTATGTAATCGGACATATCTTGTAAAAGTTTAGTAATGTATGAAATTTTTCAAAACCAAAACATTGTTCAACACAGAGTGTTGTTATGTTAGTCCTATGTTACAGATTTTACACTCTTGATACAATTGTTACATTTTTCTTTCAAGGAACTTTTGAAATAATCTGCACACTTTCAAGATTTATTTTCCCTTTGCATCAACATATAACCTAGGAAAAGGTTAACCAGGTAATCACAAGGAATTAGTCACTAGAGATTTAGATAATGATTTTCCCACTTTGGGTTTATTATATTTTTTAATTTCATAAATTACATGAGATTTAAACTTTAGTGCTGTTAGCTTTTGGCCAGTTTGTTTTGTAAGCACATTTTATTTAGATTCAATGCATTCAGAAAGTTGTGAAATCTCACTTTTAGAAAGATATTTTGCTTTTTTAACCATGATTATTACCATGTTTCTGTTTAAATTTTTATTCTCCAATATGCACTCTGCTTGAAAATTAGCAATAAGATTCCTAGCCTTAACTCCTTTTTAAACATAGCCCCTATGACCCCTTAATTTAAATAAATGCAGAGCAACTACCATGCAGGAAATTGTCCCTTGAAATCTCTCAGATGACATGCCTTTGACATGTCTATTACATTATCATACCACCACAACAGTTTGCATCAATAACTAGCTTTGTCATAGATACCAGATTCTATTGTTATTTAAAAATATTAATAAAATGTTCCAATTTTATGTTGCTCATACACATCAATGGGCCTTGGTGTCTGTTCTGAGCGCATAGCAAGTATACATCAGTGGGCTGTGAAATGAGATTCTCTCCATTGCATATGTGCTACATTGGTCTTGATTGGGTTAAAAATGAATTTTTATGTAAAAATATAGAATGTTAGTAATAATAAATTTGAACTTTTGCAAATGAAAAAAAAATCTGAAAATAATAAATATAGAATGTCTGTAATAATAGATTTTTCTTTTTACTATACTTACAAATTCTGTTGTTACATATGGCTTTATTGGAAATCAATCCATTACATAACTGGCATCTCACAATGATATAAAGGTAGAAATACAAAACAGAAAAAACTAACTAAACACAAAACAAGAATATTACAAATCAACCAAACACAAAGATCAATGAGAAGAGGTCGGAGAGAGGGTCGTGACCTCAAGATCAGTTCATAAAAGTTCTAGCTTCCCAATGCAGTCTGCAAACATCACCTTGCTGCTGGGAATCTTTATCTAAACCTGGGTACACTGCAAGGTGACTTGGGTTCATAACATCAGCACTACAAATGGGACACACATTCGTTGGGAGAATTCCTATCTTATTAAGGCCAGACAATTATGACCCGGTTTCAATCTAAAATTGGCCACTGCCTCCCTGCGAGGTTGGTTGCTAAATGCTTTCCATCTATCTTGGATATTCTCCCAAACCTTGTCTTGATTTAATTGTCAAGTCTATTTTACATTAAGTGACTTAACTACATTGTTTGGAATTTTGAATTTCTATGTAAATGCTTTTTGTTTCTGTTAATCTATATATTTTGTTAAAAACCTTGACTCATTCTAGCTATATTGTTCAGTGTCTCATGGAAACAGACTTATATAAACTTTTAAAAACACAGAAACTTGGAAATGATCATATCTGTTATTTTTTATATCAGATTTTGAGAGGTTTAAAATATATTCATTCTGCTAATGTTCTCCATCGAGATTTGAAGCCTAGTAACCTGTTGCTGAACACAACCTGTGACCTAAAAGTAAGATATTTTCTCTTGCTTGTTTTCATAATTTATTCTGCTGAAATCTATAAATGCTTTTTACAAAATGTTAAAATAATAAATATTTTGAAAATATTCTATAGATTTAATAATATCAGCAACAGTATGTCCTTATGATAGGGTAGGGTTACCAGTCGTCCCCGGATTTGGCATTCCATCCCGGAATGTCTCCAGATTTCTTTGAATACCCTTGGATTTACAATTTACATAAGCTCTTATAAATTATGGGTTTTGGGGCTATTTTCAAATAAGGTCAATTTTGGGGGGGGACTAGTTTTTGCAAACTTTTAAAAACTATCAAATTTCTTCTTGGAATTTCATTAAATTATTGAATTTTCTGGCAACTTGACCAATTCCGGCAACCTTAAACATTGAGCTAGTTTTCGCCAATTTTTAGGTGGGATTTTTGGCAAAGACCTCGCAACACTGCTGCCAAGCACGAAAGTTTTGAGTTAGGTTAGGTGTTTGCCGAGTATAGTTCTATTATTTTAGCTATTAGCAGCACACGGTCTCAATTTCTATCAACTGGACGTTTATTCGTATATTCAAGTACGATGTCAAAGAGACGAAAATGTGTTGTCAATGAGTTGATGCTCAAAGAATTTCCTTTTCTTAGACGAGGGGTAAACAACAACTCCACTTTCTGTTCTTTGTGTGTAGTAACTTTCAGTGTAGAAAGTGGCGGAAGGTAATCGGTAGTTGAACACATGGCAACTAAAAGACATAAAAGTTCAGTGATTCGGGAAAGTAGACTAGCAACACAAAAATATCCACTGTTTTCAAAAAGATTGTGCCAGATAAAAATTACATGAATATTGCTCTTCAAGAAGGAACTTTCGCTTTTCATTCCATGAAGCATTACTATAGTTTCAAATCCATATACTGTACTTCCAGTTTGATTAAAGAAATTCATGTGTTTCAGAACAAAAGTTGATGCGATAGTTAAATCTGTGATTGCACCTTGGGCTATGTCACAAGCGTTAGAAGAAATTAACTGAGCATTGTTTGTAACTGTACTTTTCGATGCTTCAAATGATGTACATATCAAATTATTACCAATTCTCGTTCGTTATGTGTATGTGAATCCCGAAAAAACTGTATTTGTTCAGAATAAACTGGTGGAATTTAATGAAATTCGAGGTGAAACTGCTGAAATAATATACAACACTTCATTTCAAACAATTAAGGAACTGGGACGGAAAAATAAGGTTGTAGCTGTTTCAGCGGATAACACGAACACTAACTTCGGTGGCTTGAAAAGAAAAGGTACAAACAATGTGCTCATTAAAATGAAGGAAGGGTTGGGCAGAAATGTTATTGGGTTAGGATGTGTTGCATATATGATACATAATTGTTCACATTCTGCAATTAATTTAATTCTGGTTGATACTGAAGGGCTCATTGTGAAGAATTTTGGCTACTTTCATCTATTTACGGTGAGAATAGAACAGTTGAAAGAGTTCTGCGAGTTTGTGGGACAGGAACACATGAACATACTTAGTTATAGCAATGTTAGATGGTTGTAACTGCTACCAGCTATCAGAAGAATCTGTGAAATATATGCAGAAATCTTTCTTTTTATTTAAAGAAAAATACCCGGTTATGTTGAAAAAGTGGTTCGATGATCCCTGCACCTTGTGGATAACTTATGTTTCCTCAACTTTGCCACTTTTCCATGATGCCATAACCCAAGCTAAAACAGGGGAAATATCCACAATAGAATCTTCGATGATACTAAACAAATTGATCGAGAAACTTCAGTCAAGAAAAGAAAGAAAGTTGATCCTATCCTCAGTAAAGAAACTTCTGCCATCATTTGAAGAAGATGGTTCCTGCACATCTCAAGAATTTTTAAATGTATCCGGAGAATTCTATAGTACAGCTATTGACTAAACTGTATGGGGTTCCCATTCTCAGGATATGAAATGTATGGCGTGCATCTTGCTTAGAATCCCTCCACAAAGGGAAAGTTTCGAAGAGTGTTTTCGGTATTTTTCATCAAAAGTAGGTGGGACTGATATTGATGAGGACAACTTCTTTGATGAAATTTCTTCATTGAAAAAGTATGCAACTGCAGATAAAGTGAATAAGTGAAATGAAGATGGAGTGAAATTTTTTCATTCTTTTTTGAGAAAATGGTCCCTTATTCACAGATGCAAAAGTTGCTTTAATTGTGTCTCTGCTTTCCAGAAAGTAATGCTTAAGTGGAGAGAGTGTTTTTTTCCATGAACATGATGTGGACATCTCAGAGATCTAGACGTAAGTGTTGACATTATTAAATCTATGTTAGTTGTCCTTAATAACTTCAACATATCATGCCAGGAATTTTCGACCAAGCTTGAATCAAGAAGAGGTCACCTCAATAAAGTCCATTCTTCAGAGAAATATAACTAAATTTATATACATAAAATTGAAAATCTGTCTGTCTGTTTGTCCCATCATCACAGGAGAACGGCAGAACCGAATTTGATGAAATTTTGTGTGTAGCCTGGAAATAGCCCTACTTAAAATTTAGTCCATGTTTGGAGTTTCTACGACCAGTGGTTCTCGAGATATTAGTAAAAAACGAAACTTTTATTTGTCTCATCATCACAGGAGAACGGCTGAACCAAATTTAATGAAATTTTGTGGATAGCCTTAAAATAGCCACCCATAAATTTAGTCCAAGTTTCGAGCTTCTAAGACCAGGGGTTGTCGAGATATTAATGAAAAACGAAACTTTTTCCTAGGAGTTCTACTCTAACTCTGGTTTATCCAAACGAAAAGTTTGAAAATCGTTTGAAAGTGAATTAAAACTTTATCTCTGAGTTTGGTGGGAGATTTTTTGGTACTTTTCCATTTCGCCGACGCAGGCGATAGTCGCCAAAAATACTACAACCGACGCCAAACGGAATATCCCCGCTGGTAACCTTTTACCGCCACATTTTCAAAACAAGTTGCGGCCATTTCTTATCAGTCACGTCTTTTTTCTAATATGTCAAAAATGGATGAAAAACCAATGAAAATTTGGGATTTGCCCAGAACAGAGGAAGAATCTGTCAGATTCTTTCAAGCGAAAGGCATTTTGTCTAAAATTGCTACTTGTAATAATAATCATGAAATGAAATTATATTTCGGAAACGAAATTTAATGGCGCTGCAACCTTTCAACTTGTCGCAGTAAAAGAAGTGTCCGGACAGGCACATGGTTTGAGTCATCGAAATTGAGTTTCTTGAAGTGTATGAGGTTTATATATGGTTGGAGCGAAGAATTAACTTCAGTTAAATAGTGTGAAAAGCAGTTGGAAATCAGTCACGGAACAGTTGTGGACTGGAATAACTACATGCGCAAGGTTTGTGTGGATTCTTTGCTTAAACGTCAACAACAGAAAATAGGAGGACCTGATATGATCGTCGAAGTGAATGAAAGTATGTTCACAAAGCGCAAAAACAATGCGGGACGGATTCTACCACAACAATGGATCTTTAGTGGAGTTTACCTTGAAACAAACGAATGTTTCCTTGTGAAGGTGCCAAACCGATCCATGAGCATTATATTAGAAGCAATTAAGAAACATATCGAAAAAGGAACTATAATATATTCCGATTCATGGAAATCATATTGCACTGAAAAACTGGAAGAGGAAAGTTTCCAACATGTCAAAGTGAACCATAAATACAATTTTGTCGATCCAGAAACTGGAACGCACACACAAGAAATAGAAAGACTGTGGGGTAGCACCAAATGGTGACATAAGAAACACAGAGGAACGGCACGTCATCATCTAGAAAGTTATCTTGTGAAATTTATGTGGAGAAAAGAAACTATAAAGACCCATTTGAAAAATTTTTAAACGATATTAAAATGTTTATGCCTCCAAAGTAAAAAAAATTCTTAGAGCTAACATTTATTAACATTTTTTTATGTGTATACTGTGTGTTGTCGCCAATAAAGTCTGCTTGGCGAAATTTGCACCAGCGAAATGGAAAAGTACCGATTTTTTTTGCTAATTAGTTACTTTCTGAATACATGAATTTAAATGGAAACTCTATCTCCATGGTTTATTTTTCACAAGCTTTTACTCTACAATGAAAAGTATAAAAAAATCAAAATAGTTATTTAATTTCGCAGTTTATGAGGAAAATTCTATCTTATATCATGTTGCTCAGAAACGCAATTAAATTAAATCTGTCTGTTATTTTAATTATTATTTTTTCGATTTGAATAATAAATAAATGGATATAAAAATATATTTTAGAAAAAGAACGGTTTGATTTTTCTTTTAATTATATTAATTGCGGACTGCGTACATCACTTTCATTTATTTTGGCAATGAGTTTTTAAGCTTTTATATTGCGTTTAGAGCTAATAAACTCATATTGTGGTTACCCAATAAATTCATTTATCCGATTGTTGAAACAGGAAAAAAGGAGTAGAACGGGTATATCTTCTAATACAATTTTAGTGTTTTCATTTAGTATATATAAACGGGATCAGGATGTTTTATTCTTCAGATCTGCAAAATCAGAGCTACGAATTTGGCAGAATATCGCTAACTTGGCAACTTTTCTTAAACTTTACCAAATTGACAGAAATGTCGCCAAATTGATAAAAACGATGCAAATCAATGATTTTTTTTTTTTTATATAGAAGAGAGTACTGAAATGATGTTTTGGTAGCATTTGTCGGTCAGTCCATCCATCCTACTTACTAACATATTTAGCAAATTTTTTAAATATCACCAAATTGAAAAAAATGTTTGTAAATCCATAAAAATATCATGAAATCGTTAAAATTGCGCTTAATAAATGAAATGAATTGTGTTTTGTTAGGGGATAGTATTATGATGACGTTTCGTCAATTTGTCGCAAAATGGGACTATCAGTTCCACAGTACTACTTGGCAATAAATTTGGCGATTTTTTAAATTATCGCTAAATTGACGAAAATGTCGTCAAACCTTCCACGTAGATCGCATTATTTAGACGATATAATTTCCATCAATTTATTTGAAGCAAATGATATCATGTCATTTAGTAATGGATGTAAATCCAATGTGTTATGCGGCAGACGATTTTTATTAAATCTTTTCCGATTCGAATAATAAAGATATGTATATAAAATACATTTAATTGACATTGCATTTTTGACTGGATAATATCAATTACGGTCTTCAGGTTTAAAAATTATTATTGATATTTTCAGGGATTATTGATATTTCAAGTTATTATGCCATTGTTTTATTATGACAAAAATTGTTTAAACTCATATATTGTACGTTGTACAAGTAATCTTCTACAAATGCATGGGTATATCTTCTAATCTACGAGAATATAAGTACAGGTATATTGGCATATATTTTTATATATATTAGCATATATTGGAATCAATTATGACCTTTTGGTATAAAGATTACGGGGATTATTGATATTTTCAATTTATTATATCATCTGCTTTATTTTGGCAAAGATTTTTGAGACTCAGATTGTAATACAGGTAATCTTCTACTAACACTCGGACATATCTTCTAATCTATGACATTATAAGTAGTACGGATATATCTTCCCATATAATTTTGACATATATTGGAATCATATACTGCCTTCAGGTTTAAAGATTACGGGTTTATTAATATTTTCAATTTATACATGTAATTGACTAATGCAGTTTATATCTTCTAATATTCGAACCCTGTATGAACATATGTACTTTAATAACATGATTTCCTTAACTGTCTATAGAAATTATAAATTATATATAAATATTGGATTTTGCAAAAGAATCATTTAATGCGATATTTTTGAATAAAGCTGTCAGAAATGAAAAGATGAAAATAATCAAGATAAGGATGGCACAATAAAGTATAAGACAGACAGTTGTAAAATATTGTAAATAAGTCAGAGTAGTTGAAACGCAAACTTTTATTTGTAACTTAATAAACAAAATATTAGCATTAAATAAACAAAATCCACATTAGCATTAAACAAACAAGCTTACAGACTTGTGAAATTATGATGAAATTCTAGAAAGTGATACTATCAACTATAGGATAAAACCTGTGTCAACTCTTCACATACATTACAGGTATATATCTCACAAGGCAGTGATAGTTGCGGTTTAGCAGAGCATTACAAATTGTAACATTGAATAGTTAAGAATTGCAATTATGAGTTGTTACAATTACATGTTTAATCCTAATACTTTGAATAACATCATTAGTATGTAATAAAAAGACCCAATGTACCTTATCGTTGAGTTTGAGCCCACTTAAATTTTGATTTAGCAATTTTAATTTTATATATATATATATATATATATGAAATATATATATATATATAAGCCTAATCTCGTAAGCCTAAATCTCCTCCATGTGCAAGCTTTTTTGCTTGATTTTTTTGTTTTCTTATTTGTATTCCTCATTTTTGAAATTTGTTGATTGTCTTTGTCCTTATGACTTGCATTATGCTTTATTATTTCCTCTTTTTGTCTTAATTTCTTTTATTTCTTTGTATTTGTAGAAAATTTTGGAATAGTGTATTATGAGTTACTACATACATTCTAACTTTGGATTTAATAATTTATATTTATATGAAATATATATATATATAGATATATATCATATATATATATATATATATATATATATCATATATATATATATATCATATATATATATATATATATATATATATATCATATATATATATATATCATATATATATATATATATATATATATATCATATATATATATATTCATATATATATATATATATATATATGAAAGTTAGTTTTAGAAAATGTTTCATATTGGATGATATCTGTAAAATGCCAATCATCATCTTTTTTCTCAAGTGAAAAAAGTATGACCCCTGTAACTGAATCATTTCCTCATTAAGCAAATATATACTATCAAAAAAATTTTTTTTTACTATTTTAATCTTTTTGAATCCATTCCTGTTTACATTAAAAAGTATATTATATTTCGAAATGTCATGCTCAAATTTGGCTATGACAAAAAGTGCCCAAGTAAATGCTAGCCAGTAGATGTACAAAAGGATCTTTTATTCCTATTAAAATTTATTTTCTAAAATAAATATGCATTAAAAATCTATTGTTAATTTTATCAAAAAATTAATTAAAGTTAGAGAGTTTTTTAAACAAAGGTAACTATGCTTTGTTTGCAGTTAATGATCGACTGCAGTATATCTTTTGTTACATGAGAAATAGAATGAGGTGTAACATTTTTTCAAACTATCATGATTCTCCCATGTTTCTTGTTTTTATAGTGTTTAAGTTGTTCTGTGCTATAAGTGTAAGTATTTATTTCAGCTTATCCAACTTTTTTTTTTTTTTTCAGATTTGTGATTTCGGTTTAGCTCGAGTTGCAGATCCAGATCATGATCATACAGGTCTTCTTACAGAATACGTTGCCACGCGGTGGTACAGAGCTCCAGAAATAATGTTGAATAGCAAAGGCTATACAAAATCAAGTATCCTTCACTAAAATGAACATTCTATTAAGATCTTTTTTTTTCTATGATATCGATGTCTGCACAACTTTTATGACGTTAAAACTGTTAATCTTTGAAACAGTATAGTTATAAAAAAATTCTGCAGAATATATTAGTTAAGTTTAGAATAACAAAACTACAGATCTCACAAAAAAGCTATTTGAAAAATCTGTTGAAAAGTGAAATTAAATCACACAATTTTTGGAGCAAAGCGAGGGTAGCTCCCATCTTGAGTCACTTCAATATTAAAATGTTCTAAAGAGCATCACTTTAGAATAGCCTATCAGATTTTCATGAAATTTGATTTCTAATCTGTGGTCAATATATGGATTCCTCCTTCCCCCCAAAAAATCTAAATTGAGCAATTTTTACTGGTTTTAGCATAATTTGGCAAAATTCAAAGATATTTATGTGGAATTTGGGTGTGTGAAGAGGGGGGAGGGAGACATAATTTGAATCTCTCCCACAATTGTATGGGGACAAAGGACTGGTAAATAATCCTATAATCCTCTTATATTGTCCAGTGCATTTGTAAACAAATCATATCTCTCCTTTAGTTGGTGGGCATAAAGAATCAGTCTCACTGTTGATCAATTGATGTATTTCTAACCTTTTAAACAAATTCTCTCCCCCCCCCCTCTATAAATGTCTTATGAACTGCAAATGCAACTGAGAAAATATTGTATTGCAGCCTTTTTGACAAAGAATGTTAACCTAATAAGCTTAAAATTCTGTGTGTAATAGTTCTGTATATATGCTATCAAATTTAAGACTGGATAAAATTTGATGCCAGACTGTATATGACCAGATTTCTACAGTTTCATAACATTGTTACTGTGTTGGAAGCTCTTAAGCAACCACTTAGTCTGCATATTGTACAAAATCATGAGGTGTAGGTTTAAGTTTGTACGTAGTCTATGAAAACTCAGATCTGCAGAATTTCTGTTAAAATGTTTCGTTGCATCATGTATGCAACGAAACACGTATGTCTTGAGATTTCTATTAGATTGTTTTTCCACCTTATATTTACTCTCCTGGGTGCCCTAAGCTACTGCTTAGTCTACTTATCCTGATTCCATGTATAAAGTTTCTAGTCGGTTAATTTTTATACCTAGTTTCATAAAATTTGTATCCCAAGTTTTCTTTTAAAAACTTTCGAAGCAACTGATTTACTGACTTGGGGCCTTAAGCGACTGCTTAATCTGGCAATCACAAATCCACATGATATTTTGAACAGGACCAAGTTTGCACTTAGTTTTAAAAGTTTTGCATACCTGGATTTCTATTAAATGGTTTTGTAGTATCAGGTCATTTAATCCGTCTACCATCAACCCACATGCAAGGTTTCAGGCACACCCGAGTTCTTACTTAGTTTTTAAAAATTTGGGTCCCCTGAATTACTTTTGAAAGGTAACCAGGAACATCAGATTTACTGCCTGAGGGGATCCAAGCGACCGCTTAGTCTGCTATTGTATATCTACATATGAGGTTTTGAGTCAAGTCGGGTTCGTGCGTAGTTTTCAAATATTTTGTTTTGCTCTAATTTGCAAAACAGAGTATTTGTATTCTAGTAATGTGTTGTTTGGGTGGCAACCCTGTATAATTTCAGTCACTTTCACTGCAGGCTTTCCTGTAAATATCTTTCTTTTGATCTCCTGTTGGTGTGAGTAATTGCATTATATTTAAGCAGTTTAACAATAGAATATTTAGTTTAAATATTCTAAGCATTTTTCAGCATAGTTGACCTTGCTTTTCTTACTTCTGCAGTTGGTTTTAGGTACATACTTTAAATTTGAACATTTATTTAAATTAAATGTGAAACTTTTTTTATATATATCTTTTTTTTTTTCTTGTGGGTGGTATTTTCTAAAAAATCTAGGTTCTAACTTTTTATAAGATTCCTTAAGAAAAAAAACAGGGTAGCTACAAAACCTTGAAGTCATGGAAAAATCAGGGAATTCCTAAACAAATTCCGTGTTTCATGTGACAAGAGACAGCCTATTGGACACCTCAATAAAAAAAGAGAGTTTTAAAATTTCAACATTTCTCAGTGATCCCTCTCATCTTAATTATTTTGAAAGTTGTCAAGATATTTCATATGACAAGAAAAACAGATTAAAAAAATACTGTTTCTGCTTATACATAATTTTATTGCAATAAGTGATATTTAACTATATGAATTCTTGACTGGATTTTACAGAACGCTGCTCAGTGTATATCTGAGTTTTATATCTTATCTAGAAATTTAATGCTTGAAGGATTCATATTTGTAATAATACTGTTCTTATATAAATCTTGCATAAATACTGTACTTTGTAATAAATAATTTGGCTTCACGTCTGATGTTATAAAAGCAAAAATTAAGCACACATCCACAACAGGAGGTCTCTATTTTACTTCCTATAAGACGTACAAAAATTTTTTAAAGAGCCACAGCACTTTTGAGCATAAGTACGCTCTTCATCAGTGGCTACATGGAAATAAAATTTGAATCATTCATATATAGACCAGATATAGCGACAAAATTTGCATAAATACAATTTACAAAAGAATCTACGTTTAGACAAGGATAAACCGAAAACTATAAAACAATTTTTTTAGAGTTTCAAAAATTCCAACAAAGAAACAGCATAGTTAATTACAATTTCATTACAGAAATCGAAAAAAAAAAGGGGGAGTGGCAACCAAGCATAATCCCAAAGATGAAGCACATCCTGCAGTGAACAATCCTGTGCACTGAGAAGCACATCCTGCAGTTGTTAATTATTTTTTTGAATATATATATTCTCGGCTTTCTCAAATCCGTTCCGATATTGAAATTCGGCATGATAGAGAACTTTTTAGTTGGAAAAACCAGTTGCGGCTTTACACATAGCCTCTCAGACATTAAGCAAAAGAATGATATAAAACAAACAGGAGATTATTTGCCTCTGGTTGTTCTGTTAGCCGTTGGGGTCGGGGGGTGTACCGCCAGGGTACCTGTTTCTTGCCAGAGACATGCTCAACATAGATGTCTCTGGCAACATGGATGGCATCACTCACAATTAATTTCTTCATAACCTTGGCATACTTGTAGGAACAAATCCTCCGAAGAACTCTATCATTGGCACGATCCCAACAGCCAAGAGATCCAACCACAATTGCCTCGACCCTGACATCTTTATACTTCCTACGAAAAAAGTTGATGAAGGGAGCATATTTACAAATTTTCTCCTCCTGAGCGTCGTTCCTGAGCGCTGTCCTCAAACGCGAAGGTAATGTCGAGGATAAGGACAGACTCACCCTTTTGAAGGACAATGTCAGGTCTGAGTGCGGAGCCAGAACCAGCGATGGCTTTATTCGCTGAGAGGACGTTCCATCATCTGCTCGCAGCTTTAAAGACACGTTCCACCACTGCGTTGTGCCGGTCTTGATACATATCACTGTATTTAGTGAAGCAGTGATTCAAAACATGTGGAAGTGTTTCCTCCGGAAACCCACACCAAAATTTTTTTCCCCGCTTAAAAAACCTTTACCATTTCCATTTGTAAATTGTACCAACATTGATATTTCCTCAATTCAGCGTACTGCTCTTCAGAGAGGCCCTAAGTTTGCTTATCCCAGTAATAATTCTAATTTTATTAATTTAATTCCCCCTGTGGAAAGTGCTCTTCTTAACATGGCTCAGGGCCATAGAGATCGTGGCCATTTTGTCATGTATCGGTCTATTCTTGCATTTCAAAATGAGAATAAGCTTAAAAATAAAAATAAGCATTCTGGTTCTAATATTACTTTGAATACTGAACTCGCGGAAATTAAAAAACTTAGATCTAATCCGGAACTTGTCATTTTATGTGCTGACAAGACTAAGCAACTTGTTCTTACCAATAAAATTGATTATGTAAATTCAATGCGGAAGTGTATTGACGAGATGGAATGCATTCAGGTTAAAAAATTCTCGATCAATAAGATTAATGCTAAAATCGCAAAACTTAAAAAATGTAATGATCTTCCCCCAATGTTAAATCTGCTATTTTCCATACTTCTCATCAACTCCCTAAGATCTTTGGTCAAATTAAACTTCATAAACCTAATCATCCTATGCGTCCTATTGTTTCTAAATGTTGCAGACCTACTTATTTTTTAGAAAAATCCCTTGCCGCCTTCTTAAAACCTTTTTTTAATAACCTTAAATTTTCTATCAGTTCAACTGAAAATTTCATTAATATTTTATACAAAACTAAATTTAAATCTAATAGTACCTTGCATAGTTTTGATGTTGTTTCTTTATTTCGTAGTATACCCGTTGACATTGCTATTAAAATATTATCAAAAAACTACATAATCATAATTTTAAAACTCCTACTATCGACGCAATCACTTCTGCTTTGAATATTGTTGCGGAGACCAATTATTTTGGTTTCCATGATGCTATTTATTTACAAACCTGTGGTGCCTCTATGGGTAACCCTTTATCTGGTATTTTAGCCGAGGCGGTTTTGCAGGAACTCGAGAATGAGATTTTGCCTTTTTTATCCAACCCCCCCTCTCTTTGGTGCCGTTTTGTGGATGATGTGTTTATTGTTTGGGATAGTGATTTAGAAGATCTTTCTTTTCTTTTGTCTAAAGTTAACGATTTTTACCCTTCTATAAATTTTACTGTCGAACATGAAACTAATGGTTCTTTGCCTTTTCTTGATGTACTGGTCACCCGTTCTGCTATTGGTTTTCAAACCTCTGTTTTCCATAAACCTTCTTTTACTAATTCTTGTATACCTGCTAATTCTTACCATCCTCTTTCCTCTAAAAAAGCTTCTTTTTATGCTTATTTTAATCGCGCTTTTAGTGTTTGTTCATCTATCTCTGCTTTAAGTGATGAAATTGATTTTATTTTTGGCCTTGGCCGTGAGACTGCCTACTCCTTTGAGTTTATTTATAAGGTTATCTTCCAAGTTCGCCATAAATATACACTTTTTGATACTAAACTTATTGCCTTAAAAGATCGTTTGACTTATAGGTCTTGTTTTCCATACAATCCTCGGATTTTCTGCCCCTTTATCCATTTTTGTTCTGAGTTTGGTTTCAGACCTGCACATTCTAATATTTCTTCTTTATTTAGCCGTATTCGGTCTGATAAACTGGGTGATAAGGATGACTTTAAAAGCTTTGCTGGGGTGTATGTTGTTCCCCTGTTGTCCACCTATGGTAATTTTAAATTTTATATTGGAAGTACTAAACGCACTGTTGGCATCCGTTTAGCAGAACATGCTCGGGATATCAGGGATAGTAAACTTTCTACAGCTCTTGCTCAATTTGTTGTTAAAGATAATTTTCAGCCTCTTTTTGAAAAGACTTTCCTTTTGATGCGTTGTAATAACCCTCGTGATATTCTCCTTTTTTAATCCCTTTTTATTTAAATCTACCACGAGTCCGTTTGTAATTTTGACCCTGTTATGAATTTGAGTTACGCTTGGTGACTCATTTTCGACTCCATGCAATTCAAGTCTCTGCAAAGTTATCTTTGACGTCTTCATCTTTGGGATTATACTTGGTTGCCACCCCACCCCCCTTTTTTTTCGATTTCTGTAATTAAATTGTAATTTACTATGCAGTGCCTTTGTTGTTGGAATTTTTGAAACTCTAAAAAAATTGTTTTATAGTTTTCGGTTTATCCTTGCCTAAACGTAGATTCTTTTGTAAATTGTATTTATGCAAATTTTGTTGCTATATCTGGTCTATATATGAACGATTCAAATTTTATTTCTATATAGCCACTGATAAAGAGCGTACTTATGCTCGAAAGCGCTCTGGCCCTTTTTTTAAAAAAATTTGTACGTCTTATAGGAAGTAAAATAAAGACCTTCTGTTGTGGATGTGTGCTTAATTTTTGCTACTATACTTTGATTATTATACTTTTCAATGCTGAAAGTAATTAATTTTAATTATTTATTCTCAATTACAGTTTCAATTTTATTAACTTTTTTTTATGCTTCTTAAACTGATATTATTTGGAAATCGAGGAATTTTTTATCCGAGATCCTATAGCCACTCTGAAAAAAAGTTCAATTAGAAAGTGTTTTGTTATACAAAACCTATTCTAAAAAAAAAAAAAAAGTTCAATTATCTGCAATATTCATGAAGGTATATTTACAATAGGAAAAATATAAAAAAATTACCAAAATAGGAAAAATTGGAATCAGAATTTCTTTCTATTCAATGATTTTTCCCCAAGTTAACGATTTTTCATTGATTATTGATTTGTGGTGCAGGGCGGACTCCAGATTGAAACCAGACTTCACATATAGTATCGGCACAATGTTATTTGAAACTGACCCTGTATTTGTAAAAAAGTATTATTTTTTTACTCTTTTCTGTGGACCAGTTCTTATCTATGCAACATTTTCTAATTGAAATTTTTTTGCTCAAGAGACCCTATAAAAATTTAAACCCCCTATTTCTCTAGAATCACCCCCAACAAAATATATATATATACATGAAAGAATTTAACATTTAATTTTAACATACTTTTAAATTGGAAGTATGTGTCTAAAACCAATTGCAAAGCAGAAAGATCGAAGTCAACTATGCTGTAACACCCTGTGCAATGGCTGATATTTGAAAAATTAAAATCTTTGGTTTTTGGCTACAACTTTCCATAAAGTACACCGATTGCAATACTAGCTCCATAGCCACCAGTAGCTTTTAGTAAAAGGCAAGTTGCTCCTCCCAAGACCTTTAATTTAATTCATGTTAATTTTATTCCAAATCATTATGCCTGCATCCTCAATAATGTGCTTCAATCTACTCAATAATGTGCTTCAATCTACTCAATAATGTGCTTCAATCTATATCCACTCCAAACTGCTTGCTCCACACCAGGGTTTTCAGTTGAATTTGCTCCCATTTTGTTCCAAAAATTAGTGTAGTAATTATGGTCTACCAAGATTTTTTTTTCCCTTGTGACCAAAATTACTTTCAAATTGGTAACCAATAGTTTAATTTTTTTTTTTTATAGTCATATTCAATAACAAGTAAAAATGCATGAAAATAGTTTTTAAAAGGGTGTATTTGTAATAGAATTTATGTACTTGCATTTTCTAATGAGCATTGTCAGATAATCTTGTCAGCTGTAAGCTTGTCAGATGATCTGTTATTTAATTATTTAAAAATCTTTTTAATTAACTTCAGAGTATATTTCACGTATTAAAACATTAAATGATGACACTGGTTTATTAAATTGATTCAATTCAAGATGTCCTTCTCACAAGAAACACTAAAATTGCTTTTTTTTCTTTTTTTTTTAATTTAACCAAATTTTATTTTGGCTCAACAGAATTGTTTCTAGATTCTGTACAATAAATTTTGCAAACATCAACTTTGTGGTTTTTGCCATTACATGTGGATAAATAAGCCAATCAATAAATGAATTTTTCATATTTATAGATATAAGCATACCTGAAAAGAATTTTATCTTTGTGTGCTCTCTGGAGTACTAGCTTATTGTGATTTTTAAAGCTTTAAAATGTTTAAGTGTGGATAATTACATAGGGAATTTATGTTTTGTTTAAAAGCTTTGTGCTTCATTCTATGTATATATTTGTTGTATATTAAATAGAAAAATAATTTTGCCTTTTGTATGTTCTTCAGAGTTTTAGATTAGTGTAATTATTTTTGTTTTGGAATGTTTTAATAAGTCAGGGTAATTACATAAGAAATTTGTGTTTTATTTAAAAGCATCGTTCAGTGTATATATTTGTTTTTATATTTGCATAGTATTTTCTGTTGATGAGAAAAATTTTAATTTAGAGCAGAACGAATGCAGTTTTAAAAAATTTTGAGTCAGCTGATCCTAAACAAACTAAAAGTACACTTTTTTTACAGAAACAATAAACGTAAACAAAAACAAAATCCATTTAATACTTTAAAGTTTCAAAACAACTGTCATACAATGAAAGAAATAAATGCTCAACTTATTTACAAAATATATTATACAACATATATTCTAAAAACATTGGTGTATTTGCAATTCAATTTAGTTCATTTCAAGCCATGTGGCTATCTGAACAGTGACCAGCTTGCATATTCTCTGGAAAGAATTTTTAAAAAAAGTAAACTCAAAAGATTCTACTCTAACCACTTAGTTTCTACAAGTTTTAAAATGTCATTTCACCAAATTTATCACCAAGCTTGTAAAATTTGTCACTAGGGTTAAGCACTCCATACCTTCAATTAATAAGAATTGTTGCCTGTAAAAGTACATTTCAGATATTTGTAACAGAATTCCACTTAATTTAACAACTACAATCCAACTTGTACGCTCATTAAATTCAAATTACCCCTCTTTATTATTATATGTTGAAGATTTACAAATATTTTATTGAATGGTTTCACTGCAGTTCTAAATATATATTAGGTTCTTAATTAAATGTGTATATTTGATAATTACAAAGGATGTTTTATATGAATTTGGAAGTCAGTTTCTTAAATTTTTCTGTGTGCAGATTTTCATTCAAACACATTTAAAAATATGTAATTTCTTTTAATTTTAAATTTTAAATAAAAAATAATTAAATTGCTTTAAGAAACTTTCTTACAGTTAACACAATTGGTTTAACTAAGCATGTTTATATTTTGATTTTTTTTTTTTTTCATAATTTACATATTTATGTTAATGTTTCATTTCATGTCGTTTGCTTTAAAGTATTTTTAGTTATTCCATTTAATTTTGATTTTGACTGCCTTTGTTGCACTATTTTAAGTTTTATAACACATTTATGCTGACTCAGCAATTTTCAAAACGGTTAATCCTTAATGTTTTTTTAGTTGACATATGGTCTGTCGGTTGCATTTTAGCCGAAATGTTGTCAAACAAGCCCATTTTCCCTGGTAAACATTGTAAGTATAATAAAAACCCCATCCATATATTCATATATTATTTTTTATTTGAGAAAATCTGCATGTATTTGTAGTATTAAATATTTTTTACCCTGACATGTTATATTGAGCCTCTATATTTCTTTGCTCTTGATTTTCTGTTTTGTATTATAAGTCTATCCTTTTTACTATAGTTTTAAAATTTACTCATCTTTAAATAAGAAACAACACTGTTGGTTATTAAAAAGGTTTTATTGTGATTTAAAAAGCTTGTAATATTGTTAATTATACAACTTTTTTCATTCTTCTAACATGAAATGTGAGAAACCCTTAACTTGAGGAAACTTAATACTTAAAAAGCCCAATAATATTATAAACTAGGTATTGTGTATAAAATGCTATGCTTATTATAGTTGCTTTAGTCACCAAAATTAAGAATCATATTAGATGTGTTTTACACAAAAAAAACTTAGTACACATTTTTTTTTTTAACTTTTCTTAAATTATGTTTATTCGTAAGTTTCAATTTAATTTTTGTGCAGATAAGAATCTAATCAAAGTTTGAATACCCTGTTTCATATACCTTAAAAAACATTTGGATGCACTAAAAGGGGTTTTGTTCAATTAAAACTGTTTCTATTATATGTTTGTAAAGGCATTTTGATTTGAGTTTAAAAAAGTATTTTGCAATATCAAGGTGTTTATTAATATTATTGGATGTTTCATGCAAAGTAATAAACTCCACATATCACATTTAGCAGTAAATCTATTCTATAACCTCTAATATTTTATTTTGTTTATTATAATCTTTTGCACTAAAAATTAACAGCTTGGTGAATTTAAGAAATAATAATGTATCATAACACACATTTTGTAAGTTATATGACAAATAGAAATCCCTTCAAACAGTTGCATGTTGAATTATTTTGTAATAATTACTAAATTTCTACATATTAAATTTAGTGTCTTAGAAGTATATTTGAGTGGGTTTTGGAACATTTAAGGGTGGGATTGCATAGAGTGCAGTCTCCATGTGTATATCAGAATGCACAGCATTGACCAATTTCATGTTTAAAAATTAGTGTTATTGGCCAATCCTGTTCTGTATTTTGATTGATGTAATAGGTTATCCAGGCACTTAGTGAAGCTTGTTGAGTAATCCTTAATAAATATGTAGTTGATGTCTGGTCAGTGGGTTGTTGTTTTGCTGAGATGCTCTCCCGACGGCCCATCTTTCCAGGTGCCAATTGTGAGTATTGTAAATTCTGGTGCACTTGTAAGTTTGTTTAGTGTATTTTATGACTCAAGTATATTATAATATTTTTATATCTAACCAATAATAGGGTGGTCCAAAAATGGCTGAAAATATATATATATACTAGAAAATATACCTGGTGTATCCCGGGATATAGGATGAGCAGTCGTGACATAACCATGTATGCATCTATGCAGCAGTTTATTTATTTTAATATTATAAGCGTATTGATAAAGCATTTTTGGTTTTCAAGAATTCGTTGTAGGTCCGAAGAACAAAATTTAAAGAACGGTTTAATAATGCTCCCACTTATAATGATCACAGTGACAAAAGAAAAAAATCTCGCTAAGATGCATTATTCTAGATCCTGTGTACCAAATTTCATGGCCATGCAACTCTTAAATTTTCTGCTATAGATTGCACATACATACAGACAGATGCCTTCTTTTATTATGTATAGAAAATATACCCTGCATTGCCCGGAAGAGATACATAAATTTATTGTTCTAAAGAAAAAATATTATTCATATAAAATAAAAGCATACAATCCTTAACAACTGGTGTAATGATTCCATCCATAAATTATATAAAATTCCAGAAAATGTACCTGGCATTTTCTAGGAGTTACAACAGGGATAAATTGAATTTATTAATCTAAAAAAAATATTTATATAAAATAAAAGCATACAATCAGTGAATCAAACTCAGGTTTTCTGCAAATTTGGAATTCTTTCTTTAAAAGAGAACTCCTCTCACACTCCCCTAAACAAAATGAGTCTGGTTCCTTACTCCATACGTTTCGACCTCCTGTGTGGTCCACAGCCAGCTAGATTTATTCAGAAAATCAATGACATGCCTTGAATTCAAAAATTATAATTAATCAGCAGATGGTTTTATGAAAAAATAATTCTGGAGTATTCCGTGGTGTTTTAAGCAGGTTCCGAAAGAAGTTAATGCTGGATGGAAAGTCAATTTTAATATATCGTAATATAAAAATTGGAGAGGTTTAAAATGCACGAAAAGTATACATTTTTTAAAAATCCCTTAAAATTTGTCTATTTATTAAAATTTGTCTGTATTGTATAGACTCTTTGAAGTTTGTTTGAAAGAGAATTTTTCGATCTAACCGATGATAAGATGGAAACTGTATAATATTTTAGATCGCTAAGGAATCAATTTGTGTAAATATTGGGCTAAAACATAAGAACTAAAAAGCTAATTCAAAATTTAAAAAAAATAATGCTGAGGAGCACATGTGTACATCGAGTAACTTTGTACCAAATTTTACCAACCAGTGCAACGATCCCATCCCCAAAGAACTATCCCCTTCCCTCTACTTTTAAAACGGGTCCAATCCACAAAAAACTCTGCAAAATAAAAAATCCAAACGTATTACGAAATTGAATGCTTTTTAACCCTTTCACGAAGGCGGAACTAGCCATCAGTATGCCACCAATGAATGAGTCATCGTGCCATTACTGCACACACACCATACATGTTAATTACTTTACTGTTAACTATGATTCTCCACAAAAATGTAGAAAACAAATACACTTTACTCGTGTCAAGAACTTTTTCTTTTGCTTTAGTGTTCAATTCATGTGTGGATGCCGGATATAGCCAGCACTAGCTAGGGTGAAGCATTTAGTGGATGCCGGCGTTAGCCAATGCGACACATTTAGTGGATGCCAGATATAACCGGTGCTAGTCGTGAAAGGGTTAAATATGTTTGCTGATAGATGGTGTTAGTGGTTTAGAGAGGTATGGTCCGGACATCAATGTTAAATGCTGCAACGATTAAAAAATATGAACACTTTGCTGGCTTAAAAAATTATAATTAATGAATGGATGGCTTCATGAAATTATTTTTCACTTTGGAACAGTTTGTGGAAAAACAGTTTGTGGTACTTAAAGAGTTAGGGGTAAATTATAAACTTTGGATTGCTTGGCAATAATTTTATTACAATATTAAAATCGGGGATGTTTTAAATGCATAAAGAATGTATATATTTTAAACATTCATTAAAATTTGTCTATTAATTATGGACTCTATTCAAAGTTTGTTTCAAAGAGAATGGATGAGACTTCACATTCAAAAGGAATTTAAAATGTAAAACTTTTGTACTTTGCAAAAGAGTGAATGACTGTTCTAATCGATCATTGAAATTGTTTCTGAAATGTTTGAATATTGGCTTTAAAGTATGTCAAAAATTATTAGAGATTAGAAGATTACCTGCCTTTTCCCAGGTCCTAAATAAGTTCCCTCTACATAAATAATACCAATACAGATAACACCACTCAATTTCCAAATCGCCTGTTTTGAGCAAAAAAGATTTCCACTCTTCATTTTTTCCATGCGTAACTATCCAATTGTATAATGCAGGCGTAATACATCCTAAATAGACTCCTTATATACATCCTAAATAAACACACTAAAAATACTTGAAATCAAAAAATATAAAACCCCCTCTCCACACACACCTTTGTCCCAATGCTGCATTTGTTAATAAGCTGTGTTGGTATAATAATGGTAATAACATTAATGGCCTAAATGCCCACTAAGTTGTTAAACCCTAAATAAGCGTCTAAATCAAAACTATATGTACAGGTGTAATATGTCTTAAATAAGTGAAGGGGTTCAAAAGGGAACAGAATAAAGCCGGATGAGTAAGTTGTTAGTGCTCGAGTAGGCATCATTGAAAGGCTAAAGAGGAGAGATCCAAATATGCCAGTGAAAATTGCATGTTAATTAGATCAATGGGGCTGGAATATATCAAACCACAGAAGAAAATATGGTAAAATTAAATGAAATTAAATGCCATCTCAGCAAGTTTTCATTCAATCTGTGTCATTTTTAGCATAATACTCAAATTACAATATAATGTTTAGTTAAAAAATTAGAACAATATCTTTTTAATTCACAAAGTTAGAAAACCTACAAATTAAATCTCCTTAATTTTCTAAATAAATGTTTTTCCTGCTCGACACATGTCAGCCATCGTTTGCAGAATAAACATTTGTGCAGGAAAAGCAGAATCATTTGTTCAATAATTGAATTAGAAATGGCAAAACTTTGACTGAATTTTGGCCTAAAATGTTCACAACTTTAAATTAATTCAAATTTAAAAATAAATCTTGTCGAGCCAATGACACACATGTCTGAAGACCTAGAGTACCCTGTACAGAATTTTACCACTGTCTGAAGCTTAGATTTTTTGTTACAAACAGACGTATTCCTTTAAGAAAACATGCAAATCTATCGTCTATTCCGAAGCGGTTTTTCGAAGAAATTAGAAATCAGGCATTATTTATATACTACAGACATACTTTAAGTAATCAAAATTTATTTGTGTTATAGAAATATTTTTAAACATCAGGCGTACAATTGCTTCTTTCTGCTTAAGTTGTTTAATATTATATTTATTTATTTATTTATTGTAGTATTAAGAAATAGATATTCATGCTCATTATTTAGCATTATAAAAACTTATTTTAAATTCAGTTTTCAGACATTTCATAAATATTGAACAAAATACCTGGCATTTCCTGGGTCCTAAACAAGCGGCCACTAATTATAAATGATTAAATAAGTTCCCGCTACTTAAATAATATATCCTATATAATATTTGACAACACTTAATCAATGTCTGTAGCCCATTGAGGTGAAATAATGGGTTTATTTCTCAGGTTGAAGCCATTGACATAGCATGCTGTAATTGCATGGTCATAAGATTTTAATGCCTGATAAAACTAAATGGAAAACTGTACTGAGCTCATGGAGTTAGAGATGAGAACATCCCTTTACTTCCATGATTCAACTGAATAGGAAAATTAATATTGAGAGGTCTTCCCAATTTAAAAACTCAGAATTTTACCATTTAATTGTACCCAAATTAATGTACCCAAACCATTTAATGGTACCCACCATGGTACCCAAAAAATCCTGAAATGTCTCAATTTTTTTTTATTATTATTATTATTGTTCAAAAAAAAACCCATAATTTTCTGATTCCAATGACACCAAATTCATCTTGCTACGTTCCGAATAGAACCGATTATATTGCAATGTTAAAAATTCAACTACTGTAGTTATCAGCAGCCATGGTAAACTTTAATGCTTTTTTTCTCAAAGATGTGATTTTTGACATTTTTATAAATTTAAATTGATATGTCAAATTCTACTGCATGGATATGAATGAAATTTGGAACAATTGTTATATATATACTTTTCTTTAATTTGTCTTCAGCAATTGCTGAAATATGTGTTTGTTTATTATAATTTTCGAAAACAATATTTGTGGTGTAAAATCACGTTTTTTTACATTATTTTTTATTAAATTCTTTCTGATTCATATTTACAAAAACTGTCAAGACAATTTATTTCTTACATATTTTTATGTTAAAAAATGTTCAAATTAAAATTTTAAAAAAATTATTTTTCTACTTATATCAAAAAGCGAACTTGTCAAATTTTTAATTTAAAAAAAAATTTTTTTTTTTAATTTTTAAAATTTTGAATATCACATTTTGTTTACTATACTTAAAATCTAAATGAATACAAAAAATTACATCTATTACTTCGAAATTACAGATTTCAGCAATTTGGGTACCATACCCCCCTTAAAAAAAGGAGTTAGAGAGACTTGCTTCCTCTATATTAAAATTCATGTTTTAAACAATGAAATTAAGGCAAAATTGATTATGACCAATGAAGTTAGAGAGTTAGTCTCTTTTTTACCTGTATAGTATGACCAGTAATTGAAAACTTGAAATAAAATATTTGAAGGGTTAAACTTGATAAATTCGTTATTAGGAGGTCTAAGAGAGTGTGTTTTGGTAGGGAGTCATATCATAAATAATAATATTGAATGGGAGGGGTGTATGGCTTGCATGCGTAAGCACAGAGTGGATGGGAGGAAATCTTTTGCAATTTCATCCCAACTTATGATGGACTTATCCTTCTAGTTCTCTAAATACTTGGCTACTGCTTATAAGTAATTAAATAAGTGCCTGCTACTTAAATAATACATTCATGCTCTAATAATACATTCTATATATATATATATATATATATTTTTTTTTAATTGGGGGAAATTTGTCTATTAATCGTATAGATTCGATTTAAAGTTTGTTTGAAAGAGAATTTTTGATCTTTCTGATGGTGTCAAAATGGAAATATATTTTATGCCGATATGGAATCTGTTTATGTGAATATCACTCAAAATTGTTGTAAATTGAGCTGAAACATAAAATAACTAAAAAATGAAACATCAAATGTTTTTGAAATTTAAAATAAATAATTCCGAAGTGTACCTATTCCTGAAATAATCTGTATACCAAATTTCATAACCATATGGCTCTTAGATTTTCCGCTACAAACTACATAAACACACAGAAACACAAACATCTTTCTTTATTATGTAAGATATTTCAGGGTTCAAAAAGCATACATTACATTCAGGTAAACTAATTGTAATTTAAAGACTGGATCATTTACTGTTTTTCAAAATTCAGAATTTTTACATTTCCAATAGGCTTCTCAACTGATTGCAAAGCCTTTAGATTCTACACGAGGCAAAGTTCCTAATTTTTTTCTAATTCTGCAAGTCCTAGAGAAGTATGCATTTCCAGACACTGCGGAAATTGTGCGCTTGCCAACAATACTCAATTATCTACGCAACTTTGTTCATTGAGGCGCCCTTATCAATGGAACATCAAAATGCTTTCCAAAACACAAAGGATGCATTTGTCGAACATGTTCTCATAGTGTAAACAGATCTTTACAATGACACTTTGGTTAATATTCCATTCTTCATTGCCGAGGCAATCAAATTGCTTTGATCTTATCAGTCAATCTTTTAAAAAGGTATCTTTTTAACACACTTTTCTTCATTTCCTGAAACCTGTATCGGAAGCCAGTCTACATGTTTCTGCATAGAATGATCAAACATTTAGCTTTCCATCCTAGTGAACTGTTAATTTGCTACTCGGTGAAAATGACTCTTTTATAAAATTGGTCGTTTCTTGACTGAGTTTCTTATGGAGTAATTTTGTTTACTATAGCTACACGCTAAGAAATCAATAGCTATGCCTAGACTTTGCTATGGTTCTGATGATGAACATTGTTTACCTGTCATTGTCTGAATATTGTTTACCTGTCAACTTTGGATATGTTTCCAATGCTATTATTATGACAGATTTCAACTTTTTTCTCTCAGACTGACTTTTTTTATGCTTGCATCTTAACCTAAAATTCATCTTCTGAACTCTCATTACCAGTCAAGATATATCAGCTGATGTATATATGTTCAAGCTATTCTTTCAAATTATATTAAAATTTGCTTTTTTCAGATCTTGACCAGTTAAATCACATTTTGAACATTGTTGGATCACCATCCCAGGAGGATATGAACTGCATTATCAATGAAAAGGTATGTCTTTCTGCAAGATAAATAAAAGTTTTAATTTAACTTCCAAACAGTAGAATTATCAGTAACCATTATACTGCGAAATTTTAAACAGTTGGCGAAATAAAAATACTTCGAGAAATTTAAAAAGATTCTGAAGGAAGTAAACATTGTTAGAATACAAACATAATGTAAATCAAATATATTTCATCAAACTTGAAATTCAACATCTGTCTTTCAAAAAAATTATTATGGCTTTAGTTGCAATATAAAAACACCTTTTTGTATGTTTACAGTTAAATTAAATATACGATTGATTCTATAATTGCTTGTTTATTATTAGTGGCCTTGCACTTGATTTATTTTATAATTAATGGGCATATTGCTAATTATTGTGTTATTTCATATTTTCTGTATAAAAATCATTTCTGATTCATTTTTTGACTTTTATCCTTAGTTTAATTTTCAAAATGCACATATATAAAAGTTTTCTTGAAGAGAATAAGATATATGATTTTCATGTCCAATAAAATCTTGTTTCCAAAAATTCAACATTAAACAGTTTATTTTCCTGCTAGCCACATGAGCAATCAGGCTGAGTTTCATGTGTAAATCGCCTCACTTGTTTGGCACTTGTTCCATTTTTTGCATAACTGATACATACTAAAAGAAAAGTTATGCTTACAGCCAAAATTATAGCATAAGTAAAACAAGCGCCTTTGTACACAATCAGTGACAATGTAAAATACAGTGCAAATGAAGATAAATGAACATGTGTATATTTTATAAATTAACTTTATTTCCTTCATCAGTCCAAACAGTTTATACCTTAATGCTCAAATAAGCGCAAGACAATTTGATTGATTGCTTTACACTTATTGGAGCATTCAGTTGACTTTTCGCACTGATGAAGGAAATTCAGTTGATTTCCAAAACACATGCATGCTTATATACCTTAATTTGCACTAACTGCTTTTTATGGTGTAAATCAGTTTATTAAATTATACCATATAGCAGATAGCACTAATTTTCAGTTGCAACCATTAGCAAGAAATTAGTCAGAATCTACTGTAAGCTCCAACCGAGAACTATTTTCTTTCATATTCATTTTATTCTTGTAACATTGCTCTATCAGCACTCAGTGAGTTATGTGATGTTATATTATTTTTGGTTTATTACGATGCAATGATTACGATGTATTTAATAAACCTTTAATCATTTATGCTAGAATGTTATTCATTAAAAATTATTCTGCCTGATACATCCCTTACAATTCAGAAGTGGGATTGACATCGATGACTTGTTTTGAACTGGTATATCGTTTTACATTTGTATTCAATGGACATAAGAACAATTTTAGATATTTTGATTTCGATCAATGTTCGTGTTTATAGAAACAAACCGATGAGACAAGCAAACGGCTAGTCTACTATGGTGATGAAAACTTTTTTTTGCAAGGTAAATAAATGCTTTTGAATAATTTTGATTTGGATGAAAAGTATTGCGATGTTTATGTAGTTTAAAATGCAGTGTTATGATGCTTAGTTTTGATTAGAAAATAATTTTTATTTGATACTGTATATATTGATGTAATAAGAAGTACCGAAAATTACGTATTTAGCTAAAGGAAGAAAGTATGATTTAATGTTGTTAGCACGTGAAGTTGGGGAAACTTCTCCCAGAAGATACAATTGTAGAGTTAAAAACAAAAATATTAAATAGTAAAGAATACAATGAAGAATTTGTAAACAAATGTTAAAAACAATAATTTTTGATAGAAAAGAAGCTGAAAAAGAAAAATTGGCGAAGGAATTGGAAAGGGAAAAATTAAAATATGAATTTGAGCTGGAAAAATTAAAGATTGAGACTTCAAACAAAATAAACATTGATGATTTGAATTTAAATTCGCGAAATATTAAAAATTCTGAAAATACAGGCAAGCGTTGTAGTTTACAACTTTGGATGCAGAAATTTGAAATTAAAGGTGATATTAGTTTTTATTTAACGTCATTTGAAAAACAGGTGCGTAGAGCAAACATACATGAAGCTAATTTACTAGTGCTATTGCCGTACGAAATATCACAATTATTGCACGTGAACCCGATGAAGTAGCAAATAACTATGAGCATGTCAAGAATTTATTATTAAAGAGGTTTAGGTTAAGCCCGGAGAAATTTCTGCAGAAGTTTGTTTATCATCAAAAATCACCTAAAGACATTTGGCTTGATTTTACTTTCAAATTGAAAATCTATTTTGAAGAATGGATCAAAGGATTAGATATAAACAATTTTGAGAAACTTGAAGATTTGATTATAACAGATTAATTAAAGAGAAAAGTTCCACATGAAATTAAAGATCATTTTTTGGATGACTGGTCGAAATTTGTATCTTCTAATGAACTTGCAGACAAATTAGATGAGTACGAAAGTGTTAGTGGGGGTAGAAGTATTGCGCGGTCAGTTGAACACCATCAGTATTTTGAATATGCGAGGAAAAACAACCAAACAAATTCCATGTACCAAAAGAAATAAAAGAAGAAGTTCAAACAGTAAAAGAATGGGATAGGAAAAAACTTGCTGGTCCTGGTACTTGTTATAACTGCTAAGAAAAAGGACATTTTTCACGTGACTGTGTAAAACTTAAACATCAAAAATATTGCACAAAGTGTAAAATGGAAGGTCATGGTACTAAAGATTGCACTGAAATCAAATATTCAACTTCTTTATGTGTTTCGAATATTATACCTCTACATCAGTCATATAAATTTAAAAAATTCAATGTTAAATTCAATTTCATCTATTATCGACACAGATTGGAATGTGAGTTTAATGAAACTTAAATTAGTATCAGCTCTTAATAAAACTATTGAGAAAGAAGCACCAGAAAATTTGAAATGTATTGGAGGCAATATGACACCCTTTAGTGTTGTTTATTGCAATATTGTTATTGATGAAATAGAGTTAAAATCGATTTGCTTTCTTGTTGTTCCTGATGATAGTTTCAGAGGACCTGATGTACTTATAGAGACAAATGTTATTGATCTTCCAAATGTAGCATTAGTAAGAAAACAAGGAAATTCTATATTAGTCGATGAAAACAATTCCGATTTATTAGAGAATTTTATTTAATCTTGAAAATGATTCGAATTGCAAAGCAGTACTTAAAAGTGAAAAAGCTGTGATTATGGAACCTCATAGTGTACAGTTAGTCAATTCTGTAAATGATGATATAAATTTAAACTCCTTTATTATTGAAGAGCAGAACTCTCAAGGTAATAAAATATATGTTCAAAATGGCGTAGCATGTGTTCCAGTCATAAATTTTACTAATAGTAAAATTCGCATAAAAGAAAACTAAGTTGTTCTTAGAGGGAATGTAATTCCAATTACAGTAGTAGAGAACAATGAAAAAGAAAATTTTGATGAGAATTACTTAAATACTACACAAAATAATTGTGGGGAAAATGAAACTTTTGATAATTCCTTTGAATTTAGTGATAGTTTACATATCCAACTAGAAGATCAGGAACCTTCATTTCGTGAACCGTTAATGTTAAGTCAAATTAAAGTCGGATCTCAGCTCACAGAATCAGAAGCACAAAAGGTGTGTGATCTTTTAAATGAATTCAGAGACTATATTGCAGTGAAAACCAACGAGTGGGGTGCATCAAAACCACAACTATGAAAATAACGGAATTTCCTGTAAGCAAGCTGGTTTCGCATGCTCCATACTGTACGTCATATCACGAACGTGAAATTTTATGAAAAATTATTACTGAACTGAAAGAACAAGGAGTCATTCAAAATAGTACTTCGGATTATAGTAGTCCTGTATTATTAGTAAAGAAGAAAAAATCGGGAGATTACCATATGGTCATAGATTATCGGCGTTTAAATGCATAGACGGTAAAAGATAAATTTCCTTTGCCACACATTGATGACTTACTTGATAGATTGATTGGATATAATCTTTTCTGTATTCTTGATGCTGCACAGGGTTTCAGCCAGATTTCTCTACATGCAGAGTCAAAACACAAGGCAGCATTTGTCACGATTTTGCTGGACACTTTGGAGTCTATAAAGTTAGACAGCTAGTTCAAGAAAAATTTTGGTTCCTAAATATAGCGAGACTACAACAGATGCACCATAGACGAGGGCGCCTATTTTGCAGGATAGCCGATTGTAAGCACCAACCGAGAACTACTTTCATTCATATTCATTTTATTCTTATAACCTTGCTCTAACAGCACTTGTTGTTGAAACCCAGACCGTCCGACCTACCAGAAGTAAGGTAACTGTTTGGACGGTCGGGAAGTGCCACCCAATTTAGACCGGAACCCAGTGGGGGAGGCATCCACAGGGACCGTACCCTCCTTCCCCTACCACCAACCTCTCGGAAGGACTTTCGGACCCACATGTTTAACGTGATCGTACTCCGCATGAACACGGCGGCAGTTTTGGCAGTGGCTGGAATCGAACCCGGGCCTACTGAGTGCAACTCCAGCGCGCTAACCAATGGGCTACCGCGCCCCTCTAACAGCACTTGTGAATCATGTGATGTTATGTTCGACGCTTGATGCCCGCATTCGATGTTACGATATTATTTTTGGTTTATTACGATACGATGATTACGATGTATTTAATAAACCTTTATTAATTTATGCTAGAATGTTATAAATTAAAAATTATTCTGCCTGATACATCCCTTACACTACCATAAATTTCATCATTGGTAATCTAAAAGATCTAAAGATATTTATATTACTTTAGCTATATTTGCATTATTAGCAGTGAAAAGTAAACTAAAATGAAAAATCTATCTAAGAGCAAGTTCAAGAAAGCCAAAAATGTTTCATGTGACGGAGGAAAGCCTATTGGGACACCTCAATAAAAAGAAGAGAGTTTTAAAATTTCAACGTTTCTCAGCGATTCTTCCCATCTTAATTGTTTTGAAAGTTGTCAAGATATTTCATATGATAGGAAAAGCAGATTAAAAAAAAAATACTGTTTCTGCTTATACATAATTTTATTGCAATAAGTAGTATTTTAACTATATAAAATTTTGACTGGATTCTACAGAACACAGCAGAATTATTATCAGCTTATCTAGAATTTTTATGCTTGGAAGATTAATATTCTTATAATAATACTGTTCTTATATAATGCTTGCATAAATACTGTACTTTGATTTTCTTGTATAAATGTTACGCTTTTCAATGCTGAAAGTAATTAATTTTAATTATTTATTCTTAATTATCACTTTCAATTTTATTAGTTGACTTTTTAATGCTTGTTAAACTGATAGTCAGTAAAAGTATATTGTGATACATATCGGGGAATTTTTTATTAGAGATCCTGTAGCCACCCTGTTTTTCTTCAATTTGTGTTCACATAACCAAATTAACTTTTACATTTAAAAAGCATGCTTCTGCTGAAGATAGGGAGGTTAGTTCAAATTACTATTTTTTAAATTAATGTGACTTACTGTACATAATTTTGAATGACAAATAAATGGGCCAAATATCAGTCTTGATATCTGCTGTATCGAGAAAGATTATGTATATTTTTTATTTTTTATTTTTTTCTTAAGGCTCGGACCTACTTGCAGTCTTTACCCAGAAAACCAAAAGTTCCATGGACGAGTCTTTATCCAACTGCTAATGTCCAAGGTAATAAACTATATTACTGTTATTTCATGACTTTTCTTTATGTTTACTTAAGAGTTTTTCAATAACAATAGATTATCAGATCTAATATGCATATTTTGTTATGAAATCTCATTTTTTTATATATATATATTGATAGTGTGTTGGGTTTCCATAAAATTGAAGTTACTAAAATACCTATATTGAGATTTTCCTTTTTAGAAACCAAATGTTTTAGATCATAATTATTAATAATAAACATACTATATCATAAACACAAAACCTGCCTATAAAGGTCATTCTCGAAATTCGGAAGACACTCCCATTACAAATACGTACTAGTATCCATAATTTGATTTTGTGCTTGTCAGCATGGTAATAACCAATATCTGCAATGGCATCAAGAAACTTACTATAAGCCACAATTGTGGCTTATAGCACTAAATCAGTTCATGGATATAGGTATTTGCAATAAGAGTGCCTTTGGAACATACCATAATTTACAAATCATTCTTATTTAAACAAATAAATGCTCAATTAGTTATCCTTTCACTCATAAACTATGGTTTCATAAACATTCCTCTCATCGTCAGGGAATGATATCAGTGAGCGTTAAGCTCCTTAAAGGAAGAATTTTAGAATTTTTCTGGTAGAAATCTTTGCTTCAAACTAGTAGCAATGCAGGGCGTTATTTTAGCTCTACCCACAATTAAGAAATTTTAAACACTTGGGATTACAATAAAGTGACTTCTGCCCTATAATAGGATGTTGCATCCAAGCGAAAAAGAGCTCAACTGTTTATCCCTAGCCCTTGCTGTCAACTGCAAAATCATCTTGCTTGACTGCAAAATCATGATTCACGGATGGTAAAAGGATAAACAGTTGAGTACTTTTTTAATTCTGTGTCCCCCCCCCCCCTATTGAAGGAAAGAAGTTTATATTCATTTGTTTCATCAATTTCAGTTTTAATGCTTTTTTTTTTTTAAATGAATTGCAACACAAAAGGAATTTTATAAAGAAAAGGCATGTTCTTTTTTTCCGAATTGTACCAAAATCTAATAAGCACCAGGGTAACCAACAAGTGACTTATCTACCAAATTTTGTGAAATTCAGTTAATTAATTTTTCAGCTAGAGTAGATACATACATTACACAGACATTATGCTAAAAATAGTTTTTTCGGGTTCTAAAATGCTTAAAACGTGTAGATCCATCGAAAACTTGAATATTGATTTTCAACACAAATCCAATACTTTTCTATTACTGTACATCATTACCATGGATTGTAGGGAAAATGAAAATATTAAATTATTTAAAAATTCCGTTTTATGCAATAAAGGCATGTCAGCAAAGCAGTTTATATGATTATTAAAATTGGCATTTTGTGTGTGGTTGTCTGTTTAGCATTTTATAAAATCTTATTTTATTATTATTTTTTTTAATCTATTGTTAAAGTGGTCTTTTAAATATTTTAAGTGTTAAAAGATAATGCAACAAATTTTTAATTTTCTATCTAGCTTTGGATTTATTAGATAAGATGCTTACTTTCAACCCTCACAAAAGAGTTACTGTTGAAGATGCATTAGGTCATCCGTATTTCACAGAGTACTATGATCCAGATGACGAAGTATGTTCTTTTATTTCTATACTTTATTGTAAGTCTGGTGCTTTAATGAACCCTGTGCATGTTTTAAAATGCAGATATCTCTTTAGTGTTGTTACCTATATTATTCAACCTATATTATTTTCTACCTGTATCAACTTTCTATTTTCACTATTTGGTGATCATATAGTCCAATAAAATATCATTTTGAGCATGTAAAATAAATTTTTAAACAAAAATGATTTGAGTGGGACATGGATTTGAAATCATTTTTCAATGTATGCTGCAATTTTTTAAGGTACTTTCTAGGACACCATTTGCTATCGTGAAATACAAATTTTCAGATGTTCAATGCTAAAACTATTTTAATATGGGTGCTGTTTATGGGGGGGGAAAAAACTGATACAACAAATTTAACTATCTAAGTACAGAATATACAAATTTGACTATTTTTAATAATACATCTATCACATTTTGATACAGTATCTCTCATCCTTTCTCATAAAAAGAAGTGATAGACTCAAATCACATTTTGAAAATTTAGTTTCAACAACCCAGTCTTAAGTTTTTGCCTGCATGTGAATATCATTTATTTCTACAAGAGCTATGGAAGTAATTTTCTGTATATACATCTCTCTGTAAGAGTAGTTGGTGTTTCTTTTTGTGTATGCATCTCTTTCTGAAAAAGCTATTAAAGTTTCACTACTATTCGCTTCTTGGGACTACTTCTGCAAAACTATCTACATTAAAACAAAAAAAATTCGCTCCTGTTTAAATGTGATGCTGAGCTTAGAGTAACAGCTTATGGATAAATGTCCAGGACATAATGTTCATACTGAACAGTCCCAATTTCATCTATTCTATTAAAAATGTAATGTTTGTTTTTTAGATTTCGTATTTGTTAAACATTTCATTGTTTCTCAAATTGTTATATCCCTACTATTGGTAAATTCCCACTAACATTTAAACATAATTTATTGAGTAGAGAGGGGTAAATGTTTGAAACACCAAATGAGGTACAAATATTCAAGTACCTAGCTCTATTCGGGTGCACAAATATTTGAGGAGCTGTAAAGGGAAGCCACAGCCCAAATATTTGCACACTCTTAATTTACCCTAAAGTACAAGTGTGTCACTATGCCTAAAATAAACAATTAATTTGATTGTTATGAAAAATTAGCTTTGTGTTCAAATGCACAAATCTAAGTGAAAGATTCTAGCTCCCATGCTTAATACAAGTCTAAAATTCAGTCATACACAGTGCGTCAAAGAATTTTTAAGACTGGATCTGGAAAATGAAATTGAAACAAGAAATTATAATTTGTTTTGGTTTGGTTTTTTATTCAAAATAAGCCCCTCCGGCTTCAATACATTTGTTACAGCGATTTAATAATGATTCGAATGCCTGTTCCAGTTCAATTTGCGGAAAGGCCTCCAAAGCACGCTTCGATGCTGTTTGTATGGTCGAAATATCAAAATAACACCCTTTTAAATTCATTTTAAGTTTTTGGAATAAAGAGAAGTCGTAGGGTGCTAAATCAGGCGAATACGATGGATGATTCAATATACAGACATTATTTTTTGCCAAAAATCTATGAACAATAAGTGAGGTGTGACTGGATGCATTATCATGCAACAAACACTAACTGCTTTCATCCCGATATTCTGGACGAATGCGATAAATTCTGGCCGTCAAACGCTTCAAAACATTTAAATAATACTCACCAGTAATTGTTTGTCCAGTTAGAACACATTCTTTGTGGATAATACCCTTACTATCGAAGAATGTAATGAGCATTGTTTTGATGTTAGATGGAACTCTTTTTTTTACACTTCCATTCTGCACTTTGTCGCTTTGTCTCAGAATCATACTGAAAACACCATGTTTCATCATCTGTAACAATCAATTTCAAGAAATTTGGATCATTTTCAGTGGCTGAAATGATGTCTCTGCAATGTGCACTTCTTGATTTTTATTCATTGGTTAAAGTGTGTGGAACAAATTTAGCACAGACTTTTGTTTTGGCCAGATCTTCATACAGGATGGTTCGAATCGTTTCCTTGTTGATGTTTAAAGCCGCTTCCATCATTCTTAGTGATGCACAGCGATAGTTGCCACAAAATCACATACTTTTTCAATAATCTCAGGTGTCCTAGATGAACTTGGTC
Source organism: Amaurobius ferox (assembly GCA_951213105.1). Classification (NCBI taxonomy): domain Eukaryota; kingdom Metazoa; phylum Arthropoda; class Arachnida; order Araneae; family Amaurobiidae; genus Amaurobius; species Amaurobius ferox. Next base: position 175,282,165 of record OX578135.1, on the reverse strand, counting down.
TTCCAGCAGGGTTGGAATGGTTTCAACCAACACGGTTTTAACCAGTGGTTTTAACCGGTTAAAACTGATCTGTCCAAAATGCCTCAAGTGGTTTAAACCACGTAAAAGTGGCTTTTTGTTATTTTTTTTAACCAAAAAAAGTGAAAAAAAAAAAGAAACAATTTAACACTTGCTCAAATACAAATAGCCATTTATTTCTTAAATTGCAGCAATGCAGGTTTTAGAATTAAGCATTCTGTAACAATTAACTAGTTGGCTGGATCGTTTATTTCCTAAACGATTTCTACTTTTGTCTTGAACATAGCTAAAAGTTGAAAATAATCTTTCTACACTTGCTGATGATACAATGCATGATTGCAAGGGAATTACAAGTTCACAGAATTTAGGATCAATATATTTCTTTAGTGATAACCACCATGATATGGAATTTACATTTACGGCAGAAACTGAAAAATATGATTTTGGCAAAGGATCAGTTTGTGATTGGTATTGGATTAATATAGGTAGAAAATCTGTATTTATCTCCAACAGCAGTTGATGTACATATTCTTCCTGGATGGAGTTCAGCTTCTCACCTTTGTATTTTGGATGCAACATATATGCAGCAAAATGAACTGGTAAACATCTGGTAAACATCTCATAAGGTAAACTCTCTGTAAACACTTCTGAGGACCTATTATTTTTCCACATTCTCCTTTAACTTCTTCAAAGAACTGCCAAATAGGATCTTTTTTCCTTCCTCCACAATTAAGCTTACTCATGCTCATAACTAAATATAATTCAATTTAATCTTGAAAAGAAGTATGTTCTAAAAACTATTACTAACACATACAACTAAAGCTAAACACTATGATACCAGACACATTTTCCCACACATTTGGAATGCAACTAAACAATAAACAGGTGTTGTCACTTCAATTAATGTATATGTTGTCGATGATGATGAATTTTTTCCTTCATATTATGGCATTGATATGTTTGAAGAAATTTGAAGAAAGAATCATATTGTAGTATATATATAATACTAATAATGTATATATATATTCTTCAAACATATCAATGCCATAATATAAAGAAAAAAATTCAACAACATATACTTTAATTGAAGTGGCAACACCTGTTTATTGTTTATTTAGATTCCAAATGTATATGTATATATATATAATATTATAAAAAGTCAGTTTCATTTTGACCACTGGCCTGGTCAAAATAAAAAAAAAAGTGGTTTTTTGCCAACCCTGTCTTCCGGTATGCTTATCTTCTAGTGTATCTCTTTCATCCAAAAAACGTTTGTGCCACAGGAAAACATTTGATCTAGTTAAACAAAACTCACCATAAATTTGTTTCATTAATTGGTATGTTCCCGATGTACTTTTACTAAGTTTTGCATTAAATTTAATTACAGCTCTTTGTTCCATCTCAATAATTCAACATAAAAAAATTTTACTTCTATAATGAGCAGCTGTATCTTTTGAGTTAGTTTAGCAAATGCGTCGAACTTTTGGCAGTGCGCCAGCAGGCGGTCAAGGTTTATCACACATGCACGATTACACTGATGGAACCACTGTACGCTGACATCAAGTGCTAGTCTAAAAATTCTTGACGCACTGTGTATTCTAAAAGGAAATAAGTGGCACAAAATATCAATATTTTTCATATTTTATCTTGCTCAGGGTCTGCACCAATTGCATTTAACTGCTACAAACACTGCATTTTTAGCTACATTTGCACCATGTTGCATCATTTTTATGATCAGCTGAAAAACAATCTCGATAATTATAAAAAAAAAAATTCTTCTACATAATAAAAACGAAAAATCAGAAATGTTCTGTAAGATTTTGATAATTGTTTGCAAACAAAATTATTACCAATGGTTTCAAGTGCTTTATGGGTATTCAGGTGGATGTTTATGAAAACCTTGTGTTCAGCAAATTTTCTCTCTCAATTTCTAGTTTTCTATAGAAATTCTTTTTGCCCATGAAAATCAAAATAATCTTTGAAATCAAACAAATTATGCAATGTGTTGAATAGTTCCAAGGTGTGACACTGAAGCTGAAATTTCAATTTGAAACTTACTTTTGTCACATAAAGTTCCGTGCTTTAGTTAGTGTGATGCATCATACAAACTTTGCGGCAATAAAGCAAAGAGAAGTGCAGAAAAATACATTTTCAAACTAGATTATATGTAAGCAAAGGTTTAAAGTTTTTTGTCTGGTTCAAAAGCATCGCATTACGACTCTAATTACAAACAAGAGTAACGACAAACACAAAAAAATGAAAGCAGTTTTTTACATTTTCAGCTCCATTATAAGTTTGGAAGGGTTTTATTCAGTGGTAGTGCTGGTTTTGCCCCCCCCCCCCCCCACACACACACACACACACACCTCCACACTGCCTAAAATATTTCGTTCCCATAACACCTTCCCCTTTCACTTAGCCCACATGTTATTATACCAGTTCATTGTTACTTTTTTTTAATCTAGAGGATTTTATTATTTATTTTAATAGGGGCTCCTCCCCTCCATTTGCTGACTCTCACCAAGTCGCTTCGCGAGTCGGAAGGCTTCGTGCCTCCTACTCGCTGTCTCTGGCAGAGCTCGCTTTGCAAGCTCTTTCTTTCCATCTTCTACACAGACGTAATGCACCTGCTGGGGCAATCTCTTATTCGCTAGTACTCACCAACCCCAGATTTTGCTTTGAGAGCTATACATTTTGCTGCTTGTTCTTTGTACAGTGAGAAAAAATCGTGTTTTGTTTATTTAAATCATTAATTTAAATATTACATATTTCAAAAAACATATTTTGAAATAGTTTTGTGCTCGCAAGTTCCTGGGACTCAGTCTTATACTCACAAACTCTTGGAACTTGAGGGCTCCACCTCCTGTCTGCTCATAAACCACCCGATATCACTTGACAAGCTCTTTCCTCATGGTAGCTATGCATATCGAAAGCCCAAACCACACGACTCACCCTAGGGTATCAAGTAACAAAGTGTATGGCCGGGAAGAGTGGAAAGCGAGAGCAGACCTCCAAGACCAGCAGCATCAAAGTTTGCATTTATTGAGAATAAAATTATGTACAGTGAAAAAGAGTTATACAAATATATTTTAAGTAGTTGAGCACAAGCATGATGATGAATAACATGATGTCAGATAACATAATCTATGATTTAAATAGTGATCAAACAGTTAAAACAGATTAAAATACACAGTGAAGAGGAGTTAAACAGAAATACTGAGCAATCGAAAGACAGCACAAAAGAGCAAACTAAGAAGAAAGAGGCCAAGGAAAAACAAAGGCATAAAAAGACAATTAAACAAAAGGAAGTTAACATAAAACACATAAATAAAGGTATTATGTACAAAACAGGAGTACAGGTGTAGGCATGTTAGATACAGTATATAATATACAACAAAGAAAATACCAGAGTTTTTAATAACTTTGGAAAATAAACAGTGAATTAAATTGTTTAATAAAAAGAGATAAGAACAGCGCAAGCATCGTTGATCAATAAAATTGAGAGCAGAGAATAGTCTAGGGCCCCCCCCCCCCCTATTTTGTGTTTCAAATTTCAGTTTTCCAATATTTTCTAATTTAGGGAGTGCCGCACACCAAAATGTCCAATTTTCGGAATAAAGGAGAAACGCTCCTTTTAAAACATGATAGAGGCTTGATATTTGGTATATGGGCGAATCATCTTATAGAAAACATAAGAGGAATCGAGATTTTCAAAAATGTATATTTATGGGGTGGGTACTCCACAAAAACATTCAAAAGGTGAAATGACAGAAAAGGCATGCTTCGCGATGAGATAGAGACAAGACTGCAAATTTGATGTACGGGTAAAAAGTGGTGAAAAGGAAGAAAATGTGCAATTTCGGTTTTCCAACATTTGCTATTGTAGGAGGTTCCACTCACTAAAATATTCGATTTGCGTAACAAATGAAAAACGCCTCCTTTTCCTATATGTTAAAGGCTTGAAATTTAGTATATGGGGTAACCATTTGATAAAAAATCCCAATATGAACACGGTTTTATAAAAATGTTCATTAAGAGGAGGTTCACAGAAAAACATTTGAAAGGTGAAGTGATAGAAAGAACATGCTTCACGATAGGATAGAGACTTCAAATTTGATGTATAGATAGATAGTTTGAAAAGAAAAAAGTGTGAAATTTCAAATTTCCAGTATTTGCTACTTTAAGGGGTGCCGTACATTAATATGTTCAAATATGTTTTCCAAATAAATGAGGCACTCTTCCTTTTAAATGTGATAGAGGCTTAATATTTGGTATATGTGCCAATTATCTGACAAAAAAACCAATATGAACAGATTTTTTCAAAAATGTTCATTTATAAGTATGCTTCACAGAAAAACGCTCAAAAAGAGAAATGATAAAATAGCATGCTTCGGGATGAGATAGACTTTAATTTGGTGTATGGGTAAATAGTTGAAAAGAAAGAAGCGTGCAAGTTAAGTTTTCCCATATTTTCTTCTTTAAGGGGTTCTGTACACCAAAATATTCGATTTGCCAAATAAATGTGAATTGTTAAAAAATTTACATTATTCAGGGGGTTACTTATTGCGAGATTGTTGATTTTTGACAGGTATTCAACTAGTACATCCTAAAACACTGGTATTTCACAGGTATTATCAGATAATGTATTGCAATTGAACATATCCAATTTTTTTTTATCTGGATTATAAGCCTGAAAGACAGTCATCAGAGAAGGGGAAAAAATATTTACCCACTATAACTATCCAACAGGTAAATCTTTTAAAACGTGAACAATATTTAAAAATTTGTTAGATTACTTTGTAATTTAAAGGGCAAACCTGTATCTACTGGTAAAAATGGAGCTGGGGGGGAAGCATATATATACCACACACATTTATACTGAGAACAAGTCAATAAATTTAAATTTTTGGAACAATCAACATGCTTACATTTATTGAATAAAATAATCAGATTGTTGTTTCATTTAATAAATGTAAGCACATTGATTTTAAAGGGGTTCAAACCAGGGAAAGATTTCTAATTTTCCGAACCAATTATAAAAACAGAAAGAGTAATTGGAATAATTGTTACAAGTTTTTAAAGAAATACCAATGAGGAATTTTCACGTTTTTATTTTTTATTTTTATCGTGTAGTAGAGAAAAAATCATGAATGATAGTATATTTTTTTTTTAATTTTTGAACTTAGATAATTAATATAAAAATGTTTAAACTCGCACTTAGCAATCCGGCGTGAAAACGCTGTTTCTGTAATGGCCGCTCTTGTGACGTCACTATCCATGTAAACAAAGAGCGCAATACACTGTTTACTGTGGATTCCGAGAGCTGCGCACTTGATTCTCCTATAAAATATTTCATTTATCATATTTTTATAATGAGTGAGATTCTAAAACCGAGCTACAAGTACTGTTTAGTACCTTGCTGCACAAATACAACGGTTAATTCAGTTGATAAGCTGTTTTTTAATGTTCCAAAAGATCCAGTTAAACGAAAAGCAATGAGAAGGGACGGGCAGAAAAATCCGAAATTATCGAATAAAACATCTCTTTGGTGTTGGGAAGATCATTTTTCGGTAAGTAAACATTTGCTTCTGTTTAAATATTATTTACTTGGATTTATGGCCGTAACCAAGGCTTTTTTTCGGGGGTTCAAACTCCCCAAAATGAAAAAGTTAACATTGAAAAGATAAAGATCCATCAAGATATGAAATGTGGGTTTAACTCCCGGAAATCAAATCCTGGATACGATCTTGCTTGTATCAATAATAAACTATAAATAATCCTGTGTAAATAGTAATTTAAAATTAAAGAATTTTGTGGTCAAGTTAGGGATTGAACAATAAAACATACTCTAGCTTGTATCTCAAAATAATAAGTTTTGAAAACATAGAATCAAACCTTAATCAATCAATTTATTGAAATAAACAATGGCACATTAATTTGTAATTATTTCTTTTTGATATCAATTGTATAAATAGAAATGTTAACATTATATAGTAATTTATAATAATAAATGGCTGTCATTGTGTAACAAATAAGTTGTGATCATAAGTTGTGCAACCCTCATTTGTGAAATAAAGATATATGTTATCAATATTTATCTGATATACATATACTACTGATATAAAATTGTAAATCCAATGGTAGAATGTAAGTAGTAACTCATAATACACTATCCTAAAATTTTCTACAAAATACAAAAAAATGAAAGAAATACAACCATAAAGAGGAAATTATAAAGCGTAATTCAGGTTATAAATACAAAGATAATCAACAAATTAAGGTGAAGAATGAAAATAGGAAACAAAAAATATCAAGCAAAAAAACTTGCACATGGAAGAGCTTAAGATTAGTTCATTTCGAAAAAATTATTTTCAAGTCCATATATCCCTTTGAAATGAACACAAAAATGCTTGTTTCTGAAACGCAAGATAGATTTTTATATATAAACTTGTGTTATATGGACAACAAGCATAATGATTCGAAAAAAATATATATGGTATAACGAGGCCACATTACAGTGTATTTACACTTTGGGGGACCTCACTAGAAACATGAGCCTGGTACAACACACCCCTGTCCTGTTGTTTTTTTCTAGTTTGTATTGTATTTAAATTTCTTGAGTATTTCAGGCATGCTTTATTTGTCTTTACATAATTTCAAACTACAATATAAACTACTATAAAAAGTCAATTATCAGCTTAAAAGCAGAATAGGACATTGTAGACATAGGCAGCACACCTTATCTGACTGCTACTGCCAGTCTTAAAACATCTATAAAATTATTATTCATAAGTACTAAATATCTGACAACAGTTACTTTGTTTTGATTGGAAACAGGTTATTGATATTCCCTAGCATTTGCCGTATATATATTAGTGTTATATTACAAATCAGACTATGTAATTCAAATTTGTTTTTTTCTAGTTTGTATTGTATTTAAATTTCTTGAGTATTTCAGGCATGCTTTATTTGTCTTTACATAATTTCAAACTACAATATAAACTACTATAAAAAGTCAATTATCAGCTTAAAAGCAGAATAGGACATTGTAGTGTGCGACTATTTCCAAGTGCAATCAAAATTAAAGTTTTAAATGTAAAAGAATTATTCATGCATTTGCATTAGTTTTAGATTTATTTGTCAATATTAATGAAGATCATACATACCTCTTAGTTTTAAATCCTCGCATTTCGGCTCCAATAAAATTGGGATTCTTTCCCAAAAACGAAAACATACATATAGCATCAATTTTAGGAAGATTATCGGATTCTCCTTTGAAAAATCCCGGAAAAATCGACATCTTAAACAAAATGAAATGGATGGGTTATACAATTCAAATATACGGTAAAATTAAAAATGATTATAAAATTTACGGCTCAAAAAATGATTTCTAAACTATGAATGCATAGAAGCGAATTGATCTAGCGTTGTTTTCAAAACGTAAATACTGATACTTCATGAACAGTGACGTCAGAGCCAATCACGTAGCGTTTCAAGATCACATGACATTGCATCATTTTTCACTTATTTAAACTTTAATTTTTAATTTATTCAAAATCATTTTGACATTTAAAGTGACATATTTGAAAATCTTAAACCTAAAATTACCAGGAAAATATAAAATTGAGCATTTCCCCCACATGTGCAAATTCCTCATTATGCAATATTAAAAGTGTGCACCATTAAAAGAATATTGGTATGCACTGTTATTACAATTTTTTTAAATCTAAGATAATAAAAAAATAATTATTTTTATGTTTCTAAATAATTTCTAGTTATAAGCAAAATTCTTGGCAATAGGAAATAATATAATTACATAATCACTCTATATTTTTAGTTAACACAATACAAGATGATATATGATCTACAATTCAAATCGTTATATTATCCAATATTCATGCTGTTGGATTATTGAAATTTTATTATTATTATAATCAATTTTACATACTAGTTTCATGCAGATTGATATCCAGTTTGATGTTAATTAATAGTCCACACTCACAAATGAAATCTAAAGCAACACACAAATGAAATCGAACAGATAAGATTTTATACCATGTGGTTTTCATTATGTGCTTTACGAATGAGATATCCATCATGAATGCCCCAGTTAGGAGCCCCATTCTTCAGACCGAATGAACAGGCTTATGGTTGTTTTTTCAATGGCTAATACCAACCGCTTGCAAATTTTTCGCTGTGTGGGTACTAGCTTTATTTGAAGTGCTCACCATTTGTTTAATTGTAGTTCATTCTTAGCAGTAGTTAAGGATGCATACTGTTCTTATAATGAACTCTAAACAATTGTCGTCACCTTACTGACATGTCTGCTTTCTTCAATGAAGTTTTGCAGATTTTTGTCTTACAAGCAGCAGTTTGATTTTTTGTAATACTCTTATTACATCAAGAATTTAACTCTAATGATCAGTATTTATGTAATAAACTTAATAAAACAATACAGATTTATAATAAATTATTGTTACTACATTGTTTTAAATTTTTACAGCAATATAAGAAAAATTATGAGTGTAATAAGAGCTGTAAACTAAATTGGTTTTGCATGTGATGGAATGGGGCATTATTTTGAAAATGAAGTAAATATTCTTTCAAGGGGAAAACTTTTTTTTCCTTCTTTGAATTTTATGTATTTAAGCAGTGAAACTGGAAAGTTCATATTTTGTGATGGAATGGGACACTTAATAACTCAATAAATTAACTATCTAAACATCAGTATTTATTATGTAAAATGTAAATGGAATAATACACATTTACAAAATATATGCTACTATATTCTTTAAAACAGTTTTCACAGTAATATAAACAAAATTACCTATATAAAAAAAAAGTTGAAATCACTGCTTTCATACCACCACAGCAGCTCATATAAACATTTTTTAGAACAATTTTCCAAGTTAAATAAAGTGTTTTCTGATGTAATGAAAATTTCATCAATTTGTTAATTTTACTTCAAAAAATCCAAAAATTGATAACACAATTCTATCTTGTGAAACTACTATTGTAATTAGCTAAATTAGTAAATTTGAGTTTTTATATTGGAATTTCGTTTGACCATTATTTGCATCATGTGTTGATTTATTTTTTTATTAATATTAAGAACTTTTGTTTATTTTTACACACTCTGCAGAGATCGGCCGTCCAAATGGTTGCTCGTGTCCTCTGGATGAGTCGGACGGTCTGGGTCTTCTACACTCTGCAGAGCTTATTCTTACCTTGGAAAATTGAAACTCAAATTATCTCTAACTACTCAAAAGTATGAGTTAAACTTTCAAATTTGCGGGTCAATTTTTGCTACTTTTTAACATTTGTAATTTAATTTTAAAATGGTAAAAAAAAAAAAAAAAAAAAAACTAATGTCTCACTCTATGTACCACACACATTTATACTGAAAACAAACATGTAATAAATTAAAATTTTTGAACTGATGAATAATTTTAACTGCTTTAAAATTTGTATTTTGCACTTTTAAAATGCAAGTATAAAATTGCCATACATCAAAAATTTGTGTGGAAGAGAGAAAATAAAATAACGTGAGTGAATTTTGTGAGTTATATTCAGTTATTGCAACTGACCATGACCATTGCGTTCAGCCAAGAAAAGCATAGAAATAACAATAAACCAGAACAACACAGAAAAACAATAAAACAAAATAACACAGAAATAATAAGAACAGAAATAACAAGTAAAACGTAGTAGAAAAATAAATAATACAAATCATACATTACACAAGCAGAATTAAACGTCTCTATAAAATTAGGAACTATTAATTTAATTGAGAAAGTTATAAAATTTTTATCAAATATTCCAGGCACAAAATGAAGCCTATCTGTACATTTTATGAGAATTCATAAAATTTTATAAATAAGACTAAATTCATTAGTTATTATGAACCGTATTATTATGAACATAGAAATGTATCAAAATCTGAATACTAAAATAATCAGGTAATTAGAAAAACTAATAAAAAGTGACAATTTTCAAGGAAATCAAAATATCAAAATGATTAATAAATTCTGAAAAGAAAAAAGACTAATTTAGCTAAACATTGAAACAAAATAGAAAAAGAAAACCCAAATGGATTAACTAAGACTCTTTGATATTCGACCAGCAGTAGTTATATTCTCCTTAATTCTAGAAATGGAGTTGACATTTTCAATGACTTTAGAAAACCAAGCACCCGTATTATTATTGAGCTTAGACAAATGGTAATTAATTGTATGTATACATTGAAAACCTAGTGATCAGTATTACCAACTGGAAGACAAGAACAATACGAAGAACTTTTAATCTCATGTTTATGTAAATACATTTTATAAATGGACCATAGTCCTTAATAAAATAAGTAAGAAATCTATTATATATAAGTTAATTGGTATTAATTTTCGGTAAATAATCCTTAACCCTAACTGAGAGCTAATCGGAATTTAAAGAAACTTCCAGAAGTTGTTACCATTTATTAATACTTTGTTTTACAAAATTTAAGTAGTGAAGAGTGGGGATAAGGAATAACTAATTTTTCCCCACCTGAGGCAGACATCTTAGCAAAATGATCTGCGGTCTCATTGCCTACAGTACCAATGTGAGCATTAATCCAACTTAATTTCACACAAAAAAAAATTTGATTTGTTACTTAAAGAATTTAGAGACATAATTGCAGAGAGAGCCAAACTGTAAGGGTAAATATTGATATTAATTTGAATATCCTCTGCCCACTTTATCGCATACTTTATAGCAGTTAATGCCACTTGAATACAGAATTATTAGAATCCAATTTATTCTAATTGATGTGAGTTAAAATATCATTCTCAAAGATCGCACCAACATTATCAATCTTAAAATCATCTACATAAATCTTAATTACACCATCATCACAATTTGTTAAAACAATAGTTCTTTCACAAGGAGAATAAAATTAAAAGGGCAATTAAAATCAAGTAACAAAGGGATAACCAAATCAATCTTTTCTCTTTCTTCAAAATAAAAACTTCTTGTTTTGCATTCTAACAGTAATATCTGTAGATGCTATTCCCAAAATTGAAAGCAAGACAATATTAGAAGATCATATCCATTAGATATTTTATCCTTTGTAGCAAAACAAGCTTATACTATTGATGTTTTGTCATGTTTCCAATCCAGACTCCCTACACTTAAGATAATATTTTCTATTATTATCTTATACCAAAAATACATTTATTCACACCCCAATCTGTTCCAGAAGATTTTCCAAAATTGATACCAAATTTATAACACTTTTCTTTTAAATAGAAGATATGTGGGCTCCATGACAGGTTGTCTACTATAATTCCTAATACCTAAAGTGTTTAGTAATTTTCAGTAATTTATGATTCAATTTGAAAATGTGGTTCCTAACCAAAGGGCCTAACCAAAAACTATTGAGCTGCATTTTTAATAGAAATAATTAATTTTAGATCCTTAAATAAAACTGAAATTTTAACCAATAATGTATTAGTGTTGACTTCTAGACACTTGTACGTATCACCAAATGTTACGATCGCCAAATCATTAGCATAATCAATGGTAATATGGAAATTTTAATCCAAACATTTTTAAAATATTTTTTTCTGATATGCTAACTTTTTGAAACTATCACCTCAGTTCAACATTTTCTGCCAAGAGATGCGTAACTGAAAGGGAAAAAACATATTAGAAAACAGATATTTATAGATCTTATATCAAAATTTTCCTTACCTGTAATTTAAAAGCAGAGTATTAGAAATACATAAATGCACTCTGATATTTGCGAGTTAAAAGTTCTAAACATGGCATCATTTGAAATCGGATTTTGCTTTGCTTTTGCATAGAAAAAGGTCTAAATGTTTGAATTTTTTGTATTTTTCAAAATGTTTCTGGGGTTGTATTCTTCTGATACAGAAGGCCGTTCGCACTTTATGGAAATGATTTTGTATTTGTTTCTCGTTACCATTTTGATTGGGATTTGGCATTTTCAATATAATCATCTGCTACTGTTTTGTTTTGATTGGAATGTAGAATAAAAGATTTATTTTAAAAATGGCTCCTGAAATTAATAGAATGGCTCGAAGGTTATGTAAATGCGCTTTCCAAGGGAAAATATTCATATCAACAAATTGTAAAGTGATGTAAAAATCAGGGTTTTATTACATTTCAAAGAAAGGTATTTTTAATATATTAAATTTGAAAGGGAAAAAGCATCTATCTGAAAGTAAAAATGAAAAAATGGCCACAAAATCGCATCCTAAGACTGTTCGAACGTGGGTAAATAACATGAAAGTGAAGTCTCTGATCCTAAAAGAAAATTCACAGACTCAAAAATCCATTGCGTCGAAACTGGGAATATCTTCTGGCACTGTAAGTAAAATCATTCATTAAGATTTGAAATTAAAGATGTTTAAATCTGAAGTTCACTTGTTTTTGCCAAAGCATATTGCCGAAAGAAAAGCAAATTTTTGAAAATTATATGAAAAACACCTAGCTGCTAATAAATGAAATTTGTAGTAACACTCGATGAGGCATATGTGTATTTAAGTGACTGTAATTAAAAAAAAAAAAAAAAAAATTCTATTGCTCAACTGACGAAAATTACCATATGAAATGGCTTCGTCAATATACAGAAAAATTCCCAAAGGGATTCATGATAGTAGCAGGATTCTGTTGCAACGGTAAATTAAAACTCAAAAAAGTCTCAAATAAAGCTAAAATTAATTCACTCTACTACAGCAGAATATTTTAAAACCAATTTTTGAAGAAGAAATTCCAGCCTTAAAGACATCAATAAAGTTGAGCTTCATATGGACAAATTCTCTAGTCACACGTCACATATTTAGCAAAGAAAGAATCGGAAACAAAAATAAAATGTATCCCATTTAATGAAATACCTGTAAAATCATCTGACGCTTCTCCTATGGACTTTTGCTCTTTCGGTTTGTTAAAATGAGCCTTAGGGAAACGGCATCCAAGAACACTGAACGGACTTTGTAAAACGACCCAAGAGGAGTGGGATAAAATTGACATGACTGTGCTAAAAAGTTTACTTTCATGGAAAGCTCATTCAAGCTAGAACTATTGTGAAGAATCAAGACTATCAGATAGAAGCAAATCGCTGCGAGAAATATGCTCTTTATGAATAAAAATTAATTATCAAAATCGTTTCCATAAAGTGCAAACGACCTTCTGTACTAAGTTTCTGAAGTAATGGTTCTGCTTTTTTGTGCAATTAATTTTAAAATCTACTTTGTAAACTTCACTTTTTGATTGAATTTTTGTGTATATATATATTATTTGAAGAATTATATAGTGGTAGCTAAATTTTTATTCCACAAAGTTCCAAATGTTAACAATATTGCATATAAATATTTAAGAAGTATAATTGACGCCATCTGTGAATAACAATGTTATGTTACAGATGCTGATCTTTCTAAAGGAAACAAGTTTTTTTTTCAAAAGTTATTCTAAATATTTTCTCAGGAGGTTTCTTATTTCTTCATGTTTGCAACAACTCGGTGACACCTATAAATCCTATGCATTTGGCTTTTGTTTGTTACTGTATATACTAAAGTAATGCCATTTACACACATACACTATAGTTTCAACAATAATTTTCCCACAGACTATACTGCCAGCTTTGTTCCAGGAATTGCCCTATTTCAGCATCAGAAACAATGCTATGAAAATATTTTATTCCAAATAATTTGAGTTCTAATCATATCAATTTATTAGAAAAAGGTCAAGTGGAGCTTGACACTCCATATTTTTCAGAAATTCCTGTCGGCAGATCAGCATAACATACAACCTTCATTCAGTGACATCTTTGATGGTATAAATATTCTTAATGTTGTATTTTTAGTTTCAATTTCTATTAACATATAACATTCATTTAGCCTGTAGCGGAAGAGCCATTCAAGTTTGAGATGGAACTTGATGACTTACCGAAAGAACGCTTAAAAGAACTTGTGTTTGAAGAGACTGTGGCCTTTCAGAGGAGAATGCAAATGGAGCATCCACAGTAAATATTTTGTAAGTTCATGTTTTGAAAATTATTACCCATGTCATTTAAATCTGGCCCTTTAAACTGCACTTTTTTTAATGATGAACAATGTGATATGAAATAGCTCATTTAAAGTATGTGCTTGTATACAATTAATATAAAAGGTAAATATTTTTATAAATATATTTAAAAAATCTTTACTAGATTTAATAGAAATGCTTTAGAAAATGCAGAATGGATTTCATAATCACTAAATTAACAAATGATAAATCTCAAACAGATCTAAAAGTCATTTTATTATACAGTCATCCTACAGACGTAAATACTAATAATACGTAAATAATTTACATTTACATCTGTAGGATGATTGTATAATAAAATGACTTTTGGATCTGTTTGAAATTTGTCCTTTGTTGATTTAGTAATTTAGAAATTGTGACGTGTCACCACTCCTGGTATAGATTTCATAAATTTATATACAATTAGACTTTGGAACTCACAAATATGTTCTTTAAATCCAGATGCTCCCTAAATCGGTTCTACCGATTTTTTGGCCTATCTTTTTAATATTGCATAAACCCACTTAACTGCATGTCTTATAATTGCACAAACTGCATAAATACATGCATTTTTAAAGCCAGACTGGTGTTTTATTGTGGAATTTTAACTTGATAAATGTACAAAAAAATGTCCAAGAAACCACACTATTAACATGCAGTGGAAACTCACCAATAAAGATATTCTCCATGAAGTTACGAATGCTAAATAGAATTTAGATCCTGCAGTAAGAGATCTGTAAACGAATTTGATGTGTAAAATGTCCCTACGCATAAAGAAGCTTTATCTGCTCTAATAGTTTAAGATTATTTTAATTCAAGCAATTTTGATGTGAGAAACATTGATGATTTAACTGATCAATTCTTTGATCAATCATCAGAACATGTTCTTAAAAATTCAACAGATTTTTTTGCTAACATACCTACATACTATATACATACATGTATTTAGGTAAATACTGTACTTATTACTATTGTCTTTATTAATAAAGTAATGGTACTGTATAATTATTAAAATAAATACTGTGCATAATTTATAAAATTAGAAGAATGTAACTTAACATAAAATAGATGGTACTGCTTATAAATTTGTCAGATATTAGAATCGATGCCTCCTGCATCTCAAATTTAAAACTGTAAAACAAAGAAGAGTTTATTTTATTTATTGGAGCAGCATCCTCTGTGTGTATGGACACTGTTATGGAGCTCCTAGCACTGAGTGCTGCATCTCCGAGATGTAATGCATATCAATTCAGAAATTCATTGCTCCAAAGGGGCGGGGTCAAGTGGGGCCAAATGGCCAGAGTTGATTTTTAATTGGCCAATGGGCCAGGATGTTTTCAATTGGTCTGATCGATTCAAGATAGCAAAGTGAGGAGTATCAAAAAGCGGTTTTATTTTAGTAAAAGATCTTACATTTAGTAAATATATAAAAATATATATATTTCTGCGTTATGTTATTATAAAAGTTGGAGGCTAGCTTTTGGATTTCATTTTTAATGGTTTTAATTTGAAAGTCATTGTGGATTACTTCGTTCCGGAGGAATCTGGGGGCTTTACGTATGGATCTCAAAGTTTTGTTTTGGACGGTTTGTAACTTTTTCATATGTGTATTTGATGCATAACCCCAAATCATGGCACCGTAGAGCATGATGGGCCTGAGTGCCGTTTTATACAATAAAATTTTGTTTTGGAAGTTAACATGAGGGGAATGAAGGATGGTATGTAGCGCAGCTCTGGCAATATGGAATTTTTTGATAGTTTTATCAATATGTGTATTCCAGCTCAATTTACTGCCAAAATGTAAGCCCAGATATTTGCAAGTTTTGACATAATTAATTGGAGTGTTGTTAATTATAATTGGAAGGGGAAGGGGTTTCTTTTTTCTTGTGAATATTATGCAGCTCGTTTTTTTTTCATTAATTTTGATTTTCCACTTTTGAAACCAGGCGGAAAGTGTGTTCATGTGTGATTGGAGGCATGAGCGTACGAAATTAAAATTTGAGGATCTAGTGTATATGGCTGTGTCGTCCGCGTATAGTGCAATGTTGGTTTTGTCTGAATGGGGAATATCGTTTATGTAAAGGTTAAATAACGTCGGGGCCAATTGGGAGCCCTGTGGGACCCCGGCGCGAATGGATCTGTAAGTGGCATAGGTGTTGTTGTAGCGGACTGTAAAGGATCTCTGGCGAAGGTAAGAATGTATGAGATGTATTACCGCATCTGGCAGGTTTAGCTGAATTAATTTGTATATTAAAGCTTCTAACCATATGCAATCAAACGCCTTCGCCACGTCAAGGAGTATGATGCCAGTTGTTAGTCCCGAGTTCATACCTTCCGATATGAACTCCGTAACACGTAACAACTGGTGTGTTGTTGCGTGTAGAGGGCGGAAGCCAAATTGCTGTGGGATGATGATGTTTCTGTTGTTGAGTTCAAGTTTAATGCGAGTGTGAATGATACGCTCAGTAAGTTTACTTATTGTGTTCAGGAGACTGATAGGGCGGTAACTTTGTGGGGAAGTGGGCTTTTCGCCTGGCTTCAAAATGGGGATGTTACTGCTGCTTTCCATTCTTTAGGGAAGTATTTGAATTTAAATATTGCGTTAATAAGAAGGGTGAGATAAAATATAATGTTAATTGGCAGTGATTTGATGGCTTTATTATTGATGCTATCATTACCAGGGGCTTTTCTCTTTTTTAAGTTTTTGATTTCGTGCAGAATCTCACTGGGGGTGGTAGGGGCTATCTGATTGGTCGGTGTTCTTTCCATGTAATCCTTGACATAGTTTTTAATATACTTTTCGAATTCGGGGTTGTTTATATCATTGTTAGGGGAGAATTGATTTTCATAATTATTAGCTAAAATATTTGCGATTTCGTCATTTTTATGGGTAGGTCCGTTGGGCGTATCGAAGTGGGAGGTTTTCTGGCTATGATTTTTTAACTTTTTGTAAAAAGACCATAATGAGTTGTCCTCATTGGTAAGAGAGCTGATGTATTGTTTCCATGTAGCCTGTTTATGTTTATAGATTTTAATTTTAATGATTTTGTTAATAGAGTTGAGTTTTCGTTTGAGGGAGGGATGTTTTGTAATCTGCCAGGCTCTGCGGATTTTATTACGTTCTTGTTTGATTTTTTTAATTTCAAAGGGAAGTTTAAGGTTCGAGGGGGGGGGGGAGTATTTAGTGGAAGCCGCTATAGCATTGTGTATTTCTTTTTTAAGTGTCAGGGCGTTTTTGTCTATGTCTTCAACTGTATGGTAGTTAGCAAATATAAGTCTATTGTTGATGAGGGTACGTTTAAAGTTATTCCAATTGGTAGTTTTGATGGCGGGTGGGATAGGGACATTATGAGTGAGAAAAAATGTAAGTTTTACAGGGAGGTGGTCGGAACTGAGGTCATTTATCGTTGTTATTTCATGCGGGTAGGGGATGTTATTGGTTAGGGCGAAGTCTATTGTGGAGTCCTGTGTGTTAGAATTAAGGTGGGTGTGGGTTAGTGGAAATATGTCTGATATTGTTGTCCTGTATATAGTTGTTGATTTGTCCGCCATATTTATTTCTGTATCTACAATTCCAGTTCCCATGGCGGGCATTAAAGTCCCCCATGAGTATGGTGCTGTCCTCCAGATCGAACATTGCGGATAGATCACTGTCGATGTTGTGAGAGGATTTATTTGCAGAATAATGCTTAGCATATACAGAGCCTATTATTATGGGTGGGGCACTGGGGAGTTTAATTTTGACTAGGGTATGTTCAATAATATTAGTATTGATATTTGGAACTGGGCTATGCTGTATGGGGTTTTTTACGTAAATGGCAGTGCCTCCCGTTTTATTTTTCATAGAATTGGGTCTGGGGGTGTGGTAAAGGCAGTAATTAGGTATGTTGATTTTGTTTGTTTCGGGCGTGAATATTTCTTGTACCAGAATGATATGAGGATTATGCGTTATTGTAAAGTCCCTGAGTTCATTGATTTTGTGCCCTAGGCCGTTTGCGTTCCACGATATGATCGTGAACGCGTTGGGAGGGGGGATAGCATTCATGGAAGGGGGTTATTTTTTTGATTTAAATATTTATCGATAAGTACCAGAATTTCTAGTCCCTTATCGATAATGGATTGGTTTGTTAAAAATATTTGCTTGATGTCAATGAAAAAATTTTTGAACATATTCATGTTTAGGTTTAGGTTTAAATTTTGCATAATACTATTTATTTCTTTGAAGATTGCGATAATGTCTTTTATTGAGAAGTTAGTTCCATTTTCTTCATTATTATTAATGGGAGGATTGGTAATTGTATTGTAATAGAGTTGAGGTTCGTTGGATTGAGGGTTGCAAGGTTGGGAGGAGGTTTCTCTCTGCTCTGACTGTTTTCTATTGGTTGTTTCTGCTATCCGCTCTGTCTGTTTTCTATTGGTTGTGCCTGCTATCAAAGTTTGAGTTGCTGGTTCTGTAATAGTATTGTTTGGAGGGAGCGGTTTTTTGAATATGTCTTCATTATTTCTGTTCACATTTGTTCTTTGCGGTTTAGGTGAGGGGGGGGGGCATTTGCTTGCCCACTTGCGCAATTAAATTTGTCATTAGTATGGCTTACGCTAGTTTGTGAGATCGCTTCTGAATTTTTGACTGGCGGAATTTTGGGAAATGTTGTTGTATTTTGAATTGAATTAATAAGGGTTTTAGGAGTGGTTATTTGGTTGACGGGGTTACAATGCCCGACTTCGGATTGGATTTGATTTTTTACCGATGGGATTTCATTACATTGAGTTCTATCAGCCCATGCATTTGTGTTTGCTGCTTTGAACGTGCGGGGGGGGGGGCATTTCTGGTTGGGCTATAATAATTTCTTCTGTGATTTGGATTTCTGGGCGAGGGGGGGGGGTATTTTGTTGATCTCTATTTAAATGTCTTAGGTATGGGTTTTTTGGGCAATCCCTAAAATTGGCTGGATGCGGGCCACTGCAATTTGCACATTTGGGTGGTGAGGAGAGGGGTTTTGTGCACTCGCGGGTTGGATGTCCTTGACCGCACTTCAGACATTTGTAGTCTCTAGTACACCCTTCGCTGGAGTGTTGCCAGAGCTGGCACCGATAACATTGTTTAAATCCCTTTGGGACGAATGGCACAATGTCAACAAAGATATAATTAATGTGTGTGATTTTATATAATTCTTGAAGGTCGGTTTTGGGCTGTAACAGGGTGAGAAAATTTGGTAGGTATTGTTTGTTAATGAAGCTTCTCATGGGAGTTATTCTAGTAGCATAGAAGCCCTTTTCTTCTAAATAGGATTTAATTTCTTCTGTGGGATAGGTGGGGGGAAGACCCTTGATCACTACTTTTAATGGTCTATCCGATCTGAGATTAATGGAGTAAAATTTAAGTTTCCGTTGAATTAATATTTTTTGCACAATTCTGTAATTATCATGGGTGTCTGTGAAGATCCTGAGCATTTCACCCACAAATTTTGCTCTTGCCTTGCCATTTGTGGCTTCGGCTATTTGAGACATGAGTTCTCTAGGGTTATCTTCGATCTCTACAAAAAAGGGTTCCGGGTGATCCGCACGACTGATAATATTTCTTTCATTTTCATTTTCGGATTGAGAGGGAATTTCCTGCATCTCGACAGCATCAGTAAAGCAACTATCCTGACCGGATTCCTCCGCAACAAGTTTTTTATGTAATTTGTGTTGTGGGGCTTCTAGAGTGGGGCTGGTGTTTCCACTGGAAGATCCGTGTTTGCGTTTTTGCCTGTTTTTGTCATTTCCTGCATCTGATATATTATCAGAGAAATCAGCATCTGATTCTTGTGTTTGAATTTTGGTTTTTGGTTTTTTCGTTTTCAATTTGTTTTTTCTATATACAACTTCCGTGAATCCTTTATCATTCTGCTTATTTTCTGTTCTCTCTGACTGCTCTGCGTCCGAGGTTTCATAATCTTTTGAGTTTAATTTTAAATTTGAATTAGAATTATTTCTTTGAATTTTGTATTTAGGGTTAAGTTTATCTTTTGCCTTACTTTTAGAATTATTTCCATCATTTGTTAGGGAGCCTTCGAGGCTATTAGAATTAGAGTTAGCATTTTCCATTATTGTAGATTTGTCTATTTTGTGATAAAAATCTAGTTCATTTACGATGTCATCAATGAGGGGGATAGTGGAGCAACGAATTCTAAAAAGGTCAGCACACATACCTCTTACGCCGATGAGCACTCTTGCCTTTCCATCAGAGTCCATGATTGAGCTGTTATTTCTCTCCTCCATCGCTGTCTTTGCAAGTCTCTGTAGAGTCCGTGCGTATTCGATTGACTTTATTTGTCCTGGCAGCAAGTCCGGAGTGATTTCGAAATTCCATGTCAGGGGGATCAATTCATTCATTCCGTAGGTGGTATCTGTATCGTCGTTGGGATCTGGCAAGTCGATGATCAGGGTGTCATCGATTTCCATCTTAGCATAAGTCTCTTGAGCATCCTCTCCGGTCGAAGGTCGGGGAGGGTTTGTCAAAACGGGTTTTGTTTTGTTTTGTTATTGGAGCAGCATGAATTGAAACTCCCTTTTAAGTACTCTTCTATCCAATCCTGTTTGAACAGAAAATGTTGTTAATCATGGGACTTTTAATCATGAAACATCAAACTGTGCAAAGAGATAAAAAACCTATTTATAGATCTCCCACATAAAAAAATTATTTTCATAAAACCTCTTTCTTTAAGGTAAAAATTTTTAATTCTCATTAGACTACTTAGCCAGTTTTTTTACACATAATTTTCATCACAATTTAATATCACATTAAACTATTGCTTTAAACCAGTAGTCTTGAACCTTTTAAAACAAAGGACCGCATTTGAGTCAGTTGGAGGCTCACGGATGAAGAAATGCGTACACAAATGTATCAACCACTCATTCTGCTGCTCATACCTTAGGGTGAGTCTGGTGTCCTGGGTCTTCCACACACACATGTATGCAATCACACAACACATTCTTACACACGAATATAGATATACATGTACAAAACACACATAAATGTTTCATTAAAATTTTAAATTTTTAGTGTGCAGAAGGATATACAGACAACGCTCTAACTTAAGTGGAAAGAATTTCAATAGCCATCACACCTCTCTTGTTTTGTGGTTTTGAATCCTTATTACGACAAAACATTTAATATGCAGCAATTTCCTATTCTGAAAACTTATATGGCAATAACTACAATGTATAGCAATAACTACATGTAAACTCTCTTTGTGTTAATACATATTTGGATACACTGTTAAACACAGGCTTTGGGAAATCAGTAAAATCTAGCCCGTCCTCGAGGATGGCTAGTAACATTTTTTACCCGTAAGAATTTTTTTTTTTCACATCATATTCTTTAACATATGTGCTCAGATACATCGCACAACAATAATAAATTAGAACCAACTGCCTCACGATGAAGTGCGATAATTGCATATTCATACACCACCCCCACAATGCTTAACCACCACGATCAAACTCAGCGCTGAGTCTGACGATGGACCAAACCCAGCGGAATTCTGATCTATGGGTGGGTGCAGAGGGGTAACAGATGTAAGGAATCGCCTCTCTTTCCAATATTTAGTAATTTGAAGGAGTGATAAATAAATAATCATATAAATCCTCTTGTCCCTAAGCAGTTTAAACCTCATTGACACTCTTTGGACTGAATAGATGTTTCAAGCAATCTCTATTAGCTGATATGAACTGCACCCATATAAAATAAAAATGACTTCCAAATATTGAAACAAAATGTTTACTAGTTATATTTTTCAACACTAAGCTTTGGCATGCAATGCTCATATTTTCCCACTTTAGGAGGAGCCTATTCAGTAGTTCCTTTAGACATTTGAATGAAGCAGTACTAGCAGAACTCTCTATTTTATGTACATTTAAACACAATGAGTCAACATTTAATCAAGTGCCTTCTATTCTAAAATTTCTACTTTTTATCTTGTTAATGTGTCCTTCAAAGTAATTTAAACTTCTTTAATCCTCTAACTGCAGGCAATTATATTATTTTATTTTCCATTGTTGTTTAGGTTTACTTTACTTTATTTAGATTAATTAAAAGAATAATTTTTCAATAACCTATAAAAGAAAATATCCAAATAATTGAAAAAGTAAAATTATTTATTTCCATTTTGCAGAGAAGACTAATTAACTTATATAAAAATACAGAAATGGAGAACAATAATACAGTTTAACAACAATACAGAAAATATATACTAAAATTTTTTTTAGAATATGATATATCTTAAAATGAGATTTCATGTATAAGTATTTATTAGTTTCATTGACAAGAATATAGATCCAATGATCATCCAAAAATATTTCAAAATACATACTTAATGCTGTATTTCTGTCAATATTAAAACTCTTTCACTTATATTCACTTTTGTTATAACTCTTATGTTCACTTTTGTTATTTGATTCACTAAATTTACACTTTTGTTGTTTGATTCACTATTGTACTTTGATGACGTCTTTTTCAGACATTGTGGTTGTAATAAAATTATACTATTAGTCTCACTATCTGAAGAAACTATGCATGTAAACATTTTCTAAATTCATGTATACTTTCTTTTAACACATTGTGAGCAACAGAATTCTCACATTATTTAACTCATTTAGAACTAGACTATTAGTTAAAAGTAATTTTATTCCAACTAATTTTATTTATGTAAAATAATTAAATAAATAATAAAATGCATGGTTAAACAATGAAGAACAAAGAGTATAGAAGGTGCTGTAAAATGGTAATTCCAATGGGATAAATCCAGTAAACAAAAGAACCCCAAAAGGAATGAGTGAAATTTTGACTTACAAGGAACTGTTCCCAAGCTAAACTCATAGAATTCAACGAAAATTTGACAGGTGTTAAAAGAAGTTATAGAAAATCCACACACACACATATTCTGAAAATTAGCTGCTGAATTGCATTAGGAGAGGAGTGGAATAATGTGGAAAATTGGGTCTGGGGTTGCCAGAACCGTACATTTAGCATCAATTGGCGACTTTGCATTCTTATAAATTGAAGAATACATGTAATATGTTTATACTATCAAAATGCATTTTATGCTGTATTTAGAGGCATTAATACTTGAAAAATAGCTTCTTAAAAACTACCACTTGAAAAACAGAAAATGCAGATTACATGTATCAGTACTATGGTATACAGTTTATAAGAGATATAATTGATGACAAATGATTGAGGTTGAATGAAAGGGTTTATTTCTTTATAAATTTAAAGTGTTACAAATATGAGACTCATTGAAGAAATCCATAAAACAGAAACATATTTTACACCAGTTACACCGGGCAAATATTTTGGATGCACAGTTTTGTTTCCCACAATCAAGTACGTTGTGTGCAGTAAATATGAACTCAACAGGAAATTCCGAAATACCCAGGATGGTTTTCTGTGTATGAGCATGCATGCCATGAATATTTCCACATGTTAACGTAGTGTGGTGAAGAGAACTGGTTGTGTGCAATGGATTGCACTTTAAAGATATTGTCTCGATGAAACAAATTGATTTGTATTTGTGCAGTCATAACTAAATCTGAAAATTTTCGAACGAAATTTTTCCAGACCCGAAAACTGTACCTATCAAGGAATTGTATTAGATTAGTGGTTTTAGGTGGCATGACAAACACATGAACGACTTTACCCGGTGGCGTAACACTATCAATCCAATCGTTGTTTTTGAAGAGTGACCAAGAATTCACTAAAAGTACGGTTTCATCTGGTGTGTTTTTAAAATACACTTCTGATAAATATTCGCACAGTTCTTTTGATCCCATTTTCCCAGATTTCGAAGCGGTTGTATAAATATTGTCAGCTTGAAACATTTTCTGCCTCACTTGGGTTCCGAATTGTCCTTTATGTTTAGAATACACAATAAATAAAGGCAATAGCAGCATTCCATCTTTGTTGATTGTTGGCATTACAGTATATGAATGGGTTGTAGCACGGATAGATTGTGCAGCACTTTCAATCTGTTTTGATCCCAACAAATCAAGCGTTCTCCCTTGAATGAATTTCTTTATTAAATCTTGATTGATCAGTATTAAATATCTGGTTATATTTCAACTGCGAATCTTTAAAAAAATACTTACATCATTTAAAAATGCTTATGAAGCATTTGCAATATTATCAGCTTCATAAATCTGCTTTTCAGAGACAATTTTATTAATTTTCCAGCTAACGATTCTATATTTCTTTTTAAAATTCAGGAGCCATTTACCAGAAGCTTTCAATGGCATTTTTAGGAAGAGAACTTTATCACAAGCCCAGCTTTCAAATTCGGGTCATGCACTTTTACACGCCTGCGCCTTGTATCTTGAAACTTTTTAAAAACATTTTTCAATTTCGCATAGTTTGTGCCTCTTATCAACGAATTTGTTGATTTGATATTTTCACAAATACATTTGGAACAGACTTTTTACAAATTTATACCTGCTTTGAACAAATTGTAGTGTGCGATGTTTCATTTTTTTACTGTTATGCCAGTATTCAACAACTGCTTGTTTAGTTTCAAATGGAATACGCTGGACTTCCTCCTCAGCCACAAATCTTTCATTATTTTCATCTATATTGTCAAAATCAGAATCCTCAAAATCACTTTCGGCAACTGATGACTCGAAATCCAGAGTGTCTTCCACTTCATCACTAGTAACAAGCATTTCACAAATAGATTCAGGTTCTTGCAAAATGTCCATTATTTTATTTTTTACATTTATTTCGGTTTCTGTAAAATCAGTCAGCTCCATTTATGGAACAGAGAATTCATGGTACAGCATCCACACCACGTTGAACACATTAACATGTGGTGACATTTTCTATTTGAAAGCCACTGCTGGTTTAAAAAAATAGATTAAAAAACATTGAGGTATAAAAAAAAAACAATTTCATGCGCAAGACTTTTGAGCATTAAACAAAACAACACAAAATTATAGCAGATCGCTAATTTGTTTCACTTACATAAAATAATAAAACTGTGAGAAACGCACTATTATACTAAAAATAGATATTCAAACTCAATTTCAAATGTTTTTGAATGAAACTATAAAAAAATAACTTTACAACAGATTTCAAGTCACACAGAGAAAACATGGACAATGCATTTCAGAATTCGGCATTTTTCTATGTATACTTGCCAAGTAGGGTTGCATTTAGCATTAAAGATGTTGACTTTTATTAATTTTTTACAGCTTTTCCATTGCACTTCAGCAGCTAATTTTTTCACTGTCGATATTTTCAGCCATCTACTAACACCTGTCAAATTTTCATCGAATTCTATGAGTTTAGCTTGGGAATGAACGTTTCCTTGTTAGCATTTTTTCGAAAGTAGTTGTTTTCATTTTATATTCTGGAGTTATTTTTAGCATTTTGCAAAAGTAGTAATTGTCGCTGGCACCCTAATTTTAGAATTGTTTAAATATCTGATAGGAACATACTTGCACTGCATAATTTGAAGTATATATTTCCATTTTCTTTTCCAGATGGTGCATTCTATGCACTGCACTTCACTGGAGAAAGGTTTGTAAGATTTTCTTCATCTTGGATTCCCCCAAGTATTTTGTGAATTATAAAAAAAAAAAAATAGAAATATATAAGTACTGAAAAAATGTTCACTCCAATGGCCTGGTGCCAATGCTTCTAAATGGAATGTACAGATTTTCTTATCTCTTCTCTTATCGCTCTTAAAACAGCTGTGCATTCATGGACCACTCTGATTATAGACACACTGTGATTTCAATGTGAACTCACCAAGTTGGGTGACGACTCTTGTTTTTTGTGTTTGGATGTAGTAATCAAGCAATGATACTGTTATCCAAATCAGTTTTAATGAATAAGTATATATTGCATGATAATTAGGGATGTGCAAATATCTCTTGTGCTTTACACTCAAATTATATGGAAATTCTTATTTTCTTTTTTTTTTTTCATTAATATACCATTATTACAAACATTGTTACATATAATAAAAATAAGTTTTTTTTGCACAGTATTTTGAAATTTTTTTATAAGAAATTTTCAATTAAATGAGATTATTATTTTCTCTCATAGCAAAATGCTCTCATCATATGCCAAAAAATTGAATCTACTCTTTTAGGAAGCACACCTGATGTTAATCGGAATTGGCAGTTGTTTTGAATATTCAATTTTGTATATGTGTATTTTTTACACACAAATGTATATATTGTATGTGTTTGTATCTGCACATACATCTTTTATAGAACAACAGCTATGTAGAAACATGAGAATATGCAGCAGTCAAAATTACTATTGAAATGTACATCAATCTTTATGCTTTTTTGTAGTAATCATTCTCGAAGTTTAAATATTAAGTTCATATCCCAACTTCATACAAAGACAATGAACAAAGATAAAGATATAAAACAAACAAGTTACCACTATAACTAATAAAATATTTTAATTTCTTTGTAGTGAGAGTTTATATATATATATATATATATATATATATATATATATCCATCCAACCATCCATAGTTTTATCCATTGACAATTGCCTATTACAAAAGTTTGTAAGCGACTTTCAAAATGTGCACAGTTAAGTTAATGAATATGTTATAAATTTTGATATTTCTTAAGTTATTTATCAATGAATTTTATATATGCTTATTTGTAAATAAGTTGTAAATATATATGTAAATATATTTATATTAAGATTGTATTCCTTTTACAAATGGAAGAAATTACCCTCCACCCCCTTTTCACTTGTAATCTGCATGTGTCATGTACAGCATTGTGATTTATCTCTATGCTAAAGGCACAAGACTTTTGTGTATAGATTTGGTAGCTTTCTGCATTTTCAATGTTGAATGCTCTGTTTCTTCACAAATAGTGATGTACAAACTAAATAATAAAACTCAAATATTGTGTCACATTTATTTTCTTCAATCTTCTGGGGTACACTTCAGAAACTCACCAAGTCAGTATTGTTGGAAGACATGGTTTTAAAATTGAAAACAAAGAAAAGCACTACTGCATTTTTAATAACGTATTGAGCAATTGTGTTAATAATTATTCAAAATAGAAAAAAAATTCGCTTATATATGATTTATTTACTGATAATAAAAGTTTCTTGCAGTTTTATATTGTTATATTTGCACATCCCTTTTATAATTTGTAAAGATCACTCCAAAGGATTAATATTTAAAGAGTATTTTTGTTTAATCCATCTTTTAACTACATGCTCCCCTATTTGTATTGTTTTATGTGCATTTAACTTCATCTAATTTCACTTGGTACTTCACTTAATCATTTCCACTTTGTAGCTTATCACTAAGCTTATCTTTGTATTCTAAATTAGCCTTAAGTATTATTGTGGTGTTTAATTTCCTGGAAGGGCAGGTAGTCTGCCGTAAGAAATTGCTTGATGTTGCATTAAAAAAAATGTTTTATACAGTTGAACACATTTTTGAAGGAATTGCAGAGACCCATGAGAATTTCTAAATGTTTCTCTTATTACAAATTAACACTTTAAAATGTGAAGGAAACTAGATCCACTTCAGTGCAAACAGGTTTGCTTTTATTCTTGGACAAGTGCACATTGTACAGTCAGTTCACTTTACCAGTTGAGAGGGGTTGCGTTAAGGAAACTCTTGGTATCACGTTTCCATAGTATCCAGTGATTAATTTGGCTGTTTGTTTCTCACTCATTTACCTCAAACTAATAATAGTTCGAGCAGCACTAGATCTACAAGCCTATTTTAGCCAGTGGGGGGAATCGCAGTGTTCACTAAATTGTGCTGATCTGCAGTAATGAATTCATTTTTGAGTATGAAGATTATTGCCAATGTCAACCAAAGTTGGAGAAACTTATACAAGGGCCACTTGAAAAAAGTTAACTTTGACTAAGTCAACTTAAATTTTTAGAGATTAGATTTTTTTTGTTCCCAAAAAATTAGCATTTTTTAATTTAAAAAAATAATAAAACTTGAGCGTTTCAGTACAATAATCAACCTGTCCAAATTTTTAAAAATCCAATAATAAATGAGCATGTTAGCAGTTTTGCTTTTCATTAGAGATTGTGCTGTGCCTTTGAAGTGTTGCCTCCTCCTAAAAACTCAATAACTCAAACTAATGATCAGAATCCAAAATATATTAACCAGTTATATGTTGAAAATGGTACTAAAATATCATTCTTTTATACATACATTACAATTAGATCTTGATATATTGTATTATTAGACAGCAAAAGAAAAACTAAATTACACTTTTTTTAAGTAATACTTCGCCCAATGTTTCAAATTGCAAAAGCCACCTATTTTTTTCTGGATAGAACTAAGTGGAGAAGTGAAATACACGAGTTAAACTAGTTAGAAAAACCTACATAGCATTTATTTATAATGCACTATCCAGAGTTAAGGTAAGTAAAAATTATGTAGCTAAACTAGCAAAATATTTCTTTTATGTTATTGATTAATTTAATACTTACAAATATTACAAATTAAAGGCATTTTTTATGAAACTTTGCATTTATAATTGGTAACCCAGGTCTTAAATATAAATTGTAAAAATGTGTTTCTATGCAAAAAAAATTTTTGTTAAATTATTCATAAAAGCAACCCTTTTAATTAATTTTGGCACATGCTCTTGCCAAATGAGCAATTTCACATTTTGTAATCAATCCTCATGTGAAAAATTCAGGATCATATAGAATACATACATTAATAAATATTAGCATACTTAACCCGAGAAAAGTACACAAAAACCCAAGTGGGTTATTATTCTAAATTAGGGTGTGTGTTTTCCTTAACCTAATAATGCATTAAATGATTAAAATGCATGAATTATCATAAGTATAAATATATCGCAATAAATTATCATAAGTATAAATATAAAATTTTACCGTAAGTATTATAACACTAAACAACAAATTTGAACTTATTTTTTTCCATGTAAAAGTAATTTCGACTAATAGCAAGCCATAATTCCAAATTTAAAATCCAAAAGTTTTTATTACAATTTTTTAATATAATTGTTTAATTTCTGAAAAACAATGAAAATTTGCAATGCTTTTTTTCTGCAGTTTTCACAAAACATAATTAATAGCAGTTTACTATAGTTCATTCCCCCCTAAAAATGTCACAAAAATATTATATTGGGGGTCTAAGTATGGTTTACAATTGCAAGAGCTACTACATGCTAAATATAGAAACACATTCACTGTTTTCTTTCATTTTTTTTTATTATTATTTTTATTCTTTAATATGTTCACTTCTAACTGAACACAAAAACATCTGTAATTAAGATGTTGGGTACATCCAGAAAACATTTAGTAATTACTTCCCCATATTTCCCATTTCAGATGTGTATGCTCGTGATATTTTTCAGTGGGGAAAAAAGCACTAGGTATTAGGAGAGAAAGTGGATTTTTCTGAATATTGCAATCCATATTTGGTGTCTCTAAGATATCTTTCACTGGCTCCCTTTATAAATATCAGTATATTTTCTGCATCACTTGTATTCAACTATTATCTTGATTACCCAGCATACAATCCATTAATCAATGAAGAAATTATTTTTGAGACTTCATAGTAAATTTACTGTGCAAGTAACAATAGTTTTATAGAATTTGTTGTACAATGGTGACAGCTACGGCATTCTAACCACATAGTCTTATGAAGATGTTCCAAAAGATAAAAAAAAAAGACAACTAATTCGAATTATGGAACACAAAATACATGAGATTTTACATTGAAAATAGGTCATAAAATTAGGACTGTGTTTGAACCATAACCCAGTATTTTAACCACTTGTACTTGCCAGTTGTAATTATTGCCAGATGTCTCATTTCATAAAGGATAAAACACCATCTATCCCAATGGCAAAATTATTAATTTTCACATTCTGAAACAACATTCACAATGTTTTGAAGTTTGAATTTCCAATGCTGTTTAATATTATATAGATCTTAATTTGCAATGCACATCTATTAATCAAATATGTTATTTTTGCATTGAATAAAATATTTTCATTTGTATATAATTTGAAATTTAGATTTATAATAGGATGTTTTTAGTGAGCAAACTCAATAGCATAAGTTTAAGAAATTGTTGAAAAATACTTAAAAATAAATTTGATATGTACAATTTTTTTGTGTCAACAATTTATGTATTATTAACTTGAAAATGTTTATTGCTCTTTAATGCCACCTACAAAATATGAAAAAAATTTAAGCATGTTGCTTGCAATTAAGAGTAACAAACCGGTGAGAAAAGTATGTGAATTAGTTAACATTTTACAAGTTAAAAGCAGTAATGACAGACAAACAAATTTAATTCCCATTATTTTGTAGTATGATGTGGAGCAATTGTTCTCATAACAGTGTATTGCAGACCAGTAGAATTTTCAAATTTTCTACTATGAACCGGTGAATTTTGTAAACATTTTTATCACACAAAGTATGATAAAATGAAAAGATATTATTCTATTTAATAAAATCAGTGATGCAAGAATTGTTACTTATATATTATATTGAGTGATCTTTAGCCACTTTTCTCTTATAACTAATGTTAAAGGTAAACCTGTTGTGAGCAAAAGGCATTTTAACATTTATCCTTTCATATATGGCATGAAATCACGAGCTTTGCATATGTTATAATCACCAAAAGCATCAGATTAGAAGGTATTGTTTCTTTTGTATAATTATGATTTTTGAGTACTTAATATATCAGCTACATATTTTTGCCACTTAATGGGAAGAATTCTAATTTTTGCCAAAAGTTTATGAAATGTCTTAAAATTCCATTTGACAATATTATAAACTTTTATTTGACGTCACAGTTACTTAAAAAGAATGTAATTCTTTTTTTTTCCCTTGTATTCTTTTTTTTTATTTATTTTAATTGTGGTTTATTTTATTTTAACTGTGAACAATACTTGACAAATTTGAAAAAAAACTAGCCAGTTAACTAGTGGCTAAGCACATGATATAAGGTACTAGGCTTAATTTATCAGATACTAAACACTATTTACAATATTTGTACTTTTAGATGTTTTCATTGATTTCATTTCATTCGATTGTTTTACATAAAAGTTATTGCATAGAATTTAAGAACTATGTCATATTGGCAAATAGTGAGCTTACATCGTAATGTTTACATTGCCTTAACACTTTGAACATTTATCTTTCATTATTTCATTCGGCTCAAAGATGCATATAATTTTCTTTTGAATGCATGTAACATTTGTTATTATGTATATCCAATTTGACTAAAATGCCCAAATTATAGAAATGTTTGTTTCATGAAAAAGTAAGGGGTAAATAATACAATGAAATATATATTGCACATTCAGTATTTTCTCCATAACAATTATCAAATTAAAAGTTAATTTTTAAAAAGAAATAGCTATTAATTCTGAATGTATTTTCAATTAGTAATTATTTTATGACTACATGTTTTTTTTGCTAAATTCTGGACATTCTGAAAAATAAATGATTTGGTCCATACATCAATCTGTGCTGTTTTTTAGTAATAGTTCTTATAATTTTAAATGGGGGAGATACTGACAAAATATAATTGATGTTTCCATGTATATACATATAATCATATAAATAAAAATATATATCTGTAAGTGATACTGTCATGCTGTTAAATCTGCCTTTTTAATTTTTTTAATCAATTGTTCAATTTTATTTATTTATTGTAATTTTTGTTCAATAAAAATACATAATTTTACTAGTCTTGTTCCATTTATGTATATACATTTATATATATATATATATATATATATATATATATATATACTTCCATTACCTTTAACATTCTTCTTCTTCCTCTAAGCAGGCTTGTACAGAAAAGTTAATACTAACTGGAATGCCCATCAAACAGTGGGGGGAAATGAAAATTATGATAGAAAAAAAACTTGTTCGTTGACACTAACATTATTATTTGAAAACTTGTTTTTTTAACTACAATTACTAATAAATTCAAAGTGAGACCTATATGCATGAATAACTAAGGCTTCAAAACCATGCCAGTGCTTATTTTTTATTCTGGCAGTTAAAACCTTTTTACATTGTAATAATGAATGTTATGAGAGATGTAGCATAATTCTCTAAAAGTTATTAACAATATAATAGTCCTTATATTGTTAATAACTTTTTCTTGCTATACTTGTGGCCAACCAAACTTTATACTGCTGTACACGATTAACTCAATTTTGTTTTCATATTCTCATTATACATGTATTAACTGACTGCATAATGTAGCGAAGGCCTACAGTTTTTCCTATACCTTGGTAGCAGTGTTTGAAATTAGCAATTGTTACTTGTATTTTGTACTTTTAAATTTTGTTTTTATGCCCAACATTTTAGTTGCCTAACTTTTCTGCATGTATAATGCATTTTCCGACTAATCTATTTATTCTTTCTTTCAACAATCAGGCCAACTCACATTTTGGATTGCATGCACCCTTGCAGTGGATAAAAGGACAGGCTGCTAATAAAAGGAGATTACTTTTGTAAGCCGAATAACATAAACAAAATTAAATAATTTACAAATTGCACCCAAGTGCAACATTGTGGCAATATGGTTAGGTGCCATTGACACCTGACTTTCTGCTCTTAATTTCTAACCCTGCTCTGTAGTGTCAAATTAGGTTGGCCGCAAATATAGCATGTTTAAATATTCTGAAAGACAAGCTTAACAGCATTATTCATTTCCATTGAAACTGTAAATTTTGATCTAAAATGCTCCTCCTCTAACAAATGCGGCTGATAACAGGAACGTGGGAAAGCCAGAACGTGGGAAATTCGCACAGAAAGGTAAATGTCTAGTTATAAAAATTAATAGCATAAGAAAGAGGTGAAACAGAAGTTTAGATAAATAAATTAGTTCTTTATGCGAGCAATGTTTTATACATATATTATTTTTATTAATTTCATTATCGCGAACAATAAATCTTCAATAATGATTATCTACGTTAACATAAGATTTTGCAGACGCTATGAAAAATATCTTTTTTTTTTTTTTTTTTTGTAATATTTGTTACTGTATATATATATATATATATATATATATTTTACTATTTAAAGCAAGAAAATTGAAAATTTCCTAGTATTCAACTCACTTTCCAAAAATAATACTCTATCTTAAATAAACTTCACATTAACCTCTCAATTTTCACAGGTGTTTCTTAATGTCAAAGGCCTTTTTTTTTTTTAGAAATTTCATAAAAGCATCATGAAAGAATATTTTGAAAACCAAATCATAAATATTTCAGATTTTAATACTAAAATAATAATTTGAAATACTGATGTGCTGAATACATAAGCATTTGTATATTTCAGTAAATTATTCTAATTGTTTTAAAAAAACTCGTTTGCAAATCGAATTTACAAAATTCAATATTGGCAATCTGAGTGTTGTGTAAGGAGTTACATTTTTCATAATGATTTTCTATAGAAATTTGTTATTAAATATAGAAAATTTTAAACTTTCCAATATCTTTTAAACATCTAAGAGATAATGGTTATATTGTTTTAAATTTCTAAAATATTTTATAAGGAGTGGCAGCTGAAAAAATTTCTCTGTGCTGAAAGGTTGCATTTCAAAAGGAAGTTTTGCATTTTAAAATGAAAGAAAAGTCTTATTTAAAAAACATGCAAACATTCTACTCCAGAGATAATTTCCAATCGAAATATCCAAAGAGGTTTTGTCTATTTCGCCCAAGGCTGATCCTCTACACACTAATCAGGACAGTCAAACTGTTCCTTATGAATGAAATAGTAACTGTAGGAACATGTAACTTAATTGTGGTTCTGGTATGTGGGATAGACAATCTGCATTCAGAGACCTCATCCACACTGCTGATTTGCACAATATTCAACCCTTCATTAAATATTTGGTTTGGGTGAAATAATGAATTTGGCAAGAAAATATTTAACTTTTTATTAAAATTCAATGTCATTGGTGAGACATCTTTGTACAAAATTTTAATTGCAGCTGGGCCCCACTTAACCAGGTAATGATATTCACCTACCCCATTTATATGCATAAAATACTGTGGAACAAAAATGAATCCCACAGGGTTAATATTAAATATACTCATTTTATTGCATAGCAATGAATAAAAGCTGAGACACCAATCTCAAGACAGAGGAAAAGCGATAAATCACCAAACTTTGCAACCTCTGATTTTTCCCTGTGTATTTCAAAAGGTATATACATAATAAATAGAAGAAATGTATCATGTATATAATAAATTACTTCTACTTATTATGCAAATTATTATTTTATTTTCATTATCTTTATAGAATATAATTAAGAGGGGTATTAATAATTATTAATCTGTGTACCTACTTAATCGCATAAAATAGAGTGGAACTAAGTATATGCAATTAAGTGGGGACCAACTGTACTAGCTCTTTGCTACTGTAAAAATGAATTTTTCGCAACTTAATTTTGTGATTTTATAGAACCTAATATCTCTCACTATTCTGCTGTTCATCATAACTACTTGAAAATAAGCAAATTAGACTAAACATTTGTTTTTCAAAAGAAAACAAAAAAAATTGTCACTTTTTTGTCATTTAACATGAATTGTGGAAAATTTTGCAGATGAATAATAAAATAATTATAAATGTCTTGTACTTGCATCATTTCCATGATGTACATATATATTTGAAAGTTAAAATAGCTCTATTTCTCACTCTGAAAAAAAAAGTCAGTCAGATTAATCTTCATAATTTATACAGTACTTTTAAGTCCTTATGGAAATAGATCCCTGTGTTGTTAAATAAAACTATGTTATAATCAGTGCTAGAATTTGATGTTTATTCTAGTATGCCACATGTTCAATAGGTTCACCTTTGTTAATACATAAGCTCCAATACTTTTAATTGTATTATCATTCTTTGTGTATTTATTTTGCTCTAAAGCTGAGATAGCACTCTTTTTAACACTTTACAACAAAGTTGAAAAGTGTTTATGACTTTGTTCATTCTGTCTGTCTGTCTGTCTGTCTGTCCGTTAGCACGATAACTGCCGTAAAAATGACTTAATCAAAATGAAATTTTAGTATGTTGTTCAGACGGTCTGTAGGACCTATGGGAATATAAATGAATAATATCACACAATTAGTTTTGGATTGAACCCGGGTTGAAAAAATGAAATACATTGAGCCCTATGGGACCTAATTTTTCTAACATTTTTTAAGCGGATTTAAAATTCACAAATTGCTTCGAAAATTTTAGGTAATAGTCAAATTGTTCCAAAAAATATATAAAAAAAAATTCAGCTAAATATATTCAGTAGTTTTTTAAATAAAATTTAAAATAATAATTACACATCTTATATGAAACGATCACGTGACCATGATATGAAACGATCACATGACCCACTTCAAAATGAGATATGGCATCCATCTTGTTTCAAATTCGTGATTTTTTAAAGTTCTTTTTAATTCATATTGAGTGTTGTATCCATCCTAAAACTACTTTATTTCTGCTTAAATTCTGTGCATCTACATACTAAAACAACAGAATGACAATATATTTGAGTTTAAATTCTCATTCAAATTTGATTATTTCTACAATTAAGCCTATTTTTCACCTATGTAAAATGTAAACAGCAAAATATGTAGAATGAGTTGTATTAGAATTACTGTATTTCTTTAACACAAAATAATTCAGTCCATGGAGTCTGCATGGCTGATATGAATGAAATATTAATTGATTTTATAAACAGAAGGACGATATTTTTCGATGAAGTTTTAAGCATAAAGTTTATGAATTGTAGCTCCATGGTCTTAATTTTTAAATAAAATAAATTATTATAGTATTGTGATGAATGAAATGGAGAAAGTTATGAATGAAATCCTGCTTTTATAGAGAGATCCAGGCATGTTATTTTTTCTATGACGTCATTTGAATTAATTTCAGTTGTTTTCGATGAAGTTTTCAAATATAATAAATTATCGTAGTATTATGATAGATTTAAAAATATTACCGTGGAATGTATTGCATTTTGGAGATATTTAAACCACGCAATTTATATTTCAATGCCATCTTTTGAATGAAGTTCATTTTTTTCAATGAAGGTTTAAGTTTTCAAATATAATAAATCAATGTAGTATCGTGATAAGTTTTAAAATATTACCGAGGAATGTATTGCATTTTCGACTTTTTTAAATAAAATTGCATTGAAGTTGGAAAGTGTTTCATAATCAATGCTTTAAGCATGATTGATCTTTCTTGTTCTTAATATTCAGCCACCAGAACTTTGTGGCAAGGATTAGGCCTTGAACAAGTAAGTTTAACTTTATGAATGGCAAACATTCAGAACTTTTATTCAAGCTGTTCAAAGTGGACAGTGTGTCAGCTTATTACTAGAAGGCAAAATTTTATTTCAAACGTGGTATTTTAAAAAACTTTGCAATTTTTTAAAATAGAGTGTAATAAAGTGCAATTTTAAAAAACTTTACTTCAAGGAAAAAATCCCAGAAAAATGAAATGAACTAATTTAAAATGAACATTTTTATGCCTGTTACTTACTAAAGTAACGATCATTAGCACAAGGGAAAAAGTTGAAATTTCAGGCATAATTTGAAATTTTTTTTTTTTTTTTTTTTTTGCATTGACCATTTTAGTGCTAAAATATATTTATTACTTTTGTTATTTAATAAAAATAAAAATTCAAGACAAAATAATAATGTCTTCGATGTCAAAATATGAGAGCAAAGTTGAATTTCATAAAAAATCAACAAATTTACACACTTGTACTGGTGATATATTTTTAAAATATCAAAGTTTTATGTCAGGTATTTGGGCATTTCCTCTTGGCAGGGCTGATAAGCATAGAAATATATTTAAGAGCTCATGGCCAATGACCCCCAGCTACTTTTTTGAAGTGAGTAGATGATACTTATCAAATGAAGAGAGCGGGTGTGGTCGGATACTTTCAAGATTCCCACACATCTGCACAAAATAAAACTGTTACTCGGTATCTCTTAGAATTTTATTCAGGCTTGTTATCAATATGTCTTTAACAAGGAAAAAAATCTGATGTGGGAACACATGACTTTCCTTATATATTGCAATGAATTTACTACTTTTACAGTAAAAAAAATAGGTTTTTCTTATACTAGATACTTGTATTCTTTCCACGATATTGAATGTTCGTAAATTAGTCGTCATTTTCATTGATTTAGGGTCAGTTTTATCCATTTGGCAAGATTTTCGTTAATTTGGCAGCATTTAAAAAAGTCGCTAAGTTGGCGACATTCTGCCAAATTCGTTGCCAAAATCTCGACAAGCATTATAAACGGAGAAATAAGTTATTCTTATAGCAGATAAATGACTATTGGTGTTCAAATACAAAAGTATTACTCAAAGTATCTTTTCTCATGAATGGAACGAGCTAGATCCACGAGAATGATGTCACCAAATTTATCGCATAATATTACATATGAAAAGTTAAAAGGTTTCTCAACAGTTAATATATTTTTTTTTAATTTATGGGATTTTTTGATGAATTTATTTTTAAAATGTGCAATATCTTGAGAACGGTTCATGCTAGCGTTCTAAAGTTTGTCAATCGTTTTCTAAGAAAAAAAATCTGATGTGGGCAACACATGACTTTCCTTATATAATGTAATGAATTTACTACTTTTACAGTAAAAGAAATAGGTTTTTCTTATAGTAGATGCTAATATTCTTTCCAAAATTTTCGACAATTAGTCGTCATTTTTATCCATTTGGCGAGATTTTCGTTAATTTGGCAACATTTCAAAAAGTCACCAAGTTGGCGACATTCTGCTAATTTCGTCGCCAAAATCTCGCCAAGCATTATAGACGAAGAAATAAGTTATTCTTACAGCAGATAAATTCGCGTTCAAGTACAAAAGTATTACTCAAAGTATCTTTTTTCATGAATGGAACAAGCTAGATCCACGAGAATGATGTCGCCCAATTTATCGCATGATATTATATATGAAAAGTGAACATGTTTCTCAATAGGAAATTTTTTTTTTCTATTTTATATGACTTTTTGATAATTTTTTTGAAAAATGTGCAATATCTTGAGAACGGTTCATGTTAGCGTTCTAAAATTTGTCAATCGTTTTCTAATGAAAAATTACATAAGAAATGTCTATTTGCGTAACCTTATTATTGGTTTTGATTTTTTGACGATTTTTTCAAAATTTCATTCGAAAATTTAGGAGGGTTCTGAACATTCGATTGTGTATAAAAACAATAGGCTTCCAGTGTTTACAGATTGTGATTTTTGTACCAAATTTGATTCGAATCGGTCCATTCGTTCGTCAGTTATCGTCTCCACAGACACACTGACACACACATACACACACAGACATCACTTCAAAAAATATTCGATTCGTGATCAGGGATGCTTAAAACGTGCTCTCCCGTCGAAAACTCGAATTCGAATTTTCGACCCCGTCACAATACTTTCCTTATACATTATGTATATAAGGAAAGTAAAAAGACAATTGTGTAGTTGGAAGTGATCAAGAATTAAAAGATTGAGAGTTTCCAACTCAAATGCGGTACAGTCAGATTTTACAATCTGCTTTGGAATAGAAAAAAAATTAAACATTTGCTGAACTTTATCCTTTAGTTTGTGAGAGAATAACAGAGGTATGGGAGATAGCTTCTATCCCCATAATATCTCTTCCTAGAATTCAGACTTTACTTCATAAAGAACTTTATGCTGTTCAATGAGTGTGTCATAGTGAAAAAACTTTTTTGAAAGCGAGAACCTCTTACTTAGAATCTGCTAACAAACTATTTAATGTGGCAATCTGCAAATGTCCTGATTCTTTACGTAGTACCTGTCCACTAATGAAAGTTTCAATTCTAGAAAGATACTTTTTAATAAATCCACGCACCTTACGTCTCATGCAAATTAGTGGAGTTGATATTAAAATGGGAAAAATGAACGAAAAGAATTGAGAGAATTGGAACACAAGAAGAAACTAAAAAATTTAGAAGTTAATAAAGAGGAAAAAATAAGTTTTATCCAGACCAGCCCATATGATAAAAATTCAATGGATATTTACCAAATGTCATCCATTTAGGGATCTTAGTTATTGAAATTAGAAACATTTTCTACAGCCTGTGGCCGCCATGGTGCAAGTTATCGCACTGTATTTATCTGTACTTATTTCTACGATATTTCATGATGTCAAAGTGAAAATCCTTCAGTTATAGACAGAAAAAAGGAATATCACAAGGCCCGTTCAATTTTAAAAAGCAAATTCAGTAAAAGCACAATAGAACTACAGGCATTATATTTTGATGGGAAGGAAGATCAAAGAATACGTATTCAAAGAAAACTGGAAGAACCAAAAGAAGTCCAAGAGCCAAAATTCAGATATTTTGGCCATTATACACTAATTTTATTTTGAGCTGACTATATAGTTGATTGTATCTGGAAATATTTTTCAAAAGAAAGTACTGATTTATCTCATTTGGTTTGCTTAGGTTGTGATGGATGCGCAACAACTGTAGGTAAACACTGTGGAATTATTTGTCGATTCGAAGAAAAATTACAAAGACCACTACAATGGATTGTTTGCCAACTTCATTCAAATGAGCTTCCTTTATGGCATTTAATTCAGGAGTTGGATGGGGAAAACTTCTGAACCACTTGATTTTGCTGTCCTATATGAAAAGCTTTAGCAATCACTCGTTTACCTCCTCTTGTGTCTTACAAATCCATTACCAGTTCCCTGAATCCTACAGTTGCAGATATCAATAAGATGATACTCTGTACCAGTCAAAAATATCTTTTGGAAATTTTGCAAGCCACAATTTCTGGGAAATGTTCTGAATTAATTGCAAATAGTATCCCAGATGTTTGACCACTGTGAACCAATTTCTTTGCTTATATGTCAGTGCTAAATCACCTTTCAAAGCACTGAAATCAATTCTGACTTTCATCATAAAGGCATATTTGCCAGGATGGTTTGTGATCAAATATAATCCAGAGATTGGAAATGATGCAAAGAACTTCTGAAGATTTTTTATTTTCCTAAGAGATGTAAAATATAATACAGTCAGAATGATTGTCCAAAAAATGATGCAAAACAATGAATACTTTGCACACCCAAAAAGTACTTTAATGTTCAAAGCTGTGTGATGATTGAAACAATGTACATCAAAGTGCGGCTTAAATTATCATGAAAGTTAACGAGAATGAGAATCCATTAGATGATATCCGCACATTTGAAATCCTTGAAATAAATTTCTAAAACTAAGGATTACATCAATATGAGCAATTGGAATTCAAAGTAACTGAGTCTTCAATTACTATGTGCTTAACAGATGATGTTTTATTGTCAATTATAGAAAAGGGAGAGGATAGTGTTCCATTGCTTTTGATCAATTACTTGCTGAGTATACCAGCACATAGTCAACCCGTTAAAAGACTAGTTAAAGAAACCTCTACAGCATCTATTAGAGTTTGTAGCTATAAGGCTAATGATGGTTTTATTCAATCAACATTGCTTAATCGTGAAAAAATGCCTACTTGTGAAACAAAAAAAAAAAACACTACATCAAGTAATATTTTGACTTTTTTTTTTATATTGCAGTTAATGTGTTCACAGAAAAAACACAAGTTGAACATCATTTACTACATCCATTTCTTCCTTGTATGCCAACAACTTTCAATCGTATTTGTTAAAATGACCATTTTTTGTGAAACTTGCAACTTCAAAAATTGATTGCTTTCCTTGAAATTCTTTTACTTTGTCACATTTCACATCAATGGTATCAAGATTTTGTCTTGATTTTTTTTATACTCAAAAACACAAATAATAAATATGTTTTATACTAAAATAGTAAACGTACAAATTTAAAAAAGAAACCTAAATATTTTTCAAATTGTCCTAAATTTCAAACTTTAAATCAAATGTGCAGACTGAAGACATTATTTTCGGCATTAATGTTTCACACAAGTGTTATTCAGGTCAAATGGTAATTTTTCCCACCCCAAACTTTTGGGAAAAAAATATTGCTTTTTTTTTGCCTAACGATTATATCTTAGTTACCTTCTAAGTACTTGTTGCTACTTAACTTTGTTCCTACATAACTTCAAAAATATATTATAATATTTTTTTTTTTTATTTATAAACTAAATAGTAGACACATACTGAAAAACTAAATATTTTCATGCTAATTTCATATTTTATGATTCAAAAGTCAAATAAAAAGCTTTAAATTTAAGTGTGTAATATATTAGTTATAAACTGCAATGCTAATAGCAATACAGAGAATTGAAAAAATCAAAAGTCAGACAAATGGCAATAGTAAAGTTGAGGTGTTTCTTTCAAAAATATTATCCTTGAAAGACAAATGGTAACATTACTGTTGAGGTGTTTCTTTTAAAATAATATCCTTGAAAGATAAATGGTAACATTACTGTTGAGGTGTTTCTTTTAAAGTAATATCCTTGAAAGATAAATGGTAACATTACTGTTGAGGTGTTTCTTTTAAAATAACATCCTTGACAGACATATGGCAACATTAGAGTTGAGGTGTTTCTTTTAAAATAATATCCTCAATAGACATATGGCAACATTAGAGTTAAAGTGTTTTATTTTAAAAGAAACACCTTAACTCTAATAAACAAAATTAATTCTGAAATTTAAACTAAAAAATAAAATACAACATTTCAATTTTTATTTTCCTTTTCCAAATAATGTATAAAATCCATTCTAAATACAGTATCAGTATTTATAACTGAAAAATGTACTCTATTTGATATATACATCCATTTTAGAGTAAATATGAAGTTAAAAATTTAATTTTAAAATCTTAAAATGCTTATAGTGAAATGCAAGAAAAATACTAACAAAAATAAGTTTTTTGGTATGTAATCACTTAAACACATACAAGCAAATACCAACAAATAATAAACAATTAAAAACATTTTTACATATACTAAATAATTTTATATAAATATATTTTAATAGGGAATGTATTTGTACTTTTTTTATTAATCAAGGAGATCTATCTCAAATAATTATACAATTATTTTTAGTACAAATATTAACACAAGTATTGCATCACATTAAAGAAAGCTAAAATATATATTTTTTTTAATTTAAAACCAACATTTTCTAGAAAAATTTCACTTAATCTTGTTGAATGCACTGTTAAAAATATATAAATAACACAGACATATATAAATACATTAACAGAAAGTCTGGGAACATTTACTTAAATCATGGATAAGTTAAAAAAACCTGATAGACACAGATCAGCAATTCTGGTACTACACTGATTTATATCAATTTATTTAAAGCAATCTAGATGTATATGGACTCAAAGTGCTAGACAAAAAGAAATAACATCTAGCAATGCTTTAGTATACATTTTTACTACTTGTGTGTGTTTTTTAAAGACCTTAGGTTAAACAATGAACTTTTAGTAAAAATATTAACACAAGTATTTATTTTACATCACACTAGAAAAAGATATAACATTTTAACATTTAAATGCAACATTTTTTCTTTGAAAAATTTCACTCAGTCTTGTTGAATGCACTGCCATATCAAAATATATAAATAACACCCACATGTATTAACATATTAAAAGAAATTATGGAGTCATTCACTTAAATTGTGGATAAATTAGTGAACATGATAGTTATAAATCAGAAGTTCAGTACTATTTACTGATTTATATATTTTTGGTGTTTTAGATTTAGGTTTTTTTTTTTTTGTGTATGTGTGTGTTTTGTTTATTTATTAAATTATGCAAATGGCAGTATACAATATTTTTGATCTTGTATTTATTTTTTCTATTTTCTTTTCTTTTTATTATAGAAGTTAAACAATTAAGATTATGCAAATTGTGTTGTCAAAATATGGCAAATTGATTGGCTCCTAAATACAAATAAATTTGTACAACCCGGTTTTTACCTATTATTTGCAATAAACCATTATCTCACTTGAAACACAGTATGCGATTATCATAACAGAAACCAAGGTGGTAGGGAATATACATTGCAAATCGATTTTCTACCAATACAGATGAATTTTCATCTGATCATTATAAAGGAAAAATTGTTTATTTACTCAAATTCTATCGATAGAATTTGATGAAGTCTTATCCCATTCTGTATCAGCAGAAAAAATGCCAAGCTATTACACTCTGCTCAGAAATGCACAATCTTTTTCTTAAATATTTTTTTGTAAATATTTTTTAGAGGGCAAATGCATTAAAATTTATTTTAAGTACTTACATATTAAAGTATTTTTTATATTTGCTATAATTTCAAAATAACCATACTAGGAAATATTTCGGCAATTAAACTTTGTAAACTGGTGAGTAATTATAAATTTTCATTCTTTCTAATTTTGAAATATGATATTTTTGCATTTGTACCCACATATCTACAAGAAAAAAAAAGGGGGTTATTTTTCTATATTCTTAGTATAATGTGACACTTATTTTTCCCTGCAATACATTTCTAAACATGCAATTAAATATTTCGCTTTATAGGCATGTTAAATGTTTTTACATCTGGGGACAAATATTGATAATGATATTTGCTTACTTTGATGCCTTGCATCAATTGATAAGAATATTTTAAAGGTAACAGATGAAATATGTGAAAGTAATTATAGCTACCTTGTAAACCTTGAAATATTTTACTTCTGCATTTCATAGAA
Source organism: Amaurobius ferox (assembly GCA_951213105.1). Classification (NCBI taxonomy): domain Eukaryota; kingdom Metazoa; phylum Arthropoda; class Arachnida; order Araneae; family Amaurobiidae; genus Amaurobius; species Amaurobius ferox. The sequence goes on along the minus strand of OX578135.1, from coordinate 175,238,400 downwards.
AGTACATAATGTTATGACCCATTTTGAAAATAGCTCATGAAATGGCTGAAGCTGAGTTCAATTCAGATAAATTCTCAAACCCTCACAATCTGTTGCAGAGAACATTCTGTTACTGGGTGTACAATAATCTTTTTGTGATACATAAAAAATACTTATTCAATCTAGGATACTCAATGACATTTAGAACTCTGTACAACCATAATGACAAGCAGTTCCAATTAGGCTTAATTATACCTAAAATGCTCAAAATTGCTCTCTGGATTTGAACTGAATATATTTGACTTATCCATATTCTCCCTCTATAATTCTCTATTTCTCGCACTAAAGGTAGATATTATAACTGACATATATTGACCTTTCGGTGGTTTCATGCAGAAAAATCGCTTTCGCAACCTAATCAAAAAATAGTTTTGAAACAAGCTCTGATTATCGGGGATAATAATAGATGTTTTTCATCTACATCACAATCGACACATATTGTAGGGTCTTTCCATGGAGCTAGAGAAGAGATAAAACTCATATGAATGAAAAGCTTGAAAATACCATAATGCTTTGAAAAATATATCTTTTTGTTGGTATTGTTAGGTTAGTTGTAGTGTTTAGTATATGTATTTTTGATATTTAAATTAAATTTTCCCACATTATGAGTAGAAGTAATGAGTATTTTTTCCTAGCTGAAGAACAGGGTACAGAATATAGGAAAATAAAAATAAATGGAAAGGTAAAATATAAATTTGAGTACTTAGGAATATTCTATTTTGTTTGAAATCTAATTTGCATTGCACCGATATATTTTTTCTACAAAATAGCAGTTTGAATAAATATTATTTAATTCAATATGCACTTTTTGCCATAGGAATACATACAATGCAGTGGGACTCATCTTACACTAGTGCCACCTAAATGATTGTCTCAAACAATTTTAATGATTGCCCAATATAAAGTTTTAACTCCTACCCTTTACCTCCAATGAGTCTTCCAATATATATAATGGCTGAAACCATGACCACACATTTGGCATTTGCATGTACGTTCCTATTCAGTGGCTACAGCAGGCATGATAAGGAATTAACAATATTAATTGGAGTCCCGAGAAGCTAGTTAATTCATTACAATAGACTACACAAATGTTTTTCTTTGGAAACTTGTTACCACCATATTCTGCAGGACTTTTGAAGTTCTTGACTAAATATAACATGGATAAAGATACACCTTCTCATTTTAAATTAAAGTAAAATTATAGTAAAGTGGAATAATCGCAGTGGAATTCTGTTTAATACAGAAATTTTCACATGACATACATACAATGCAGTGGGACTCATCTTACACTAGTGTCACCTGAATGATTGTCTCAAACAATTTTAATGATTGCCCAACATAAAGTTTTAACTCCTACCCTTTACCTCCAATGAGTCTTCGAATATATATAATGGCTGAAACCATGACCACACATTTGGCATTTGCATGTACGTTCCTATTCAGTGGCTACAGCAGGCATGATAAGGAATTAACATTATTAATTGGAGTCCCGAGAAGCTAGTTAATTCATTACAATAGACTACACAAATGTTTTTCTTTGGAAACTTGTTACCACCATATTCTGCGGGACTTTTGAAGTTCTTGACTAAATATAACATGGATAAAGATACACCTTCTCATTTCAAAATAAAGTAAAATTATAGTAAAGTGGAATAATCGCAGTGGTATTCTGTTTAATACAGAAATTTTCACATTCTCTAAAATCAGCATAGTAGATCAAAGAAATCTGACAGAAAACTCTCATACAAAGTATTTTTTAGTATGAGAACTCGTATAATTATGAAGACAAATTTAACTTATCTTATTTTACTTTTTTTTTTTTTTTTTTGGATAAAAAAAAAATACACATATATATATATATATATATATATATTTATTATCTTATTTTAGCCGTACTTCTTCATTCTCTTGAAATTATATTTTCATCTTTTTATCTTGAAGCTTTAACTGTTGAATAACTCATTTTATTGCTTTTGTGCAGTACAGTTTTTATTACTCTCTTTGGCAACAGCAAATCACATCTTTTCATTTTGGCATATGGCAACATTGGTCTAGTCATATTTTGCTCGTCATGGTTGCGCTGATGAGGTGTGTTTTGAGGTATTTATGTTTCCTTTATTGTTCCAATCTATTTGCTTGTCGTCCATATAACACAAGTTTATAGATAAAATCTATCTTGTGTTTCAGAAACAAGCATTTTTGTGTTCATTTCGAAGGGATATATGGACCCGAAGAGAATTTTTTCGAAATGAACTTATCGTAAGCCTAAATCTCTTCCATGTACAAGCTTTTTTGCTTGATTTTTTTGTTTTCTTATTTGCATTCCTCATTTTTGAAATTTGTTGATTGTCTTTGTCTTTATGACCTGCATTACGCTTTATTATTTCCTCTTTATGCCTTAATTTCTTTTATTTCTTTGTATTTTGTAGAAAATTTTGGAATAGTGTATTATGAGTTACTACATACATTGTAACTTTGGATTTACTAATTTATATTTATATATATATATATATGTGTGTGTGTGTGTGTGTGTTTGTAATATAATTTATATTTTCTCTGAAGTGAAGGGGGGGGTGGTAATTCCAGGTTGTGTGGAAACTCAAAATACAGAGATCAAAAATATTAGAAATGAATAACTCTTTAGTTCTATCAAAAAGTTTCAAAGATACAAGTCTATACTTTTATATAACATATTAGTAATAAAGAAATATATATTTTAACAATTTCGAGTTTCTTGGGGTTTTTTTCCATGTTAAATCTCTAAAAATCAAACAGGAATACTTTAAATTTAGAATAAAACAATTAGTTGGCTTATTTGAATATTTGGTCCATAATCTTCAAGAAATTCTATCACATTATTAAAATTATAAAAAAAAAATACAGTAAATCATACAAAGACAGTGAAAATAAAATATACAAGAAAATACATCACGGAATATTTCAATGAAGATTCTTTAAAAAAAATATTTGTAACCAACTTAATAATCAAGTCGCTAATGCATCGGACTTAAGTATCAAGTTGTATGTATGTAATAATAAAGCAGTTCATGATACAATCTAGCTTCAACACACAATCTCATCAAAATCTAAAGGTGTTAAAACAAAGTATACACCACAATTTCTAAATTAGTAATAAACAAAATGTATATGACACTAACATAATTTGAAAGATTTTTATAAGACAAATACTAAACTAAAACAAGAAACAAATTTTAGCAATCTTATCCTTAATTATTTCCAAAATTTATATTTTGGTTTATAAATTAACATGCTTTTAGTAAGACGATTGTGCGCTAAAACATATTTTTAACATATAAACAGGGGTTGTTTTCTTCAAGTTACTACTTTTTTCAACAACCTTATCTTCAAACGCAATCTTTAATTGCCAAATTTTAATTTCATATTCCCATAGAAAAATTATTTTTTCAAACAAATTCTCGAATTCTAAAGTTCATCTTATATAACATAAGAAGATGTCTTTATTTGTGTTTGTCTGTCTGTAGTGGAAAATCTAAGTGTCATACGGACATGAAATTTGGTACACAGGCACTTTGGCATTATTTTTTTTTTAAATCAAATTAGTTTTTTAGTTATTCTATGTTTTACTCTGATTTACAATAATGTTGAGCAATATTCACACATATACAATTTCTTAGCAACCAAAAATATTAATTATCCATATTGATACCATTGGAAAGATCGAAAAATTCTTTTTCAAACAAATTTTGAACAGAATCCATATAATAGACGAATTTTCACAAATTAAAAAATATATATATACCTTTTGTGTGTTCTAAACATTCTCGATTTTTAAATTGATATAAAAAAATTGATGGCCAATCCAATATTTATAATTTAACACCAGCTCTTTTAAATACCGCACACTGCTTTTAAACAAAAATTAATTTCCTGAAGCACACTGCTTCTAAACTAAAATTAATTCCCTTTCATTAATTATTAATAGCAAGTGAATTCTTTGAAACATTTTCTTTGATATGTAACATGAAGTTTTTCAACCTATTGAAGCCATGCTTATAGAAAAGGGAATTCGCGCATGCGCATAATATATGTGCACATCCTGAAATGATTTTTGCCAAAATAAATTTTCTATTGCACATTATGAAAAATGTGGATAATAGTGCAACTTATGTATTATAATTGCTTGAAACTTATGATTCCATTCCTGTTTGAATTTTTAATTTATAAATATGATCTTCAGCAAAATATTTCTGAATTATTTACTTAGTGAATAACAACAGTATCCCCTGTTAAATCAAACAAGAAATATCAATCATGCTTAAAGCATTGATTATGAAACACTTTCCAACTTCAATGCAATTTTATTTAAACATCTCTAAAATGCAATACATTCATCGGTAATATTTTAAAACTTATCACAATACTACATTAATTTATTATATTTGAAAACTTAAACCGTCATTGAAAAAATGACGGCATTGAAATATAAATTGCCTGGTTTAAACACCTCTAAAATGCGATACATTCCTCAGTAATATCTTTAAAATTATCATAATACTACAATAATTTATTACATTTGAAAACTTCATCGAAAACAACTGAAATTCATTCAAATGACGTCATAGAAAAAATAACGCACCTGGCTCTCTCTATAAAAGCAGCATTTCATTCATAAACAATTTCCCATTCATTTCATTTATCACAATACTATAATAATTTATTTTATTTAAAAACTTAAGACCATGAAGGAACAAGTAATTAAACTCAATGCTTAAAACTTCATCGAAAAAAATCGTCCTTCTCTCTGTAAAATCAATGAATATTTCATTCATATCAGCTATGCAGACTCAATGAGCTAAATAATTTTGTGTTAAAGAAATACAGCAATTCTAATACAACTCATTTTACATATTTTGCTGTTTATATTTTACATAAGTGAAAAATAGGCTTCGTTGTAGAAATAATCAAATTTGGATGATCATTTAAACTCAAATATATTGTAATTGCGTTGTTTCAGTATGTAGTAGATGCACAGAGTTTAAGCAAAAATAAAGTGGTTTTAGAACGGATACAACACTCAATATGAATTAAAAAGAACTTTAAAAATCACGATTTTGAGACAAGATGGATGCCATATTTTATTTTGAAGTGAGTCGTGATCTTTTCATATCATGGTCAAGTGATCGCTTCATATAAGAGGTGTAATTATTATTTAAATTTTTATTTAAAAAACTACTGAATATATTTCACTGAATTTTTTTTTTATATTTTTTATGGAACAATTTGAATATTACCTAAAATTTTCAAAGCAATTTGTGAATTTTAAATTCACTTAAAAAATGTTTGAAAAATTAGATCCCATAGGGTTCAATGTATTTCATTTTTTCAACCCGGGTTCAATCCAAAACTAATTGGGTGATATTATTCATTTATATTCCCATAGGTCCTACAGACCGTCTGAACAACATACTAAATTTCATTTTGATTAAGTCATTTTTACGGCAGTTGTGCTGACAGACACACAGAATGAACAAAGTCATAAACACTTTTCAACTTTGTTGTAAAGTGTTAAAAACAAGTAAATATAAAAATATTTTTGGGGTAAAAAAACATATTTATAAACATCAGGCGTACCTCAAGGGGAATGCAGAGCAGTATTCTAGCTAACTTATATCTTTATTATAATGAACATAACTTTATCTCTAGTACATATTATGTCACTATGTTGACAGCTTAATATGTATTATAGATAATAATACTAATCATATTAATATTGAGTTTTACCCCTCTAACCAAAAATTAATCTCCAATGAACCTAGCGTTAGTAAATATATATATTTTATTTAGAGTTAAATTTAAGATTGGATACCCACCATAACAATATTATTACCAATTTATTTGATAAAAAAGATCAATATCATTAAACTACTTTTCTTTCATTCTTGTAATTCTATTGTTTAGAAACATCATTTTAAATAGGCTCTTTAGAATGCATAGACTCTCTGATTCTAAGTGTAACTGTCTACACATTAATAATAGTAAGCGCATTTATAAAACTTACCACTATCCGGAATACTTTGTAAATAATTTTATTAATAATTTCAAGTATTTATCATAGTATTATTGCAATTCAATATTTTATTCTTAGTTGGCAATATCTTTTTTATGGATATCACCCTTTCTTTTTTCCATGTCTCTCCTCATATTCTGAATCCTATTCAGAATCTTATATTTAAAAGTTAACTGTCAAATTTTTTCCATTCACTTGCTAGTTCATTCCAGTGAGCATGTGAATTGCCAGTCTAAATGAAACTTGTTTCTTCTACCTTTCCCATGCCTTTATAGTCCCATGTGAAGTCCATCTCATACAATGTATCTATTTTTGACTTTTATCATTTTTAACACTTTACAACAAAGTTGAAAAGTGTTTATGACTTTGTTCATTCTGTCTGTCTGTCTGTCTGTCTGTCCGTTAGCACGATAACTGCCGTAAAAATGAGTTTATCAAAATGAAATTTTAGTATGTTGTTCAGACGGTCTGTAGGACCTATGGGAATATAAATAAATAATATCACCCAATTAGTTTTTTATTGAACCCGGGTTGAAAAAACTGAATTACATTGAACCCTATGGGACCAAATTTTTCAAACATTTTTTAAGTAAATTTAAAATTCACGAATTGCTTCGAAATTTTTAGGAAATATTCACATTATCCCATAGAATATATAAAAAAAAATTCAGTAAAATATGTTAAGTAGTTCTTTAATTAAAAAAATTATTTAATATAGGGAAAAAAACAAATTCAATTAAATTCTGACTTTGGGATATCTTCCAGAAAGAAAAGAGAGAGATATTATATAATAAATATCTCTCCATTTGTTTAAACGTTTTGCATATGGGAGTGGCTTCATATTTTAAAATAAATTTGGTAGATAACAATTTTTCATTTTTTTTAAATTTTATATAACTCTTCATGATAAATTTAATTGATGGCATTTTAAATGCACTTTCCTACGTCCTAGAGAGTTAAAATTTGGTACACAGCTTAAATTTGTTGAACATTTTATTCGACAAAAATTTGATGGATCTTTAAATATAGATCATACATTTTTTTTTTAAATGGCCTGAAAATAATCCCCGTTCACTTCTATAAATCATTGGTGTAATATTGTTAAAAATTCTGATGTGGACAGCACATGTCTTTCTCTGCAGACTCATATTCGTTCTCTTTATTTATTCAATGATAATTTGAGTTTATCTGCACAACATAAGTATTTTAAATGACATTGAATTTACACGTTAAACTTAAATTTGGTTCTCATTTGATAGCTGGACTTATTGTCAAAGGTGGCGTAGCGAAAACGCGAAAAAACTAGAATATCTCAAGAACGGCTAGTCCTAGAGTAATGGGGTTAGTCTTATTCTTTTTGTTGTCAAAAATCACATATAAAATAGGAATTTAATTGATATAATTGAGCACACGTAGTCTTTTATTTTTATATATAATGATTTTTGCTGGCCATTTCGCAAAAATAGCCCGTTCCTTTTTCCCGAATCGTAGTAGAATAACCTACAAATGATTTATATACAAAATTTTGTTAAATTTGGTATATAAATCACTTGTAGGTTATTGAAATATTATACTCCAAATTTTGTTAAATTTGGTTCATTAGTTTTTAGCCAGAGTGGATAAAGGCAATTTCTGCAGCCATTTCGCAAAGAAGGCAGATTCTTTTATTACGAATCGTACTATAATCTAATGAACATCAGGATTTCCCACAAAAAACATACCTACCAAATTGTATGAAATTCGGTCCATTAGTTTTTCAATTAGAGTGGATGTAATATCCACACAGACACACAGATACACCCTTACACACACAGACGTCTTCCTAAAAGTAGTTTTTTCGTGTTCTAGAAGTCCCAAAACGTGTAGATCCTTTGAAAATTCGAGTTCCGATCTTCGGCACGATTCCAATACTTTGAGTACATACACATACACATATATATTATCTGTGTATCTAAATTCCGTGCCTATGCAATTACAATAGTTGTGATTTTAAATGATCCCTAAACTTTTATTATTTCTTCAAGGAAGCCTAATTTTAACATATGCAGAATGCAAATATCTCAAGCGATTGTAAGATGAATTACATAAGAATTGCTGAATTTTTTTCACACAAAATTATTTAGCTCTGGAGTCTGGAATACAAGTTATATGAATGAAATATTCATTGATTTTGCATTAAGAATCAGATGATTTATATTTCGATACAGTTTTAAATATTTAAGTATAATAAATTACTGTAGTACTGTGATAATGTAAAAGATATTACCACTGAATGAATCACATTTTAGAAATTTTTAAATGAAATTACATTTCAGTTGGAAAGTGTTTCATAATCAATGCTTATGCATGATTGATCTTTCTTGTTTTTTTCATTCATATTCTATTAGCCAGTTGACAGTGCCAATAGGGTTTATAGTAATATACTATTGCCATTGTCAGAAACTGGCTTTTATTTCAATTTTCATTTAGAATGTACGTACTGTTCTGATGACAAGTGCATTTCTAAATTAACCTCAGTTTCTTAAGCTATGTGCTTTCCTTATCTTTTGGCTTAATTGTTTGTCATCTTCTGATTTTTTATTAAATGCTTATTGTTATTGCTTTTTCATTATTATAATTTTTATATCTGATCAGCTTATATAATATTAAGCCTGGCTAGTTTCACTTTGCACATGATTTTACATGTATTTAAAATTTTCTTTGCCCCCCCCCCCCTTCTTTTAATGGTCAGTATTTTTGCTAGCCTCATTTGCTCTTTCATGTACAGGTATTATTTGATCATTTTTAACACTTTCCAACATAGTTGAAAAGTATTTATGACTTTGTTCATTCTGTCTATCTGTCCGTTCGCACGATAACTGTCGTAAAAATGATTTTATCAAAATGAAATTTTAGTATGTTGTTGAGACGGTCTGTGGGACATATGGGAATGTAAATAAATAATATCACCCAATTAGTTTTGGATTGAACCTGGGTTGAAAGAAAGAAATACATTGAACCCTATGGGACCTAATTTCTCAAACATTTTTAAGCGAAGTTAAAATTCACAAATTGGTTTGAAAATTTTAGGCATAAAATATATAAAAACAATTTCAGTAAAATATGTTTGGTAGATTTTTAAATAAATATTAAAATAATAATTATACCCATATTATATGAAGAGATCATGAGACAAACTTAAAAATAAAATATGGCATCCATCTTTTTTTCCAGTGTAAAAATCGGGATCTTTAAAGTTCTTTTGCATTTATATTTACTGTTGCATCAGTCATAAAAAAAGCTTTATTTTTGTGTATTTTCTGTGCATCTATATTTTGTGCCAACGCAATTACAGTATTTTTGAGTTTAAATGATCATCAAACTTTGATTATTTCTACAGCGAAGCCTAATTTTAATGGATGCAGAATGTAAACAAGTGATTGTAAGATGAATTGCTGAATTGTTTTCACACAAAATTATTTAGCTCTGGAGTCTGAAATAAAAGTGATACGAATGAAATATTCATTGCTTTTACATAAAGAGCCAGATGATTTTTATTTCGATGACATCATTTGAATAAAGTTTATTTTTTTAATGAAATTTTAAACTTTCAAATATAATAAATTATTGTAGTACTGTGATAATTTAAAATATATCAGCACTGAATGTATCGCATTTTAGAGATGTTTAAATAAAATTGCATTTCAGTTGGAAAGTGCTTCATAATCAATGCTTTATGCATGATTGATTTTTCTTGTTTAAATATATTTTTGTTCTATGTTTTTTTTTATATGAATGTCTTTATTGCTAGTATATCCTTATTCTATAGTTAACTAATGGACTACAGACTTTTCCCCTTTATATAGATAAGTTATTTGCTAATATTTTCCATAATTATATATTGTATAAATCTATAGTTATTTAGGTTAAATCATAACATCTAGAGTTGGGTTATTAGTCATTTCGGTTGTTAATACATAGTTTCATTTTTAAATATCCACAATGATATTTTTATTTATATATATATATATATATATATATATATATATATATATATATAAGCGAAGCTGAATACTGGACTTTTTTTTTAACAATTTTACAACAATAGCATTTTTGAGAGTCATTTCACAAAAAATGCTCATTCTATTTTTTTGAGGATCCGCCAAATTTTAGTAGGTTAAAATGTATATAAATGTGCATATATATATATATATATCATACCTGCCAACCTGGGAAAATTGGAATGTGTAAAATTCTGCGTGAATGACATTTATAATGGTTTTTTTAAACTACACGCGCAAACGACATTTCTAATGAATTTAACTATGTACAAGTACCTGCATTAAATACCAGGCACAGTACTGGTAGAATATGAAAATTCAGGACACCAATGTTATAAAATTTCAGGACAATAAATTATAAAACAAAAATTATATAAAGCTTTTATCCGGTGAGAATTACTTTATAATGAAAACAAATATTAATGTTTGGAAAAACACAGGTTTTCAACTAAAGATAGTAACAAATATTGATCTTTAATAAAAAATATATATATATATATATATATATATATATATAGCACTGAATTATATTCCTGCCAAAATGGTTTCCTTTTTATTTGCCTAAATCATTGCTTTAATACCACTTTTTGGAAAATATCCCTTCACAGAGTTCATACCCATTTTTTAAATAGAAAAATTTATATTATGCAAATATAATTAAAAAATTAACATTAATAATTAGCCATAATATGAGAATAAGCTAGTTTAGTCTATCTAATATGCAACATTTAAATGATGGAGATAGATGGAAAAAGATACTAACGTACTCTCGACAATTCACGCGAAGTAACTGAATTGCGCAATCGCACTGTTTATGCAAAAATAATTAAGAAATTAACTGTAGTAATTAATCAGAATATGAAAATAAACTAGTTTAGTCGATCTAATATGCAACATTTAAATGGGGATGGATGGAAAAAGATAGTAAAGTACACTCGATGTAAATCCACATGTATGAATTGCGTAATCGCACTGTTTATGCGAAAATAATTAAGAAATTAACCGTAATAATTAATTAGAATATGAAAATAAGCTAGTTTAGTCAATCAAAAATGCAATATTTAGAAGAATGAGATGGATGGAAAAAGATTCTATTTTACTCTCGGCGATTCATGAGAACAAACTGAATTACGCAATCGCAGTGTTTATGCGAAATTGATGATCAAAATAACATTTTAGCGATTTATGATGAATTAGACAACCTTTAAAGAAGTATATTTATTACTTTCATAAAATAAGCGATCGAGATCTTAATTTACATTACACGCTGCCGTAAATCTCCGTTAATTTGATTGGCATTACCCTGCATTTTATTCTGGATTTACTACGATCCTGGGAATGGTAGATATCAGTGCTAAAAAAGCAGAAAATCGGTGTTTCCGAGGAATTATACCATGTCTAGTTAATTAGTAAATTTCAAACAAAAAAAGCCGGAGAATTTCGCCGGAGATTGATTTCCTAGTAATGTTAAAAAATTCAAATAAATGCGTAAAATATAGCAATATATGCGTAAAAGCGTAAAGAGAAGTTAAAATGCGTAAATTTTACGCATAATGCGTAAAAGTTGGCAGGTATGATATATATATAAATAAAAATTGAAAGATTTTAATCGAAAATTACGCATAAACTACTGTATGTACAAAAAAAAAAAAAAACCCATCACTAGCATATCTGTTACAAATGAGTAACTATAGACCAAGACTAAGGATAAAGATAGAAGGTAACATATCACTACAATGGTAAAGGGGGATGAGAAGAATATTAGGATACAAAATTCACAACTAAAAGTTTATAAATATAAATATAAATAAAACACGGCAAAAATGAGAAAAGGCAATAATAATTAGCTCAAGATAAAAGATTAAGAGATAGAGAACAATCAATTGAAACTACACAAAAATGGCAGTTAGTTCGAAATTGCATTCTCATCAGGACAGCCATACAATTCGAATTAAAACCGATAGAATAGCCAGTTTCTGACAATGGCGATAGTATTTAACTATAGACACCATTGGAACTGGCTAGTGGAAGGAGAAAAATAAATCAATTGAATTACAAATCAGAAAAATAATACTTCCTCGAACAGAAATATGAACTCACAAGCATTGCCACCGCGTGTAAGTTGAACAAACGACTGAGCATTTCACCTCACTTCGTCAATGCGTGTGGGCACCGGAATGAATACATTTGAAAGATATATAATATGTATGGAGACTTTCAAAAATAGTAATCAGTATAGGACTCAGGAAAAGTGGAAAACAGTCATTCGAAAATAGTAAACAGTATTAGACTCAGGCCAAGTGGTAAGTTAGGTGATAAGAATGGGTGAATTCTCAAAATTGAGTTATCCAATCAAAGATAAATAATGCATGTGTAAAATGATTATGTGGTATATTTGAAATTATTAATAATATTATTTACAAATACTTCCGGATATTGGTAATTTTGACAAATGTGTTTAAGATTATTGATGTGGAGAAAGTGAAACCGAGGATCAGAAAGTCGATGTATTCGAAATAGCTGGTTTAAAATGATGTTTCTAAACAATTGAATAGAATTACAAGATTGATATGATAGCAGCTTTATGATAGTGAAGTTATAAAAATCTTTTTTGTCATATAGATTGGTGATTACATGATTATTGAGGGTATCTAAATTTAGGTCTAAAAAATTTACAGTTTGACTAACGCTAGGCTCATTAGGAATTAATTCTAGGTTAGATGGGTAAAAATTAATATTAATTGGATAGGAATCATCAATGATAATACAAATTAAGTCGTCAACATATCTATATATAATATATGAATTAGAGTTAAAATGACATTCATAATAATAAAGATATAAGTTAGCCAGTATACTACTACTACAGCCACCTTGTGGTACACCAGATGTTTGTATATAAATGTTATCACCTTGGATAATATAATTGTTGTATAACACAAAATGTAAGAGCATAGGAAAGTTTTTGACATTAAATGCAACATTATTGGCAGATAGATAGTCTTGATAAAGAGAGATAATAACTTTATATAAATCTTTAATGACAATATTATTAAATAGGTCTTTAAAATCAAAGGTATGGAAACCAAGAATGAAGCTTGCTAAGGTGATTTACTAAATCAAAACTATTGTTCAAAATGAAATATCCTGAATTCCTAAATTTAAGAGATTCATTAATTCTATTTAAACAGTTAAGCAAGTATTTACTAGCTGTAGTGGTAAAGGTATTATGTCCACAAGTGACTGTTCTAAAACTGAGAGGTGATTTATGGAATTTAGGAACCAAAGTAACATAAGGAAATTTAAAAAACTTACAATTAATATTTAATTGTGTATATAATTTTAGCATTTTAGTTTTGATTTTGATAGACTGATTATTAATGGGTTTAAAAATTTGATTATTTTTTAAGTAATTCTGTAACAGAGAAATATAATATTTTTTACAAATGATGGCATAATTATTAGAAGCTTTACATAAGTTATGACAAAATGTTGTTGTAGTTCTTTAATAGCAGATAGGAGTTGTTTATAAGGATACTTAGGCTTCGTTAATTTAATGTTTATAATAACATTTTTAAGTATATGTAAGGTAGTATACTTCCATAGATGGAATGTTTCAATAGGAATGGAATGTGAACAAGCAAGTTGATATATGAATTTATCAAAATCAAATGATATAGACTGAAGAAGTTGTTTAGGGTGATGGCAGAATGGAATGCGAAATTTAGACCCTTTATTCAAAATATCCCTAAGTATATCATCCTGAACTATACTGAGATCCCCAGTAATAATGTGTCCATGAGATGAGTTGACATAAGGGGCAAGATTTTTATTGCTGCATACACATGATGTAAGGTCATCGGAGTTTAATGTCCTGGAAACTTCATTGTAATTGTAAATAGTTCTACCAATAGGTAAATTATATTTGAAGGATTTTTGTATTTTGATTTCTTTTATGGGTAACAAGTGCTGATGTTTTGCAAATAAATTATTGAAGTTAAGAGAATTAAGAATAGGGTGTTTAAAAGAAATTACACAGTAAGCTATTTTAGTATGTGGATTTGTTGAATGGAGAAGGTGGTAATTTAAGAAATTTGTACGTGAAAGAAGCAAATCATAAAATAAATGTTTAAAATGCTCATGAGTGAATTTTAATTTTAAAAAATTAGTATAAACAATACTTAATTTGCATTCTCTGACTTTATATAACCAAGTTCTAACAGGTAGAAAATTGAAAGTTTGAGAATAATTATATTGTAATTTCAAAATGTCTGCATTGTAATCAATAGTTTTACTTAAGTTACTTTTTCCTTTGCCGCGCTTATATCGCTTTTTACTAGACGTTGATGACTTTGAATATTGAAAAAGATGTTTATACACTGAAGATTTATTAGAATTGTATTCAAAACTATTGTTAACAACATTATTATTATTATAAATTTGATTTAAGCCATAGGGGAAGAGAGTTTTATATTTTTTAATGTAATAATTTTCAAATACTAATCTATCAGTGAGTGAAGTTTTAATATCTAAAATATGAAGGGATACATTTTTAAATCCGTGTGTAGCAAAGTGCTGATATTCAAATTGATTTTTAGTAGGGAGATCATTAAAGACTTTATGGCCAAATTTTTTAATATGATCCCTGTGGACATTCATTCTCAGATGTAAAGGGTTGCTGGTCTGGCCAATATAGGATAAGTTACAAATAGTACAATTAAGTTTGTATATGCAATTAAAAACTTTGCAGAATTTTTGTGAAGTGGAATTATTATTCATTTGTAATGGGTCAGCATAAGGACAAGTTTTGCACCTAATATTATTGCATCTATTGAAGGAATATGATTTAGATTGAGAGTAGGTATGGTATTCTTCCAAATCGTCTATAATGCTAAATTGGTCAATGTTTGTCGATCTATAATTATCCCAATTCATAATAATAATAGACGACACAAGGTAATTAATAAAATTTACACTACGAATTTTAATTAAAATTCCCAATATAAACCCCTTCAAAAACTATTTTGTCAGGTACGAATTTCAAATTATAACTAATACGATAAAGAATTGAAACGAAATTTCGGAGAGTAACAAAACATGCGTAGTAGATAAGATCTAAATGAGGTTTTCATACGAAACATTCATAAATAAGCGAAGTGTGGACAAATAGTCATAATCATCCGGAATGGAAGATATACAAAGCCATTAATACGTATGTGTCTGACTGAATCCCTACAACTGCAGGCCAAAGAGTGCCACATATAGTGGAAATACATGTCTAGATTAAAATGTAAAAATAAGCAATAAAAGATATTGACATCTGGGTTAACTAAAAGATACAGAAATAAATAACACAAAAAAACACAATAAACTCTAATGCCTGCCGAGAGATGTCAGCACTATACACACACATATAAAATGAGTTTGAGAATCGAATGTGAAATCTACCAAAAAGAGCAATAACACGCAAAAAAAATCATAAAAGCGATGTGAGAACTCAAACCAAAATACTCCAAAATGCGAAATGTGAAGACATACCAAAATCAATCAATTGAAGGATTGAAAGGATTAGCTAATGAAAACAATATCCATAGAGGGCCATGTTAAGACATAGATGGGCCTTATATATATATATATATATATATATATATATATATATATATATATATATATATATATATATATATATATATATATATATATATATATAAGCGAAGCTGAATATTGGAATTTTTTTTTTTAACTATTTTACAACAATAGCATTTTTGAAGGTCATTTCACAAAAAATGCTCATTCTATTTTTTTTTTTTTTTTTTTTTGAGGATCTGCCAAGTTTTAGTAGGTTAAAATGTTCTACTAGACTAAGCTGTGTACCAAATTTCAGCTCTCTAGGATGCCAGAAAATATATTAAAAATGCTATCAAAGAAGTTGAAACAGATACACTTCAGTCTTTCAGGCACGGTAGCCCAGTGGTTTGCGCGCTGGATTTGCACGCTGCCACAACTGCCGCCGTCTTCATGCAGAGTACGATCACGTTAAACATGTGGGTCCGTAAATCCTTCCGAGAGGTTGGTGGTAGGGAAAGGAGGGTACGGTCCCTGTGGATGCCTTCCTCCACTGGGTTCCAGTCTAAATTGGGTGGCACTTCCCGGCCGTCCAAATGGTTACCTTACACCTTTCTGGTAGGTCGGACGGTCGGGGTCTCAACAACAATAACTTCAGTCTTGACGGATTAAATAAAAACTTTTAAAAAGATCATAATAATATTTTAAAAAGTCAATTTATAAACAAGTATGGATGGTAAAAAGTTAATATCTTAATTTAAATCAAATTGCAATATAGGAGATACCTTATAACATGAAAAGTAGAAAAAAAAAGTGATAAAATAAAAATAAATGAAGGAATATATGTAGATAGTAAAATCCATCTCTGATCACTATTTCTCAGAGATGGATTTTTTCCCCCACAGACACTCAATACTAAATTTACCTCCATCCAGAGATCATCAGAAAAGATTATCTCTCCCAAAGTGACCACATGCTAGGAGACTGAGAAGAGAGGAGGGAGGACAATTTCACTTCTTGTTAATTTAAAATTGAATTGAAGTTTTAGAACCCTTCTTTTTTGGTCTTTTAGGCTCTCAATCTAATTCTGATGAAAAACCATCATCAGAACTTCTACAGGAAAAAACTCTTTGTCCTCTCATCTCAAAAAACACTTAAAGAAGTGAATAGAATGGAAACTTAATTATCTAAAGATGATAAAATAAAACATAGGTTGGTTGCCTTAGAGGTTTTACTATATATGGTAAAAGAGACATGTATTCATTCTTAAATCATTTTTGCACTTCTTGGGTGATATGGCTATTATCACAGCAATGTTCAATATTAAAACCAATTATAACTTTTTGCCTGCATTATTAGAGCACTGTACATGCATAAAATTCATTTTAAAATAGTGATATGTTGTACAATGGGACAAAATAGTTTCATAAATTCACACGAAGTTCAGATTAACATGTTTAAATACATTTACAAATGGCAATTCAAAAATACCCAATATAATTATCCACAGATCATAAATCACAAACCCCATATCCTGGAATCAAAACATATGTTAAAAGTCTTATAATACAGTGCAAATCACAAACAGAATAAAACATTAATTTGTTCCATAATTTGGCATTGAGTAATCACAATTTTTTACATACTTCTGCAAGCTAAAAACTATAAAAAAATTGAACACAGACTGGCATTTAGATGCAGCATCCAGATACACACATCCTTAAACCTTAAAATGATTTTAATGGAAAATAAAATGGAATTAAATCTTATTAACACAGTAGTCTCAATATAATAAGTGCAATTAATTAAGTGCTTCTTATAATTCAAGTATTGATAGTTCTTAAATCTGAACCCATTAATAGAAAGAAAAATATTTCAATCATGTAGTTGCATGTTGTGATGTGTAAATATTTGATCATTTTTTATACATTTTAACATTACCTACTAATACAGATATTTATATGCAATTACATTATATATATATATATATATTTTTACTCGGAATAACGTCTTTATCGGCACATGGTATGGGCCATGCCAGCAAATTGGGTGTGATGAAAAAGGGTTAGATTTTGAAAGATTTTAGCTCGACGTGTAATAGTTGGAGAGGGGCAACAGTGGAACCAAGTGTTAGGCCAAGCATGTGTGTTATGAGGGGTGACTCATCGAGGTGATGTATTTGAGAGAGGAATGTGGCAGAATGTGAGATAAGAAAAATCAATAATCAAATTGTCAAGCTTTTATTTTTTTAATTCTAGTACTTAATAAACATTTCATAATAAATAACTATGTAACTTATTACTTCTATCATAGACCACTGTTTGCAGTTTGTAGAAATAAATAAAATTTTTATGTAAACAATTGTTTCATTTGCAAGCACCCATTTAACGAGATGTATTCTACATTGCGAACGTACCTCCAATACAGCCCCTTGCATTTTTTTTTTAATTCAAGTTTATATTTAATTTTATTTACTCTTTGTGATTTTTGCCATGGTATTTCATATAATCTGAGTTTGGGATAACTCAAAGTCATGTCAATCCCATACACCTTTCATTATTGAGACTGCTACAATCAAATATTTTATTCATAATTGTGCTCATAATTTTTATATTATAATTGTGCTATAAAAAAAAATTAAAATTCGAGATAGTTACAGAAAGCTTATAAGAAATTGAAATCAAAATATAAGGATAAAATGTGTAGTGTGTAAAAAGAATTAAACAGTTTTTTGTTTTGTAAACGTAAATGAATGTTAAAATGTGACCTTCACAATTCTTTAAATTTTTACTGCATGTATCTGATGCCATTTACCATTTTTAAACTATCAGAAATTATGTATAATAAAAGAAAAATAAATTGAGCAAATGTACAATCATTTTTAGTGTCAGTCATTTCAAATGCAGCATTCTATGGAAAGACTTCAAAGTTGATTTATATATCATTCCAGAGGCATAAGATGATAAGAATATTTATCTCGGCCCCGAGAGTAAATCCTCCATAATGAATATGTGCTCATGACAATAATTATTACAGCCATCATAGCAAAAAATATACCAACAGCTACATCTGAAAAAGAAACAGAACATGCTTATACACACTCAATAGCTGTACACAGTTTTTGCACATTCGTCATTACATTAATTAAGCACTTCTTAAGAATTACAAAAAAAAACTTTATGTACTGGTGGATTGCATTCATGTATTATGGAATTTCATTAAACTTCACATAATATAACATCATCAATATGATACTCTAGAAACATAATTTGATTTCAACACAATAGCAGAAATTCTTAAAACTTTAAAGCCACTAAACATATATTACTTAAAATTAAAAATATCAATAATTATCATAATGATATATCCAATGACTACACGTGATATAATACAATCAAAAATATAATACTGTGCATTTATAAAATTAATTTTTCTATCAATTTCTTTATTAGTTAAATCTCATAAATTAAATGAAAATTATTTGCTGTATAAACATATTTTGTTTTACACAATGCAAAATTTTAATTCTATTGCAAAACAACATAATATATAATTTCCTTTAAATAAAGTTTCAGTAAAAAAATTATCCACAAAATGTTATTTCTGTGGAAGGTTTAATTTTATATTTTTTCTTTTAATACCTCAGCAAAACACCTGGGATCTGAAACTCAAAACATAGGCAGGATTATTCACAGTGGTGCAAGGAATAACCATACCAAATTAGAAAAAAAATCCATCAAAAACTGTGAATTTGTATATGGAACAGACTTTTAATATATTAGGGTGTCTCCTATTTTAGAAATTTTTAATCATGAAACGAATGTCTTCTAGTTTTGTTCCTACTGTAGTAAAAAGTTTTTTAAAGTAGTTTTGGAATAATTGTAGTATAATATTAACACATCTTGACTAGCATGGGTTTGTAGGCCCATTATGCTTGAGCTAGCCATTCTTTGCCCAGCTGAGAAAGCTCAAAGTCATTGCTATATATTCAATCGTAACTGTCATCAATGAAGATTTTGATATATCTTTCCAACTAGAAATTATATGGTAAAGTAATAATACTATTGAATACACTACAAGATCTGGAAAATAATTAATTACTTTCCCTATGCACATAGTATAATGTATAGGAAAAGTATTATAATGGGGTCAAAAATTTAAATTCAAGTTTTCTATGGAAGAGCATGTTTCAAGCATCCCTAAACTTGAATTGATCGTTTTTGAGGTGATGTCTATGTGTATGTATGTCCGTAAGACTGTGGAGATGATATCACATGAACCAATGAAGCATTTTGAATGAAATTTAGGGGGAAAATTACAATCCATGGATACTGGAAGCCTATTAATTTTAAATGCAATCAAATGTTCAGAATACTCCCAAATATTCGAATGAAATTTTGAAAAAATCATCAAAATATCAGAACCTTCAATAATGTTACATAAATAATCATTTTTGTAATTTTTCATTAGATAATGATTGACACAAATTTTAGAACGCTAGCATGAACTGTTTGTTCTCAAGATATTATACTTTTTTAAATAAATTTACCAAAAAATCACATAACAGTAAAAAAAAAGTATTAAATATTATGAAATATATTCACTTTTCATATGCATTATTAGGGTATAAATTTGTTAACATCATTCTTGTGAATCTAATTCGTTCCATTCATGACAAAAGATACTTTGTGTAATGATTTTGTATTTTGAAGACTAACAATTTGTTAACAGTCATTGATATATAAGAAATTCTCTTCTCTCCATCTGTCTATAATGCTTAGGAATAAAATTTGGCAAACTTGGCTATTCATTTGGTGATATTTTGCCCCAAATTAATGAAAATAACATTAAAATTGCAAAACTGACATTAATTTAATGGAAATGATGCCTAATTGTTGAATTATTAAAAGATTTTAATATATGGACTGCATTGCTTATTACTGATACTATCGATATTGATAATTGGCAATTTAGAGTTGTATGAAATATAAGTTAATTGGGTACTTTGAAACAGTTTTACATGTTGTCATCCGAAAAAGCATCAAATGTACAATTCAACATTAAAAACATTGTGCGATAGATATTATACATCATTTTTTCACTGTGAAAGAAGTAAATTCATTGCATGACATAGGAGAAGTCATGTGCTGCCCACATCAGATTTTTTTAAATATCCAAGAATGTATGATTTTCTTCTGTCAGAGTGTGACTTGTACCAGCCTAAGCACATAAAAAGTTTAACCCTTTATTTCTTTAAAATTTTAAAAATAAAGTTTAAAAACAACTCTACTATTAAAAAATTAATTCTCAAATAAGCCTAGAATAGTCATGGTAACCGAAAAATTGTTAGGGAAAACTGTTATGCAGTGTTTTGTTTTGCAGTTAATCTGTTTATTCTTCCAAATTTTACTGTTTTTCTTCAAAATTTCTAAGTTGTTGAATTTTTAATTTTTCCCTTTTATTTTCCAAATTCTTAATTATTTTCCTTTCTGCTTTTGTTAATTAAGCCTCATTTTCCCATCATTTGACATTTAAATCATGTTTTTAACCCATTTTTAGGCCGGTGGCCATCAAAATTTATCCCTTTTTGGCAAACTTCTTTTTCAAATCTCATTTGAACGACGCCATTGCTGCTGGCATCACTCTGCATCTTTCCTTTGTCTGGTGGCTGCCATCTTGTATAAATTTTAAGTAATACTTTTGAGTTTCTTGTGGGGGCGGTTATTTTGCATGTGGGGACATAGTTGCTTGTGCAGAGTATTTCCTGGTGCTCCAGTTTAGTGCTGCATTTAGTGCCGTGTTAATTTTTTAAGCTGATCTGAAAAGAAAGTGGCCACCGTTGTCCAAAGACAACAATTCTGCCAAAGTGCGAATGACAATTCTCGTCAAGTGTGATACCAGCCCCTGGATCCAGGTTTTTTAATTTAAATTTGTGCTCTATCTCCTTTTTATATTTTCCACTGGACCGACGGGCTTCAGGAACTCATTTTAAATAACTATTCCAAACTTTACTCTTTTAACATGTCACTTAATGTTTAAGAAACTTCAGGGGATCCATTTTGGATCTCCCTGCATCTGTAGGGTCATTTATAGGGGTGGGTAATTTTAAAACTTCAGATAAATTGATTTTCTTTAAATTTTAACCATGCCTTTGTATTCATTTCCAAGTCCAGTTCTCCAACAACCACATTTCTCTTAACCTGAGGGTTTGTTTTAATTTTTGTTACTTACAAGTAATTCTAAACACAATGCAACTTTGTACTAACCATTTAATGTTTAAAGTCTAAAAGGAGAAAGTAAAGTTTAAAGATAAGTTTAATTGCTTAAAGATGTAATGTTTAAAGTGATGACTAAATGTTTTAATGTAATAGAGTTTAACATATATAAATTAATGTACATGTAATAAAGTTTAAAATTGAAGATAAGATTAAAATTAAAGTTCTAAATAAAGTCCTTTATGAGCCAAAAATGGCATCACATTTTTTTTTTGAATGATAAATTCCTTTGTTGGTCAATAACGCACCAACAAAACTGATTAACTCTGGAGTGCTACAAGAAGGACGTGTTCTGTTAGGTAAGAGTTTGTATTTTTGTTTTATAGTTTAGCTTTCAAATAATCTAGTTTACAGTTTAGCTTTCTGTTAAGAAAGGAATATTTTGCACACTATATGCTGTGTGAGCTAGTGGTGATAAGAATGTGTTATGGGTGGTAAATATACAACTCAGAAAATTTTTGGTTCTAAATTGCTTCTAATCAGCAAGTTTTAATTGTTTTATTTTATAACATACAAGAAGTAAAACTTACTTTAAATAAAAGTGCCCATTTAGTTATAAAAAAAATGCTTTATTTTGGTAAGAAAGGGCAAGAATGCCCCCAAAAGCACTCCCAAACTGAAAAAAACTAAGTGGACCTATATTATGAATTAAGAAACCTACAAAGAAATGTAATCAAAACAAAAATCTTAAGCAACATGTAGATTTCCTAAAGAGATTAGATGATTTATTTGATATAGCACACATAAATGCTCTAGAAGTAACTAAAATAGAAGATACGCTATTTTTAATGGGTTAGAGAATCAGAACAGAAAAACTATCTAGCAGGTGTAGACATGAAGCTTACAAAGAAAGAAAGGATAAAGCTGAGAAAAACTAAAAAGCAACGCAACAGAATTTTCAAAGTTTACCGTCATCCTCTTCTGCACCATATCATTTCCTATTATCTGAAAAATTAGAGGAAGTAGAATCAGACTTAAATAAAACTGAAGGCTGTGAATCTGTTCCAAAATTACAAGAGAATTTACAAACAAGAAATATTAGTATTGGTATGTGGAAGAAAAGAATTTATGATGCCTTGACTAGCCACTGTACTAGACAGATGCTAGTTAAGTATAAAAAATTCAAGTTATTTTCTTCAGGTGGCAGCAGAGACATTAGAACACAATAGTGATCAGTTATCGATTAAAAAGTCATCTACTCAACAATAACAAAAATAAAGGAATCTGCTGAAATGATTAAATATGCATTGACAAAAGGATACCCCAGTTTGTGCTTACCAGCTTTAAATGTCAGAGATTCTAAAGAGGAATGACTTTCTGTTGCAGTCACTTATAAAAACATAAAAAGACTTCCAAAGTTATTTAATTCTTCAGAAAAACAACAAGCACAAGCTGTTAGGAGTACTTCACAAGATAATGTTCAGATCCTCCATTGTGACACAACTGCATCTAATACTGGGAGCATAAATGGTGCTTGCATCATTATTGAATAGAAATAAGAGCGATATTTACTATTTCCCCCTTGCAGACATTACATTTAGGAACTTGTTTTACATAGTGTTTATCAATGCTAAATGTCTGAACAACTATCCAGATATTCCTTTTTTCAAGATAACAGGAAAAGAAAAAGATATATATCAGTAATATTCAAAGTTGCCAAGAAGTAATCAAACATACCATAAGGAAATTCAAAATAATATAGATTTTGGACACTTCTAGTAAGGAGTTGTGTAAAATTGCATTAAAACATGGTTACCATGAACAGGGCTTACAACAAATCCTTGGTTCATTTTAATAACCTTATACAGGGCGTCTAGGCAAGTCTAGGTGTTCTGTTAGGTAAGAGTTTGTATTTTTGTTTTATAGTTTAGCTTTCAAATAATCTAGTTTACAGTTTAGCTTTCTGTTAAGAAAGGAATATTTTGCACACTATATGCTGTGTGAGCTAGTGGTGATAAGAATGTGTTATGGGTGGTAAATATACAACTCAGAAAATTTTTGGTTCTAAATTGCTTCTAATCAGCAAGTTTTAATTGTTTTATTTTATAACATACAAGAAGTAAAACTTACTTTAAATAAAAGTGCCCATTTAGTTATAAAAAAAATGCTTTATTTTGGTAAGAAAGGGCAAGAATGCCCCCAAAAGCACTCCCAAACTGAAAAAAACTAAGTGGACCTATATTATGAATTAAGAAACCTACAAAGAAATGTAATCAAAACAAAAATCTTAAGCAACATGTAGATTTCCTAAAGAGATTAGATGATTTATTTGATATAGCACACATAAATGCTCTAGAAGTAACTAAAATAGAAGATACGCTATTTTTAATGGGTTAGAGAATCAGAACAGAAAAACTATCTAGCAGGTGTAGACATGAAGCTTACAAAGAAAGAAAGGATAAAGCTGAGAAAAACTAAAAAGCAACGCAACAGAATTTTCAAAGTTTACCGTCATCCTCTTCTGCACCATATCATTTCCTATTATCTGAAAAATTAGAGGAAGTAGAATCAGACTTAAATAAAACTGAAGGCTGTGAATCTGTTCCAAAATTACAAGAGAATTTACAAACAAGAAATATTAGTATTGGTATGTGGAAGAAAAGAATTTATGATGCCTTGACTAGCCACTGTACTAGACAGATGCTAGTTAAGTATAAAAAATTCAAGTTATTTTCTTCAGGTGGCAGCAGAGACATTAGAACACAATAGTGATCAGTTATCGATTAAAAAGTCATCTACTCAACAATAACAAAAATAAAGGAATCTGCTGAAATGATTAAATATGCATTGACAAAAGGATACCCCAGTTTGTGCTTACCAGCTTTAAATGTCAGAGATTCTAAAGAGGAATGACTTTCTGTTGCAGTCACTTATAAAAACATAAAAAGACTTCCAAAGTTATTTAATTCTTCAGAAAAACAACAAGCACAAGCTGTTAGGAGTACTTCACAAGATAATGTTCAGATCCTCCATTGTGACACAACTGCATCTAATACTGGGAGCATAAATGGTGCTTGCATCATTATTGAATAGAAATAAGAGCGATATTTACTATTTCCCCCTTGCAGACATTACATTTAGGAACTTGTTTTACATAGTGTTTATCAATGCTAAATGTCTGAACAACTATCCAGATATTCCTTTTTTCAAGATAACAGGAAAAGAAAAAGATATATATCAGTAATATTCAAAGTTGCCAAGAAGTAATCAAACATACCATAAGGAAATTCAAAATAATATAGATTTTGGACACTTCTAGTAAGGAGTTGTGTAAAATTGCATTAAAACATGGTTACCATGAACAGGGCTTACAACAAATCCTTGGTTCATTTTAATAACCTTATACAGGGCGTCTAGGCAAGTCTATATAGGAGAAAATTTCTTGAGAACGAAGAGAGTTATCCATAAATTTTTAATGCAGTTGAATAAAAAACCCTATGGCACTACACAATGAGACAACTTTCAGGGGGCTGACCTCCCTTTTTATGGGGAGGGGCAGGAGGCTATCTCGCTCCCTTTTAGAGATAGAAAAAAGTCTACAAAGTTGTAGAGCATTGCCAGATTAATATATAAATGTGTTTGTCCGACAGAAAAACTGCAAATAATAGCCCCAAAAAATAATTTTGAAAGCATACGATTCTTCAAACTGCAAAATCATCTAGTGACAATTGCATAAACGATAATTTAATAAATTTAGTTTGAATGCTAACTGTTTTATCTGACAGATAATTTACCGATTAACATCACTGTAATCAAAACCAGAAAAATAAATAAGCTAATCTAAGGTTGAAAGACAATTCCATCTGCAGTATTGTATCTATTGCCATATTGTGTTTGTCACTTCATTCTATTTTTATTTCGTTTCATGAACCATGTTTACTAATGAAGAATATTGTGAAATGATCCTTATTTCTTTTTAGAATGTAACTGAAATTCCAGTGCCATCCCAGTAGTCTGAGTAAATTGTATGTTTTATTTGGGGGGATTTAGAGTCCATTCCCTAGTTTTCACAGCTTTCTTCAGCTTGTTCTGTCAGACAAACACATTTTTATACTAATTTGGCAATGCTCTACAACTTTGTAATTAAAGTTTTTCTTTATCTCTAAAAGGAAGAGATATACTTTTTTAAAATTCTGGTAGCATTTCGTAATAATTTTTCATATATGTAAGTAAATTATAGGACATGCTATTTATAACCTTTCTCCCTATGAATGCAATGCCCCTCCCTACATTGCAATGCGTTTCTGAAAATGAAAATTATTACATTTTATACACTTGGCAGCCACCATTTTAAAAAAATAATATGGTTCTCCTTCATAACCACCTTAAACTGCCAATTTCTACATTCAATTAAACAAATAAATAGTATAGTAGGACATACTTTGCAGAAATGTCTAAGGAAAGAAATTGATACAATTAAATTACACACAATATTTTATAGTACAGACATAAGAAATTTATTTAAAACATGAATAGGTGGCCGCCAAGCATGTAACAAAACAAAACTATGAAATGATTACAAAATTTTAATTATGCTGATACAGAATAACAAAAAATGTAATGGCAATATTTTGTAATGTATATTAAAAAATGTAGTGGAAATATTTTGAAACGCGTGGATTTATTTATTTTTTGTTTAAAAAAAGTGGTCAAATGATTCATATAAATGAAATGATGCTTGTATTATTATAAACAAGCCAATTATTAATGATTGTTAAGAGTATATGTGTTACAAAGTTTTCAACCGTTTGTTGTTATTGCATCATTTATATAGAGAAGCTTTTGGAGATAATTATTTTTATTCGTTACGTTAATGAAATAAGTAATTCACATTAAGTACATAATATACAAATATATCTTACTTAATAAATGAAGATATCTGTATTATTTTTAATTTCAAATTAGTATTTTAAGTTTTAGCCTGATTCACAGTGATTTTGGGCAATATTCACACAAATCGATTCCTTAGCAACCGAAAATATTATCTCAGTTTCTATCTGAACATCACTGAAATGATCGAAAAATTCTCTTTGAAACAAACTTTTAACAGAATCCACCCAATTATTAGAAAAATTTTGATAATTTTTTAACAATATATAATTTTCATTTGTTCTAAATGACATCAATTTTTAAATTGCAATATAAAAAAAAGAGGTTAATTAAATGCTTATAATTTAACACCATCTACTTTAAATATTACACGCTACTCCAAAATAAAACATAATTTAATGAACCCATTCATTCATTAATTATAAATTTTTGAATCTAGCAAACTCTTAAATTTTTTACTCTTTTCTTCCATGTGAATCATTTTACAATTGAAATTTTTCAATCTACTGAAGCCTCACCTACAGAAAAGGGAATTTGTGTATATGCATAACGGATGTGTGTGTCCTGATACATGATTATAGATTGCAGGAGATTTGGAGATTCTATTTATATGGCGAGAATGATTTTAGTTCAAAACAGGCAATTTGGAAATTGAATATGGTTTTATCTGCATCTGTATTATTTAAGTAGCAGACCCTTATTTAGGACCCAGGCAATTGAAATATAAAAATTATGTTGTTTGTGGAAGATATGGCCAATATATAAATTGGTCTAATTGTGCTGGAATTGTTGAAATGAGATTTAAATTGTGTCCATTGGTAGATTTTAATGTAGAACATAGGGTCTCTGCAAGCGATGTGTTTTTTTTTTTGCAAGTTGGAGTGGAGGTGTCGTATCTCGTCCATTGCACTAATGCACACAGATTACTCGCAATTTTTACTGTTATTTATAGGAATAAAATTAATTTATTTTGTTATATCAAAAATCATGGTATACTAATCATTAATTCATAGGACTTACTTTTTTCTTTTATTTTTTCTAAAATAGTTTTACCAAGTTTACACTCTTTCTCCCAGTCATCTGGTATTAATTTTCTTGTGAAGTTGATGAAGTAGTCCAAAGGACAGAATTCTGTGCATCCCTCCAACACCAAGACATGTGGAACTTGCATTTCAGTTTCAGGACTTGTGGAATTCAAATACAGCAGTCTCACTGCCTTCAATCCATCTGATCTCTCATGTAGTTCAAACAAAAGTGTAGCACAATAGGGAGGCTGCTTCATATTGTAGAGATTTAAAGCATCTAATATCACAGCTACATTGGTATCATGCTGAAAGAAGTAAACAATCATATATTAAGATATATCTTACATAATAAAACAAGATGTCGGTCTCTCTGTTCATCTATCAACAGCATAGTGGGAAAACCTAAACAATCCACAACTATGGAATTTGGTACAGTGATATTTCAGATCAGGTTCTGAGCTACATTGGCAAGGTATTTTAAAATTTGAATTAATTTAAAAGTAATGAACTTAAAAGTCGAAATTCATCCGAAATTTCACATTTTCAAATCAAATTTATCTAGCAGACAATGTTCTAAGTGCAAGATATACGAGACATCTGTCATGACAGTAACTGATGGATAGAATGCAAAATTCTAACTTTCTAAATTTTAGAGACATAATTTTGATTTTTTTAAATGTACAATTAATTTAGCATTATAAGTATTCAGTGAAAATTTCACTTTAATCAGACATAGATTTTTGAAAATACCATTTAAAATTTTAATTTTACTTCCTTGGCTAAAAGTTTTTTTTTTTTTTTTTTTTTTTTTTTTTTTTTTTTTGAAAATTGCATCATATCCACTGTCGTACCAATAAATGTGAAAATTCTAGCTAGAATAAGTATAATGCTTAGTGTTTCCACCTGTTTATTTTATATTTGGGTTTTCGGGGGTTGCTATGGTTACAGATACAAGATTTTTTTTTTTTTTAATTTAATTGAGTGGTATTATATGTAATATTTATGCAACAAGAACTTATTTAGGGGTTTGCATCTTAAATAACACAGAAGCTTTGGATTTGTTCTAGTACAGATAAAGTATACATGAAAATATACAAGTGTAAAAATTATGTACACTTAAGTATCATACCGATCTTTACAGAGTATCTAATGAAATTACAAATAAAAATTCCTTGGATTTTCCAAAGCAAAAGATACTAAATTTCCAGAGTGTTTTCAGCATTTTTGGCTATGTAAATCGATAAATCTTTTAAAAGTTTAAAAAGTATTGAAGTAATTTTTTAAAGTGTAAAAATTGTTTATTAAGATTGAAAAAAAAAAATCTAATTTTTAAATGATGCACTCATTTGTAAAATTACATCAGGAAATGAAACATTTTTCAGGATAAAGTTGTTTAATAGAATATCAATATTCAAAACATAAACTAAATGTTCAGAACTAGAATTCTCACAATCAGTTATTATAATGATCTTTTTTATTTCAATCCTTTGAATGACTCCATTTAAAATAATTGCCACAACATAATATACATCTTATATCAAACAATTCTTCACCATCCATCTGTAAATTAGTATCGAGTAGTAGTCTGGCCACATATGTTTAACTATTTTTCCAAGAAAACAGTGGAAGAACTGTTATCAGTTTTTTCAAATTCATATCATTTTCTTCTAAAAGAAAGTATGTTATTTAAAGAGAAATTAATTAAATATTGCAAATTTTACTTTCCCTTTCTTGTCACTAGATAACAAATTTCCACAGCGAGAGTAAATTTCTTTGGATTTTCCAGGGTGATCGAAATTCCTTATGTTTTCCAGAAAGTTAGATACCCTGCTAAAAATGGTCACTATTTTGATTTGCTTTTAGAGAAAATAGTTGTTATGCACTTTTTTAAGTGGTGCTTTTGCTGTTAAAAGCAATACAGCCTGCAACAGTTTGCAATAAAGAGGATGTTTAAAAGTTATGTTTTCGTCCCAAAAATTGTAGCGTTCCTGTCCATGAAAACTTTTGGGAGGGAATTTCCAAATCTTAATAGGAACTTCTGCAAATTTAAGACATCCATTGGATGTCCTAACTAATGGGATAAGAAGTTTAATGGAAAAGAAGTTAAAACAGATGACATTATGTTTTGAATAAACACAAATTGTATTATTATTATTATTATATATTGCAACTTCCAATCATACTAGTATCAATCATAGATAATCACTTAAATATGTGTTCAACATGTTTAATGAAATAAAACTTTGTCCTTTAATATCTTTTAAGATTTTACATTACTTAGTATTTCTTTCTTATCGAAATTTGTTACATGATACAAAAAGTTGCAAGTTTATTTTTTTTACATTTAGCTGTAAGAAAAACATTGTAAGGTTTGACAGCATATTGTACTTGAAAAAAAAAAACTACTTACAGCAGAATACATTTGAAATTTCTGGAGTGGGATATCACCAGCCAATTTACTTTTCATCATTTCAATTATTCTTTGTAACAAAGGACCTGAGAAAAGAGATTAATTTAAATTTTTCCTAAAAACAATAATTATTACTATTTCACTTTTTAAAAAGTTTAAAATAAATTATTCTTAAAAGTTTTAACTGTTAACTTTTTTAACTGCCATATAATGGATGTATGTTTTCACATCCACTTTTGTGAAGCAGTTGTGATGAATAATGCAACATTGGTATAAAGTCATATTTTAAATGATGTGAAATAAATTTTGAAATAACAAACTGAATATTCTTTTCAATGAGTATTCATGAAAATGAAATTATTTGCATCAAAATTGCAGGGTTGTTGATAAAAATCTATGGACATATATATTATTTTATAAGACTAAAATTTTTGATACAAAAATAATTCAATTCAACTATGCCTGTAAAGCCTGGTTGCATTGTATAACTTATAAAATAAAAGCTAGTGCAAGGACTCATGCATAATAGGTTATAGTTAAATTGGTAAAAATAATTACATGTTTTGGTTCATGTGAAAAAATTACATAAATTTTCCCCATCCATAAAAATAGTTTTGCCTGTTTAATTATCTAAAATAACAATTATTAACTTCATATTGAACTAGCAGTATACCTGTTCTTCATACTGAGTATGTAATATAAAGAAACTTAAAATTCATAATCATGTGCAAATTCCTATAGTATGCTATATGACATTGTTAATCAAAATATTCTGTTATAATATTTAATTTAATGCTCCTAAAAAGAAGTTGAAGAATCTCTGTTCTCGCTATACAAAATTATCTTCATAAGAATATGAAAAATAAAACATCCTGGCCCTGTTTGTAAACAAATTCACAAAAAATATGAAATTGGATCAATATATGCAAAATAAAAGTGTTAAAATTGTATGGGACCCATACTACTTATATTTGCAAATATTAGAAGATATACCCTGTATTAGTAGATTACACATATAAATTGAAAATATCAATAAAACCATAATCTTTAAACCTGAAGGCAGTAATTGATTCCAATGTATGCCAAAATGAAAGTGCTAAAATTATGTAGGAAGATATACCCATACTATTTATATTGTCGCAGATTAAGAGATATGTCTGTGTCTTAGTAGAAGATTATCTGTATTATAATATGAGTCTCAAAAATCTTTGTCAAAATAAAACAGATGACATAATAAATTGAAAATATCAATCCCCTTTCTTTATACCAGAAGTCTATAATTGATTCCAATATATGTCAAAATATATGTCAATATATGTCAAAATATATGCCAATGTACCTGTACTACTTATATTCTTGTAGATTAGAAGAGATACCCATGCATTTATCAAAGATTACCCATACAACGTACAATATATGAGTTTCAACAGTTTTTGCCAAAATAAAACAATGGTGTAATAACCTGAAAATATCAATAATCCCTGAATCAATAATTCCTGAAAATATCAATAATCCCCAAAAATATCAATAATAATAATGTTTAAACCTGAAGACTGTAATTGATATTATCCAGTCAAAAATACAATATCAATGAAATTTATTTTATATACATACCTTTATTATTTAAATCGGAAAAGATTTAATAAAAATTGTCTGCCACATAAACACATTGGATTTAAATCTATTTCTAAGAGACATGATATCATTTTCTTCAAATAAATTAGTGAAAAAAATATTGTCTACATAATGCTATCTCTATGGAAGGTTTAATTATGTGTTTTTAATTAATATCTAGACAACCCCTTAATTAATATCTAGACAACCCCTGGTCCTAGAAACTCAAAACATGGACTAAATTTTAAGTAGGGCTATTCCAAGTCTACCGCAAAAAATTCATCCAATTCCATGCAGCTGTTCTCCTGTGATGATGAGACAGACAGATTTTCAATTTTATTTATATAGATTATGAAAATACTGTATGAACTGGTATAAAATGCTTTTAACAGAGCAGTTAGCATAATAGTGCATCAAACTATCAAACCTCCAAGAAATCATATTTTACAAGATGATATAATCAATACAAACCAGCACGTAGACGATGAAGCAAAGGGGAATTGAAACTCCAATAAAAAGAGAGATCAGCAACATTTTCCAATTCATCCCAGTATGGACTGGCCCAGGATGGAGTTGTTAAGTTATACTTTTTCTGAAAGGATCAATGAACATCATTTATTTTTTCTGAAAATATGAATAAAATATATAGGAGTATAAATCTCTACTCTATTATCTCATACATTTATATTTAACACTGTTTAGGTCTATTTCTATCATAATCGGTATTAGAATATAAAAATTATATTTTTTATTAGCTTTCCTTCTTAATTTATTGTTTTGTAAATGTCCCTAAAAAAATTAATATTTTAAGCTGACAACAGGTCTATTACACAAATTATTTGGCTGATCAGTGTAAATTCAAACAATGTTAATATCCTTTACACCCATAACGCAATTCAAACTATCACTTTCCAGCATTGACTACACTACCAACATTTCAATATAGATAATAATGCTATAAAAATCATAAACTTAAAATAATAATCAAAGAAATGACTAAAAATTCTATGTAGTTCTAGATTTTTATATAATATATCTGCACATAAAATTTTATAGTGGTACAAACATTTAATTTCGAGTTATTTTATCTACACCTCATAGTCATACACATAGATGGATAACTTCCAAAATAGGTATTCAGGTTTTTAAATGTGCTTATTCATAATCTTGAATTTAGAAATTACACTTTCTCTATATAATAGTAATAATAGTGATTGGATGAGCAAGAAAAAATATAGCTTTTAAACTGGAATGCAATTGTACAACTCCATGAAAACAACTTTTGTGTTAGCATACCCAATATGAATATGGCACCCAATGAACAAATATTTTGGCAACAATACCTTCTCAAATTTTTTGCATAAAGGAATATTTTTTACTCTTATGGATCTTTCTCATCCTGAGTTTATAAGATTATGCAGTAATCAAAACAGCTACAGGATACAAATAAGTTGCTCACACAATTGGAAAAACTGCCATTTTTCTAAACTAGAACTTACCTCAATGAATAAAACATCATGTAGATAGCTTGCACTCTTCCAATCAATTATATCTGAACCACTATTAATGGTCAAATTTTCGAACATTTCCTATTTAAAATAACAAATATAAATTAAAACATTTTTAATGCAACAAAAATCAATTACAACAAATTATATACAGTATACGACTGATTATCCTGAAATCCAAAGTTTGGAAGGACCTAAAATTTAGAACTTTTTTTTATTTCACTATAATATGTTTTTTGTAACACATGTGTCCTTTTCCAGAATGGTGATAACACATGAAAAAGGGGGGATTACTTTACCTTTCACCGGAAATATCTCACACTCCAACTTGCGGGGCGCGGTAGCCCATTGGTTAGCGCGCTGGAGTTGCACTCGGTAGGCCCGGGTTCGATTCCAGCCACTGCCAAAACTGCCGCCGTGTTCATGAGGAGTACGATCACGTTAAACATGTGGGTCCGAAAGTCCTTCCGAGAGGTTGGTGGTAGGGGAAGGAGGGTACGGTCCCTGTGGATGCCTCCCCCACTGGGTTCCGGTCTAAATTGGGTGGCACTTCCCGACCGTCCAAACAGTTACCTTACACCTTTCTGGTAGGTCGGACGGTCTGGGTTTCAACAACAACAACACTCCAACTTGCAACCAAAAAGGTTTAAAATGTCCTTGGTTGCAACAGTAGGAGACCTTGGACACTATTGTATTTATTTTTGCCGCAGGACTGATAATATGATAAAATCATCTACTGAACTGCTCAAATTCTTTGTAATCTACAAGGTATTTTAGTCACTGCAGAATTCTCACTAAAAAATTATGTAAGTCTGGTTTTCTAACTTTATAATTTGATTGTCAGTATAAATTACATTATTATCACTATAAAATTAGTGATATGGAAAGTTCAATTTCAGTACTTCAGATTGAAATAGTGCATTTTTTTATACTGAACCTAAAATCCGGAACATTGCTGGTATAGATGTTTCCAAATAATCGGTCTTACACTGTAATCTAATTTTCTCAAGTAAAACTGGGGATTTGAAGTAAGATTTTATGGGAAGATAAAATTCAAAATAGTTTGAAACATTGAAGATGCATTTGCATAAACTTATTATCCAGTCACAAAAATTGCTAAAATATTTCTATCTAGTTTTAATTTTATTTAAAAAATTTAAATATCACTGCCTTTCATGGAAATATGTACATTTATTATTGAGGTTTCTTTATGTCCATACATCACAAATGAACATCACTTCAACATTTATTGAAATGTATTCAAGTTATAAAATACACATTTTTACCAAAATTTTCAAATTAAATAATAAGAATAAACTAAATTAAATGGTTTTGATGTGCTTGCTTTTAACTTCAAATATGCTTCCTGTATTTAATTTTAGTATTGGCTTAAGTAAAAAAAATATCAATCACACAGATATGTGGTAACAAAGGGCATAAGATTTTTTTTTACTCAATCAGACACTTTCATTTTTGTTTAGCAAGTGTTCATCTGAAAATCAAATAGTTCTTGTTCAAATTGTATTTTTAAAATCAAATTCCTTGATATATCAATCAATGACTTTCTTTCGATCAGCTGTAGTTAAGTATCTTTAGCTTAATGAAATAAATTTGGAAAGCAATTATATGACTGTTTTGGTGTCAGAAAATATTCTCTAAATTTTCATGCAAATTTGATAAATGTTAAATAATGAACTTTTGAGCAATTTTATTAA
The DNA here is from genome assembly GCA_951213105.1 of Amaurobius ferox. Lineage (NCBI taxonomy): Eukaryota > Metazoa > Arthropoda > Arachnida > Araneae > Amaurobiidae > Amaurobius > Amaurobius ferox. The sequence goes on along the minus strand of OX578135.1, from coordinate 175,203,330 downwards.
AACTTAGTTCATTTGATTTAATAAAATTATTAACTTTTTAAAGCATTACATGTCATTTCTATGTACATATAGTTTTTTCAAAGATAAAGTCTTAAAATCACTGCATCAATCTTGCTGTTAATTCTGAAACAATGTGTTTTCAACTTCTTGGATAGAAATATTAATTTCATTTGAAACAGAATAATTATCAACAAGATGTGCCATACTTTATTTCCAATTTTTATCATTTAACTTAAAAGTGTGTTCATTTTTTTTTCTTTATCCACACAAAAAATTCTTATTTTATCAATCTATAATGTCAAAAAAAATTCCGCAAAATAACCATTGGACTTCTATATGCAAAAGCAATGTTTTGTTTAAACTAAGCAATTCCTTGCAAAATATTATAAATAATCCAGAATTTAACCCTCTTGATTTAATGAAATTAGCAATCTTAACTAAATTATCAGGTATTTTGACATTAATTTGATAACTTTGGGAATAATGTATAGGGGGCTAAGCATTTATTGCAGACTAGAAATTGTTCTCGGCATTGCACAGGATGTAAAACAAGTGGTCATGGCATAGGTGTGCAAAAGGTTTTTTATTTTACTTTTGTTATAAATGAGCATATTATTAACGTTCTTTGATTTTTCAAAATTCACTGTAAGCTTTGGTGTAGTTTTTATCAGAGATCAGCATTTTAAATCTCTGGCAACATCAGAATGTTCTAGAAAATATACTCAGTGTTGACAGGGATTAAGAGGTGAACCTTTGATTACAATCACACAAGAAATCACAGAAGATAATGTGCCCACTTATAACAGCAACCACAACAAATACCATTACAGCAAACCAATACCGATAAACATGCAACAAATACCAATAAAAAAAAATACCATTGCATCAATGGTGCTAACATGAAAATTATGAGTGAATATTTCGGGAACACCCAATATATCAGACAACTTCAACTCATGAAAAGTCATCTATTAATTATATAGATTCTGTTCAAAGTTTTGTTCAAAGAGAACTGTTCAGAGATATTCTGTTCAAAGAGAACTTTTTGACCTTTCTAATGGTATCAAAATTGGAAATGCTGAAATAATATCTTCAGTCATTAAGGAACCAATTTGAGTGAAAATGCAAAAACATAAATTAACTAAAAACCAATTCAAATTAAAAATTAAATAAAGCTGAGGTGACCTTTCTAGGTCTTGATGAACCTGTGTACTAAATATCATGGTCATACATCACTTAGATATTCCACTACAGAAAACACAGGCAAACAAGCAAACAGACAGACATCTTCCTTTATTATTATAGATACTGCACCATTATTTACACTGAGCTGGGACTTTACTTCATCAGCACAAATGTGGAAACAAATTCTAACACAGTGTGTGATTTATTGGTATGTATTGATGGTTTCATAAAATTTTTTAACTGTTATCATGCCTGGAAGAAGTCATCCACTCGAATACTTGAATAAAATCATAACACATAAGTACAACTAATATAGTGTTGTTTCTTATCCCACCTGACCGACAGCAACATCAAATAAGTCCATGGACCCGTGAGTCTTCAAAAGATGAAGAACTACTCCAGGACTGGAGTACAGCTGACTCCTCTGGCATCCAATACATGTTAAGGCATGGGCAGGAGAGGCCTGAGCCAAATTGCACTTCGGACAAAGGCGATAAACCTTAGAACCCAACACATGACGAAGAGCATGAAGATAGCCACTGTGGAGTCTGGCCAGAGCTGTCTGTTCTCCCCTATTTCCTGCCCCACTCAAAGCAGTACCAGGATGGCTACAATCATACCACTTATGCACAGGGGCCTTTCTCCAAGTGGAGTTGATTTCAAGTTTGACTCATGAGGCAAGTTCCGAGAAAGAAAGACAGCCACCATCAATAGAACTCCTAAGGATGCCCTCCTTGACCAGACCGTCCGCAACCTCATTACCGTAAATGTGATAAAGGGTAGAAAATGCAGCTTCAGAAGGTCTGAGGACAGTGAGGCACCAAAGGATGAAGTCTGACTTTGCCTCTGCCTGCAGTGCTTTAACTGAGCATAATGGAATGGCCTTAGCGCCTTGGGTGACCCTACCAGGAGTATACACTCCGGACGTACTTTGCCCATTCCGCCCAGGAACACTCCCCTCAACAACCACAACTAATATAGTTAAAACAGTAACGTTGGTAAACTCATCTAATTGTAATGTAAAACAATGAAGGGAAATTTTTAAAGGCTTCATTAATTTTAAAGTTGATTATTAAAATTTATGAATAATAAAAACAAATAAATAAATTCCTATAAAATGATAGAACAAAAGACAAAAATCTAAATTATTATTAAAAAACAGTTATGGGACCCTTTAAAACAGTCTGTAAAACACAGATTGAATATCACTACTTGAACATGAGAAAATATCTAAAGCTATAGAATGTAGACATGCATTTCAAATCATTAGTTAATTTTACAGATACTTTTGAAGCAAATGAAGACGAAACACAAATCTAACCTTTTCATTGTTACATTTATAAGCGTAACATACTTATTTCATCCTATTTAAAACCTATAATGCTCAAATTATTTACTTAGCAATTATTTATTAAATTCTCTTACTTCTATCATATGCATTTAAAAAGTGTACAGCACATTTTCTTTCAACAGTTACATTTACAGATATTTTATTTTCATGCAATTGATAACTTACAAGAAAATACTCATATTACCTTGTGTTTAGCAATAAATGCTTGACCTTCAGGAGAATTTATGACACGCTTTTGTTCTTCAAATGCTTCAGGACAATCACTGTCGGTCTCCAGGTACTAGAGTATAATGGAAATATCGTCATCTATATGTAAGGAGCACAGCATCCACACTAAAATCTGCTGAATTGCAAGTTGCAGCTCAAATTCAAGCACATCCACTTAAACAGAATCAAAAACTATACGAACAAATAGCATCTTCCTTTCTTTCGACGCAGGCCATCTGACCTACCCAAAAGTGTATGGTATCTGTTTAGATGGCCGGCACGGTGCTACCCAATTTAGACCAGAACCCAGTGAGGGTGATATCTACAGAGACCGTACCCTCCTTCCCTAGCACCAACCTCTCGGAAGGACTTTTGGATCTACAGATTTAATGTGCTCTTACTTTGCATAGGTATGGGAACAGTTTGAGCAGAGTCGGAAATCGAACTCAGGTCCTCTGAGTCAATCCACAAGCTCTAACCACTGGAATATTTCCACCTGAGCAAATAACATCCGACTCTAAAAAATCAATAGAGGCCATTTTGAGACTACTTTGAAATTCTTTGTCCCATTGATGCTAAAGAAAAATTAATTTTCAGTGCCTCATAACTGAGTAAAAAAAAACAATTTGATATTTGGATGAAGATATTTTATAGATTTTTAGCTCCTCTTCACAAAAACATAGAGCACTGTGCTCGGAAAATTCGATTTTGTAATATAATAACCAAAATGATGCTTGCTCACATGTGATGCCAATGAACAAGTATTGAAGCATAGAGTATATAAAAGGACACATGCCAATCAGTATCTTGCTATAACATACACTGTCATGAATTATAACATTTAAATGCCTATTTTTAGTTTTCATAAACAAAAATTTGCACAAATCATAATTATCGATTAATATCTTATATAACATATTTATTGAATGAGTTAAAATGCAATTTTATTTAACTTATTATTAAAAAAATGCTGTCATGGATATTGATACTTAGTATTTTATTTATTTTTATAAACAAAAAGTATGATGATATTTTATTACTACCTGAACAATCAGATTCAAATTGAGCGATCACCAGTTTGCCACTTTCTGAAAACAAAACCTCTATTCTATTAGAATAATTATACAGAACATATTCCATGAATAAACTGGTTTTTGAAATCTATATAAATAAAATTAAAAATCTGTAAGTCTGTTTGTCCCATCATCACGAGAGAATGGCTGAACCGAATTTAATGAAATTTTGTGGGTAGCCTTGAAATAGTCCCACTTAAAATTTAGTCTAAGTTTCGAGTTTCTAAGACCAGTGATTCTCGAGATATTAGTGAAAAACGAAACTTTGGTTTGTCTCATCATCACAGGAGAACGGTTGAACAGAATTTAATGAAATTTTATAGGTAGCCTTAAAATAGCCCCATTTAAATTTATTCCAAGTTTCGAGTTTCTAAAACCTGGGGTTGTCGAGATATTAATGAAAAACAAAACATTTTCCTAGGAGTTCTACTCTCTAACTCCCTGGTTCCTCCAAACGAAAAGGTTAAAAATCGTTTGTTTTAAACGTGAAAGTGAATTAAAACTTTATCTCTGAGTTTGGTGGGAGATTTTTTTAAGCTAATTAGTCACATTCTGAAAGCATGAATTGCTTGAAGCATGAATTTAAATGGAAAATCTATCACCATGGATTATTTTTCAACAATGAAAAGTATTAAGAAATCAAAATGGTTATTCTATTATTAGCATTTTATGAGAAAGATTCTATCTTATATCATGTTGCTCGGCAACGCAATTAAATTAAATGTGTTCGTTAATGTTTATTATTATTTTTTTTATTTGAATAATAAATAAATGGATATTAAAATATATCTTATAAATGAACGGTTTGATTTTTCTTTTAATTATATTAATTGCGGAATGTGTACATCACTTTCATTTATTTTGGCAAAGAGTTTTCAAGCTTATATATTGTATTTAGCTACTAAACTCATATATTGTGTTTAGCCAATAAATTCATTTAGCCGATTGTTGAAACAGAAAAAGAGTAGAACAGGTATATCTTCTAATACAATTTTAATATTTTCATTTTGTATATACAAACGAGATCAGGATGTTTTATTCAGATCTGCAAATTTAGAGCTACGAATTTGGCAGGATATCTCTAACTTTCCATCAATTTGGTAACTTTTCTTAAATGTTGTCAAATTGACGGAAATGTCGCCAAATTGTTAAAAACAATGCAAACTAATGAAATTTATTTTATTTGTTAAAAGATAGTACTGAAATGATGTTTTGTTAACATTCGTATGTCAGTCCAACAGTCCTACTTAGTAACACATTTAGCGAATTTTTAAAATGTCACCAAATTAATAAAAATGTTTGCAAATCCATAAAAATATCTTGAAATAGACAAAATTGAGCTAAATAAATGAAATGAATTGTGTTTCGTTAGGGGATAGTATTGTGATGATATTTTGTCAATTTGTCGCCAAGTGGGACTGTCAGTTCTACAGTCCCACTTGGCAATAAATTTGGCAATTTTTTAAAATGTCGCCAAACCTTCCATAGAGATAGCCCTATTTAGACGATATTTTTTCCACCAATTTATTTGAAGGAAATAATATCATGTCGCTTAGCAACGGATTTAAATCCAATGTGTTTTGTGGCAGACGAATTTTATTAAATCTTTTCCGATTTGAATAATAAAGATATGTATATAAAATAAATTTCATTGCCATTGCATTTTTGACTGGATAATATCAATTACGGTCTTCAGGTATTCATTATTATTATAGATATTTTTGGGGATTATTGATTCAGAGATTATCGATATTTTCAAGTTATTATGCCATTGTTTTATTGCGACAAAAATTGTTGAAACTCATATGCTATACTTTGTATGAGTAACCTTCTACAAATGCACAGGTATATCTTCTAATCTATGAGAATATAAGTAGTACAGGTATACTGGCATATATTTTGACATATATTGGAATCAAGTATGGCCTTCGGGTATGAAGATTACGGGGATTATTGATATTTTCAATTTATTACATCATCTGCTTTATTTTGGCAAAGATTTTTGAGACTCATCTTGTAATACAAGTAATCTTCTACTAACACTGGGACATATCTTCTAATCTACCACATTATAAGTACTACAGGTATATCTTCCCATATAATTTCAGCACTTTCAATTTAGCATATATTGGAATGAATTACTACCTTCAGATTTAAAGATTATGGGTTTATTGATATTTTCAATTTATACATGTAATCTACTAATACAGGTTATATCTTCTAATATTCACATATATAAGTAATAAGTAGTATGGGTCCCATACAATTTTAACGCTTTTATTTTGCACATATTGATTCAATTCCATATTTTTTGTAAATTTGCTTACAAAAGGGGCCAGGATGTTTTATTCTTCAGATCTGCCCGTGAAGATGATTTTGTATAACGAGAACAGATTCTTAAACTTCTTTTTAGGCGCATTAAATTAAATATTTTAACATAATAATATGATTAACAATGTCATTTAGCATACTGCAGGAATTTGCACATGAATGTGAATTTTAAATTTCTTTATATTATATACTCCATACGAAGAATGGGTATGCTGCTAGTTACTTATAAGAATGCTCAAGGGTCTCACTAGTTAATATAATCTGATACATCAATATTAAAACAGAATATTCTGTTATAAAATTGATGCATCAGGAAAATGCAATTCATGATTATTAAAACAAAATACTGAAATAACTCTATACCTTATCTTCAACTTTTGGAATGTATAAAACAGCTATAGGTTGCCAGTTAAGATGTTTGTCAAATTTCCAGTTCAAATCTGGTGCAAAAAAAGATGCAAGATTTGTTTCTGCACTCTTCATGCATCGATCACAGTCAGAACTTATTACATTTATCTAAAATAAAAAACCAAACGCTTGAAATAAAGGACCATTTCAGAAAGAGAAAGGAAATATATATGGAAATAATTATATTTTCATTAAATATCTTTCAAATTTAAAAAGTAAGAGAAACACATAAGTTATCCAATTACATTGAATCTTCTCTAAATGTCAACTCCTCTTAATGGCTATTTTTCCCCTAATAAATTTCAAACTTTATTGACAATGTTAATTTCCTTATTCAATGATCACATATACAGCTCTACACAACCAAGCAGTTGTTCCAATGACAAGGTAAAATGTTTTTCTTTGCATTTCAGACTAAAAAAAGGTGTGCCGTCTCAAAAATTCATTCTTTTTCTTTCCAATAATTCCTTGTATAACTATTGCTTTGTATACCCTTGTCCATCCAGTTGTAATAAAATTCAGGGTTATATTTCAGAAGGCAATAGTGTTTCTGCTTTCCACAGAAATATTCACTTTTGGACCATTAGACTAATTCTACACAATTGTGAAGCATGGCATAAAAAGGTTAAAAATCAATATTTCACATATATCACCTCTTTGATAAGTACTTCCATAAACCATTTACTTTTGTACCTTTTTATTCTTACTCCTCTAAAAATTGTTGAGTAAATTACCATTGAAAAAAGCAGTTTTAAGTTTAGAAGATTGAAATGATTGAATTATATGATTTTAATTAAATAATTGATGAGATTATAAATTCTTAAATAATACATGCATTTTATTAATTAATCTATAATCCAAAATTTAAGTATAATATCAGCTCTGTTTGATTTTTTAAATCCCCCCTATAAAATAATGACCCTTCTAAATGACCATTTGGATGGGTCCATTTGGTTTTTGGAGAGAGGATGCTGGGCATTAGGGTTATAAACTCATTTGCAAACAATAATCAAATATTAACTACAATTATGGGGTAATATGACATCCCTAACTCTAAAAAGTATATATTTTTTAAACAATTTAATAATACAATCTAGAATGTTTTATTTATATTTATACAAAATTTATACATATGTGATATTAATTATGACTGAAATTTGGTGCTTTTAATTACTTTTTATAACACCTTTCAGCACCAATTTAAAAATCTATCTTGAGAATTGTGTTAAGTTGGACTCTTAAACAGCTTCATTCAATTTCTTATTTGCAGTGATGAAATATACAATACTTGCCTTTTCAAATGATGAGTAATAGAAGTTTTATATACCTTTAGTATATAAAACTTCTATCACTCATCAGCATATATATGAGTTTTAGCAAACTTGTTAAAACTCATATGTATGTTAATACTTTATATACCTACTAAAATAAGATATTTCTTTCTTGTGAGGAATATCTTACCTGACAACTTAGGCAAGTAATAGTTATTAAATTGAATCAAAAACCTATGCAACAGCTAATGCAATTCCATTGCCCAAATCTTTCACTATTGCTCAAAATGCTTAATTTATTACAATGTTTGATTGCTTGTGTTGTGTTTGAAAGTTAGAATAAAACCTGCTGTGTTTAAAAGAGATAAAGGAAGACATTGTATTTAGTTTAAAGAAAATAAGTTTATTAAATTGCAACTTCAAATTAATTCAAATTAACAAATACAAAAAGCTGCTCACAGGCAAGCAACTCAGGAAGAATTAACATTAGAATTTTAGACAGACATTAGAATTTTAGAATTTTATCAACTTAGTTAGAATTAAGGAGTTAGCATAAAAACTTTACTCAAAACAATCTATTTTAAATTCCATCAGAAAATTATTAACAAAAATATTAAATTTAAAAGAATTTTAGAATTTTCCCAGGCTCTTAAAAAATTATGAAGGTTTAGATATTTGCTCTCAGAATGAAGTTTTAAAATTTTAAATTTACAGAATAAAATCTGATTAAATACATTTCATATATTGAGAATTTAAGAAATTAGGAGTTTAAATAAAACTTTAATATTCACCCGGCTGGGTCATCAGACAGGGGGAAAAGTTCCAATAGAGGAGTTTCACAGGGATGACAGAAATTTTTCTAAACCAGATTTCTTGGGATCAGGAGAAAATTCATCAGCAGAAGCCTAACAACTACTTTTCTGGAACTCTAGGATCTTCTTAAATCAGCCGTCATCGCCAGACGCTACTTCCACATAACTCGCATAATACATCTTACCACACATTTTTCCGAGAGTCACTTCCGGAATTACGCGATAAAAGCTCGAAAACCCATCATTTAAATTAAAACAACAAGTGTTAAAAAAAATAATGCGAGAAACTTAACGTTCCATAGGAAAGCTCGCGTGAAACATAAGTTCCATTCGAAAATCAACAGCACGCTTCTCGCGCTAACTTAAACGAGGGATTCCAACAAAAAACTGAAACCGAAAAATTCTGCGCACGTATTTATACGTGCGGGAAAAGGGGAAGAAGTTTAGACAAACGGCAGCAATTAAAATCCGCTTACCGAAATTAGAATTGCCAAGATAAAACTCAAAATTCCGAGAGCAGACGATCCTTAAAAACGCGAACCAATTAAAATAATTCACGAATTCCAAAGAGGCGCGAAAAACGCTTAGGTGGCGCATCAATTGCAGTAAAAAGCCCGCAAAACAGGATTCCAAAAATGGCCGCAACTGAAATTTTTGAATTGCACTGAAACATGGAAATAACTTGAAACTGTAGAAGAAACGGAATTTCTAACCAAAATGGGAAAATGAGACATCAAATTAAAGGGAATTTTAAGGGGAATCAAATAAATAAATAATTTTTATAAATTACAAATCAAAAGTAATATTAATTTAGGGAATGGAACATTTTTAATTAAGAATATTATAAAGAAAATTAATTTAGAAGATTAAAAATATTCTAATTAAAGAATAAACGAAAAAGCCAATAAATATTATTTAAATATTACCAAATTGAGAATATTGAGCCAGGGAAAAAGAAATAAAAGTAAATTTCAAACCTCCAAATTACATAAATTCTAAAGCAACCCAACACTTGAGATTTTTGGTGTGTTAAAAATAATTTTATGGTAAATGTACTAGGGGGTAACATTCAGGAAATTTTTAGTAATGTTTTTATTTTTAAAATGTACTGTTGATTTTATGCAAGATTAGCTAAATAAGTGTGCACCCACAAGCACTTATTTAGGATTCATTAGGAGATTATTTGGGGCATATCAAAAGAGCTTATTGTGGGGATATTACATGCATACAGAGGACAAAAGATGTATTTAGAATGTAGTACACAATCATACTTGGGCATAGTGTGCAATGCACATAGTGCTAAGCCCAAGAAAAATTATACATTTATGCAGTGGACTAAGGCATGTTTAGATGCTTGTTTAGGATATATTACTTCCACTTGATGGGCAGGAAGCAGCCGTGCATGTGCTACGGGCAATTAGGCCTTTTGAAAAACTTAGTGAATTAATTCCTGTTTAAATCCCGGGCACATTTTCTAGAACAGATATACATTTTTTAATTTTTAAAGGATTCCAAATTACTGAAACACTAAAAAATTTGTTAAAACAAAACATACAAATTAGTAATAGTATCAATTGTTTTCAGAAGACAGAAACAGCCTCCTTTAAGATCCAAAGACAAAGCAATCACACCAATAAAAGTTAGCAAACATATGTCCACTAAAGCCAAACCACTCTAATAAAGGTAAGCAAGCATCTGTACTTACCTTTGCTGGCATGGTTGCCGTTTTGGATCCTGAAGAAGGCAACTTTTTTTTCCCCCACAAAAACCAGATGACACCATTATTAATTTATTTTGTGCTGTTTCAATGATTTTTTTTTTCTACTTTGAGTTATTTTTGCAGCAGTTTAAGTGATTTACTTTAAATCACATGAATTTTGAAAGAAGAAAGAACAGGATAAAAAAAAAAGTATAGTTTTTATAGAAAACACAGCTTAATTTTTAGCTTAAAGCTTCATTTTTCAGTACAAGACCCAAATCTGGAAAAAAATTTAAATTATTTTGTCCATGAACTATACTCTTTTACAAGATATGTATCTATGTATGTCTGCAAATAAATTAATTAATAAGTTCAATTTGAATTTAAAACCTATTTTATAAAGAAAAATATATATATTTAACTAACACATACTTCATTTGGACTTGATGTAGTAAAATTTTCATACATGTTTCTTAAAAATTTTCCAAGTGCATAATGCTGCTTTCTTCCAAGCTGAAATAAGAAAATTATTTTTAAACTAAAATGGTAATATATATATATGATACAGAAATTTTAAGCCTTTCACAATAACACACCCTTTTCTTTCATAATTATTATTCCAAATTCCTATTTCATGTCAAGCATGTAATGCAACTACATTAAATTCTATCCCACACCACTAATATTAACAGTCTGCCAGCCTTCCTCTTTTCCTCGACCATAACATAGGATGATCACTAATCTTAACCTCTACGTAAACGTTCTCATATGAAACTGCTTCCCAATCACATTTTTAAAGCCTAAAACACGAAGACAGCATGTGCCCCAGGCCTCATATCCCTCCTCCTCTGATGTAAATGTAATTCGTACACTTGTGTGTGAACCAACACAGACTGCACTGAGATTTGGTGAGAGCTGGTTGACGGTCAGAAGTCATCCAGGATATGTAACTACATCTATTTCTAGTGTCACCTAATAAAGTAGATTTTTTATAACGTAAACATCCCTTCTCTGGACTATTTCCACCAATATTACGCACACACATATATATATATATATATATAGTATATATATATATATATAGTACATATATATATAGTACATATATATAAATTAAAATAACAAATACGAAAGTGCAGGAGTGTAAATCAGTAAACACAATATCAAACCGCGGGCAATATAATAGTGTGTATGTAATAGCAAAAAGCAACGAGGAAGGGCCGGAAAAGCTGAGCACGGTGAGGCCAGGACAAGGAAAATACATTAAAGAATAGTATATCTGCCAGAAACGTCTTCAGGGGCACATTCTAGACAGATATACTAAAATCTGTTGTTTCTATGATTCCATAAAAACACATGATTAAAATTTTATTCAATCTGTGCCCAACAACGGAATAAACGAGAATAACTGAAAAAATACCAAATACAAAATTCAACCCTAAACCATAAAAAACCACATAATCATAAAAAATCACATAATCATAAAAAATATAGCGCATAAATATGCAAAACAGAATTGCAACTCACAAGTCAGAAGGCCGCCAACGTAAATAAACTGCATGGACGTCCACCACGTGCACCAGCACGAATGCTCACCACGCGAAATACCACGTTGGAATAAACCGGACCAGAGAAAGTGGAAGTAGTGGTACTTAATTTCGGAGAGACAAACCCAAGAGTTCAGAAACTAACCGAGAAGTGACCACTATTACCGAAAACGCTTAAAGTATGGATAACACTGTTTTTTGAAGCCGTAGCCTGTTTTTATTTTATTTGCTTTTTAGATATCGGCCTTAACGGTTTTATGAGTGTTTTAAACTTTTTTCTTTACCCACCGAGGAGTTTTTCTTTTTTAAATTTTTTGCACGTTTTTAGTGTAATCAAAATTACTCTTTTTTTTTTAAATTTCCACATTTTTATTTTTGCCCGCCGGGGCGGTGTTTATTTTATGGTGTTTCCACTACAATTGAATAACGTACTTATACTACGATCTACAAATAAGGTGGGAAAATTGTACATATAGCATAGACTTTTGAGACGATTAATATATGATAGTGTACATTTATTACTATCCAGGCATTTGATACGGAGCAAATAGCTAATGATTAGATTTTTAAAAACTTGGTTACTAAGGCAAGAAGAATAATGAGGGAAGAATTTTACATTAAATTTAAATTGATGTCTCTTATCATAAATAGTAGTATTGAATGAGTTACTTTGTATATCAATGGTGATATCAAGATAATTTACAGATTTGGAAGGGTGGGATTCATTAGGTATTAATTCAAGATTGGATGGATAAATATTAAGTGTGGGTAAAGAATCATGTGCATTATGAAAACAAAGAAAAACATCATCAATGTAATGAAAAATAGAAATGTTATGAGTGAACAAAGTGGATTGTCTTTCGTAAAAGTAACGCTACATATTGGCGAGCATCGAGCTACTAGTGGATCCTTGCGGTACTCAATCGTTTGGAGGTATACAGCATTACCATGTATAAGATAGTTGTGAAAAAGAAAAAAATGCAATAAATTATTAAAGGTAGACGAGTCATATTTGGTAAGAGTATTTAATTTGAATAGATCGAGGAGTTGTTTAATGATAGAGAATAAATCTTTTAAGATGATGTTATTAAAAGGATCTTTAAAATCTAAAGTTTGGATTGAGTCTATGGTACTAAAGGATTTCAGTTTTTGAATAAGTTCATAGCTATTTCTGATGATGCAATGTTGTTCTTTGGAAATTGCATGAAATAGAATGTTTAAAACTTAAGTTAGTATATATATATATTCAGATAGATAAGTTACTAACTAGTATTTTGCATGTTTATATATCGTATATATTAGTGTTTCCCCTAGGCATTTTCAGGAGGGCGCAGCGCCCTGCCCATTCTTTTATAACGATAAATGTGCCCTGCCCATTTTTTACAGTAATAAAACGCACCGTGCCCGATTTTGTACAAAGGTAAATGCACCCTGTCCCTACCGTTTTTTAATAGCGATGAATGCACCCTGCCACCGTTTGCTTAAAAAAAACCTCAAGACTCATCGAAAATTTCTTCCTTCCACTATTGATACGTAGGAGCATGATTCATTATTTTCTGGTTCCTGGCGTCATCTCTGAGAGCAGGGGTCACCCCCGAGAGCATCTCCTACAATCGGGGGTGATGTTCCCGGATGATCTCTTCTGGAATCTTCATGCAGAAGACATCCCCCCCCCCCCCCCCCCGACCTCTTCGTATCTTTCTAAATACCTTGTTCGTATCCATACCTTTGTTGATGAACGAGTTGATAAAACCTCCTCCGTCCTGTACCTCCTAGTCTTCCTCCGAACACATGTGAAGAAATCCTTGTTTTTCATATGTTTTTCATGCTCTATGCTATTTGCGTTACGTGTGCGAGTATTACCGTATATACTCGCGTAAAGTCGACTTCGCGTATAAGTCAAACCCTACTTTCAGAGAAAAAAAATCCAAAACTCGCGTATAAATCGATTCCAAAAAAAGAAAATAAAATTTTCCATAAATAATTCAAAAACACTTGAAATAATAATAAAATTTAATTTCCATAATAAAAACTTCATCGGAACTCTTTAAAGTCGGATTCAAAAGGCCTATGACATATGAGCATTGTTTCCCATCCATTTTGGGGAAGCTTATTCTCGTGTGACAAGCTCTAGGCATTCTTTTACTCCCAGCACGCAGTATCCTCAAAACGGACGCAAGACCTCGCACCCTGTCTCTCAAGCCTCCCTTGACCCACCGTGCAATCAAACAATATCTGGCTTCCTTCCGCGCCTGTTATTTGAGCTGATTTTTTTGTTAACCCCCAACACAGTAGAAATTAGAAACTCTTCAATAAACAAAACAAAAAAAACACTTTGAACTTAAAATCCTGCACTATAGGTTTAAACAATCCATGATACAGAATTATTCCTGAAAAGAACCATTTTTTGTCGAAAACAATCAGCCGTAATCCGAGAAGCGACTGATAAACTTCGAACGAAAATATATGCATATTTTCTGATGACGCGATACACTGGTAGTCGGGAGCATTCGGGAGGACAGTGACTCACAGGAGAGTTTTGAAGTACAGAGAAATTCGGAGTGCGCGATTGCGTAATCACTACCACATCGTTTTAGGTTGGATTGTCTTGCGAGAAAAAAGAACTTTTAGACTTACGATTTTTTTCCTTTTATTTAGACTCCGCGTATAAGTCGACCCCCCCCCCCCCCACACACACACACACACACACACTTTGAAGCTTTTTTTCTTGTCACAAATTTCTCGACTTATATGTGAGTATATACGGTAGTACTTATGCATGTAATGTGACCTAGATTTTGATTTTATTTTAACCACTGATTTTGCTGCTAAAATCTGTGTAGGCTATATTCATAAAATCTAATTTAACAAAATCAATATTAGTTATTTTGAATAATTTGGAACTGGTTTATTAAATATATATTATAAAGAGCTGAATTCAATGAACTAGGCTGTGATACCAATGAAAAAAAAAAGACCCCGTTCATTAAAAATTGCCCCTTTCAAGTTAAAAAATGCCCCTTTCATTCAGCTACAGTGCCCTCTTGAAACTTTAATGATAAAGAATTCAAGATATAACACTAGGTAGGAAAAAGTTTATCTTCAAGGTCTCTAAATTATCTAGGGATACTGAAAACTTATTTGTCTACTGTAAACAACTCAATAGATAACATTTCTAAGTCATGATCTTTAATCATATTTGCTTACTTACAATCAGTAGACAAGAAACTGAAATAGTTAAGGTAATTAAAAATATACGGCTGAATATCTGACAATTATCAATTCAAGATATAACACTAGGTAGGAAAAAGTTTATCTTCAAGGTCTCTAAATTATCTAGGGATACTGAAAACTTATTTGTCTACTGTAAACAACTCAATAGATAACATTTCTAAGTCATGATCTTTAATCATATTTGCTTACTTACAATCAGTAGCCAAGAGACTGAAATAGTTAAGGTAATTAAAAATATACGGCTGAATATCTGACAATTATCAATTTCGTAATATTAAATAAGATTGATATTCTTGCAGTACTTGTTTAGAATACAATCTGTTCTACATATTTTTCAACAAAAAAGTATTTTTCAATAATATAAAATGTAATTTTGACTTCATAAATATGCAAAATTTGTCATTTCTATCACTGTCCCAGTGATGATTTGAGTTTTCCTCTCCTAATTACATCAGTAAAACACAAATAATGGAAATAAATTAATGCTGTTTAAGAAATTATGATTTCAACTTATAAAAAACCCTTATTTTTAAAAATATCAATGATATTATTTATCAAAATTGCTGATATAGTACATTCGTCTCTCAGAATCAGTAACATTATGATGTTGTCCAGAAAATCATTCTTTCAAGTGATGACATCAGTGATTTTAAATAAATTAAAGAACACTATTTAGGGTTTAATTCATTTATTTGATGTTTCAGCTGCTGGCTATTAACAGACACATGAAAAACCCAACTTTATTACTCATTTATGATAAGTATATTTATTACCTGTCATTTCTGACATACATTTAGTAATTATTAATAATGAATGAAAATTAAAAAACACTGTGTATCTTGTCAGTGCATAAAAACAAGTTATGCATAGTGTATGCATATAGTGTATACTTTGATTTCTAATGTTAGTTTTGAATCCCAAGCAGAAGAAAAACAATGTATTAGAAATCTTAAAAGATATTTCCAAGAGCTTATTCCAAGCAAAAATTTCTAGATACTATAAATAATGTTAAAAAACGTTTTTTAGAACCTAAAAACTGACAACTATCAGAAATTCAGCCATATATCAAAGCTCCTAAAGAAATTATATTTAACTTAAGCATTATTTTGATAAAGGAATACTAGGGGAAATGAAATGCTAAGCTTCATAAGGAAAATTCTCAGTTTAATTCAACAACTTCTTTTACTTATGAACATTTTCTTTAATAGTAAAAAGCATAATTATGAGAGAATTGTACCATGGTTAATTTTCCAAGACCTTCAACCCAAAAATTTTCTGGATTTGGATCATTTGGATACAGTTCAATGGGTGCACGATCTCCATGCCTAAAAAGCTAAGAAAATATAGAGAGAAATGCATAAAGATATATATAAAAAATAATATAATTTAGAATATTCATTCATAATTAAATTTTTCGCTAGATTGATAAATATAAAAAAATAAATATATCAAATTTTAAATGCTAACATTTTGTACTGTGAATGGTTTTAGCACCTTGAAAAAATGGAATGAAATGTGGACATAAGTTTAAATGCATTTATAAAATAGTGTTGCCATGGCTGTAGAATATATATCTATATATCCATCACTGATAAAAAAAAAATCCTCAATTTAGCAGCTTGTGGGCTTAATTTTTAGTATACATTATACATTTCTACAGCCAGCATAAAAGTTATTTCTTACATGAACGAATTTTGATTAGGCTTTCAAAATGAGTTACATGCAGTATTATCTAATTTAAAGAAATAACCACTAATTTATTTAATTAAGTGCTTCACAAACTTTAAAACTTCGCACCTCCTTCCAACAGTTCTATCACGAACAATGTAGATAAATACGAAATGCAATTTTCAGTTCATTGATCATAAAACGAATTATTTTAAAATATATCTAGTCGGCAAAATAAAATTCACAAGTGTGAAAAAAAGGTGAAAAGTTATTTTAATTGTAAAATATTGTTTTCTCTTTGTTACATTAAAATTTTATCTACGAAAATAAATGAGCAAAATATGGCATCTTACAATTTGCACAAATAGAAGTTTGGAATCTTCTTTAGCAAAAACATGACAAGCATGAAAGAATAAAATGTAAAATATAATTTTGACCATCATTGTACGATGTTAGCCAAAATACAAATAGCGTAACAGCTGTTAGAAATAAATCATATTAAGTTAAAGGTTAACCAAACAACGTTAGCTGTTTGCATTTGCGTGACTTTCTGTTGACAATCATTTTATTGGTTGAAACACTGGACAAGCTGAGTTGTATAATTGCACCACCTCCATGAGCATTTAAAATTTATTTATTGAGAAAACTAATACAATATAGTTGTCAAATGATATTTTATAAATGATTTGAGCTACTACGAAAATTAGCAGAGCCAAACTGCGTTGAAGTCATCATTTATAGATTTCTTATCGATTAATTAATCAATGATTTGGTAAGAAGACAGAGAGAGTGTTGTATACGAATGGCGGCCTACACATGTTGGCAAGATGTTTTGGATGACATTACAAATCGAACAAGAAAAACAAAATCATTATTGCGTTTTAGCAAATTGAAAACTAATGAAGACAGAGTTGATTTCTGTCTGAAAGATGACGTTATTAGGTACCGTTTTCTGTATTTATAGTGGGAAGCCATTAAAATATTTGAGAAATGGTTAATCATTTTAAAACGTTTAGATTCAAACTTAGTAATTTTTAAGATGTCAGCTCAGATGTAAAATTAACATTTTTCCGTATGGTTTTAATAATTAGTTATAATTTCAGCTGCACCTAAAAAGAGGTTACATGCTCTCTCAAAATATTTACGAAAATACCGATAAGAAATCACTTGAATTAAAAATACCATTAATTGTTTTGGGATCTACTTAAGATAAAAATTATAATTGTGAAACGTTTGACGCTTTAAGATACAGCCCAATGATTATTCTGCCATTAGTTAAGTAACAGGTTTGACCTTCTTCATTTGTCGATCGGATTCTGTTGATGTTGTTGAAACCCAGACCGTCCGACCTACCAGAAAGGTGTAAAAAGACTATTAGTATTTCCCTTTGTGAGATGCAGTTAAGATTTGCCTTTCTACCACTTAAAGATTTCGTTATTATCCCATTACTGTATTTTATAAAAGAGTGTATCAGTAATGATGTACCTACCAAACTCGATTCCATTCTGTGGTGCAAGCCCACATTAATAATAAGGCTCTAATATTACAACAGAAAATATATTTCATTAGACCGAGGATTGAAAAACAGAAATCAAATAGACTATTTCATCTGTTTACGATTACAAAACTAATATAGATTACTTTAATCTATGGTGCAGGGGCGGAACCAGAAATTTTTTTCAGGTGGGGTGCCAAGCAAGAAAGCCAATTCACACTTATTTCATGAAATTTGTGGTCGGGTTGGGGCATGCCCTTGAATGAACTTGTAACACATTGAGAAAAATTTTATTTATATCATTTTATATCTCGTACATGTTCTAAAATCTTTATTTTTTCATATCTCAGCCATGAGTCTTTACAAATTAAATTCCATTTCTTTTGTGGAAAATTGATTTATTACTGCCTCTACATCAACTCAAACATGGGAATGACAATTCATCAGGGCAAATCCTGTCAATCAGTCTTCTGCCATTCGAGACCTCAATCAAGTTCAGTCTTTGCTCTGGTGTGATAATTGACACCTGCAGTGTGGTCTTGTTCTTGTACACTTGAATGAGGCATGGGTAAATACCTCTATCTTCCCTCAATTTCTCCAATAAGCCAAGTTAAAAAGTCTTTTATCTTACTGAAATTTGGCTCCTGGCGGAGTTTTACTTCTGCAACAACTTGTACGATGTCTGGGTCTCAATCGTGCAATACCATGAGGTGGATGATGCTTTGATGCTCCTTTGAAGTATGATTTAACATCCTTAAACTCTAATTTTTTAAATGATTTGAAACCATTTGGAGATGAAGATATTTAATAGACCCTTCAGCGAAAATTTTCTTAACATCCAATGATGTATTTGAGCAAGAAATACAAACAGCCCACTTCCAGTACGCTATTGATGAGAAGTCTTCTTCCACTAAATTATTAACTTAGGGCTGCTGACTACCAGCTAGCCTTGGAATGGTTAATTCAGCTCTCAACTCCTGCTTTCCTCCTCCATTGTTAATTCCGCATAGAACTTCTCAACACTCCTTTAGCACTTTGACCATTTGCTGAATTTTTACAGTGACTTCGTGTGCATTTAAGTTCTTCTTCTGTAGAAACTATAGTCAATGGTTTGATTATGACAATTAAATTACTCGGCGAAAATAT
Organism: Amaurobius ferox; assembly: GCA_951213105.1. Classification (NCBI taxonomy): domain Eukaryota; kingdom Metazoa; phylum Arthropoda; class Arachnida; order Araneae; family Amaurobiidae; genus Amaurobius; species Amaurobius ferox. Next base: position 175,183,903 of record OX578135.1, on the reverse strand, counting down.
GACTATTATGAATTCACAGTGTGACCTTTGAAAATAAGATTTGCTTTGGTTGCTGTTTCCATGTAATGTCATTGTGTTAATTTCACTAAGGCTATTGTGTTAATTACAATGAGCAGCAAATCAATTTTGAACTGAAGAATTGAATCCTGATACTAATCCTATCGGGTCCAACACTGTCCGATCAAGGAGTAAACACAAATGATCTCTCAGTACTTCATATCTTTTGCATGGCATTGAAAAAAGAGATAATTTCTTCTATAGTTTCTAGGTCATTCCTGGTGGGAGGCACATTACAGTAACTAGAAATTGCCAAATTGAGATGATAATTTTTGTAAGGACAAAGAGATTCATTCACAACTTCCCTTTTAATTTCTGTCACACCCTACACAGTTGCGAAACATTTACTGGGAATCTATTAAAACCAGTCGCAATGCAATGATTCAGATCTAGTTCCAGTTCTTTTGTAAATTTAAAAGCACTTTTCCAATAAACAGAACTTCTAATTGCCCAGTCTCACTCTTATGTCAAATGTCTTCTGGAAGATCCACAAAACCTACAATACTTTTATTTACAATGCCATTTGAGACATACCACACTATTAAACCGAGTTGTGACTTGGGAGATTCATCAGTGATTTTGTTAAGTGTTATACTGTAATACTTTTATTCCCATACCTCTTGTCATAATCTCTTTCAAGATCTTGGAACTAATGTAGATTATCAATTTATTGCAAGTCATTTTAATGTTGTGTTTGCAGGGGATTTTTCTAATTAATTTTGTATAATATTATCTCCTCTGTCAATTCAAAAGTGAAGGGCTTTGGGGATTCCTTGGTTCCTGGTGTGTTCTTCTCATTGGTGTCTAATTCTAATGGCCTCTCTGTGAAATATTTTGGCAGCCAAACAACAGAATCAATTTTAATATTGGATGCTGTCTTGCCATGGTCACTTCAATTTATTTCTGACAGGAGAAGCTGATCTAGTTCCGAATATCTATATTTTTGTAGAACAAATGTTTTTATGAATATATGAGCCTGTCCTAGTGTTATACAGTGTTTATTTTTTTTCTAAATAATTTTATTTTTCATGTGAGTTTTGAACACTTTTGAAATGGCTCTGTTACTAAGCACATTGTGTCCACAAACATGCAGAAAGGACCTTGTTTTGATGGAAAAAACACATGTCACTGTTTTTACTCGAAACATACTGCTTGAACTTTCCTTTGTTCTTCACAACCATGTTTTGGTTAATAAATGAAGGATACTTATAATCTGAATCATCATTCCAATGATATTTTAGCAGTATTTTGTCAACTCACTTGCTAAACTGATGCTCTGTATGCATATATACTGGCCAATGTTGTTGTTGAGACCCAGACTGTCCGACCTACCAGAAAGGTGTAAGGTAACTGTTTGGACGGCTGGGAAGTGCCACCTAATTTAGACCGGAACCCAGTGGGGGAGGCACCCACAGGGACCATACCCTCCTTCCCCTACCACCAACCTCTCGGAAGGACTTACAGACCCACATGTTTAACGTGATCGTACTCCGCGTGAACACGGCGGCAGTTTTGGGTTGGCAGTGGCTGGAATCGAACCCGGACCTACCAAGTGCAACTTCAGCGTGCTAACCACTGGGCTACCGCGCCCATACTGGCCAATGTGAAAAATTGAAACCATTGCTGATATTTAAATTACTAATTTGAGAAACAGCATGTGCACAAACAATACATACAAAAGAAAATCAAAATTAATCAATGCTGAATAGTGACCTTTCAGAATTTCAAACAACGTGATGGTGAAACAGCATTAATTGCTAAAAGCACTTTAAACACAGAGAAGGTATTCAAAATAGTATCTGATAAACATTTAGATTTAAGAAAACACTGTTAAATGTGACGCTTTAAAAAATGTGAAAACCCAAAAAGAATATGTTTATTGAGCTAAGCATAATACAACACTTTAGAAACAGTCTAAATGTAATCTTTGTCACTGCTTTTTTCCAAGAACAGCTGGTGTTAAAAAGCTTGAAATTTGTACAGTGGTCACAAGTAACACGAGCTGGGTTTGTAGCTATAGAAATCAAAAATAGTGTGAAAAGTATAAAAAACCATCAAAATAATTTTTTTCTCAAAATGAATTTAATGATTCTGATGAAAATTTCTCTAAAGTTTGTTCGTATAAATACAAATGAAATCCTATTAGTAATTTTCATGTGAAAAATCTTGCTTCCCCCTTCTCCTCAACCAGGTCTCGCTGTCTCCTCTCCAGCCCCCAAAACAAATCATTAAATTAGTCCCCCTTAAAATTCCCTTTAATTTAATGCTTCTATTTCTCATTTTGGTTAGAAATTGTGTCTGTTCTATGGTTTTCCATTATTTCCGTACGATATGCATTGAATATTCTTGCATTCCATTTCTTATTCTTGCATATGCAATCAATGCCCAGGCCCACTGAAGTTAAGTCATAACTCTTAAACAGTGCATTGTAGCATATGCAGCTCTCTAAAGTCAAAGCATAATCCAAGATCAGTTTGTTGTAGACATTGGCAAACCCCAACTCTCCCTTGGCCTTATTTATGTTACACTGTCTTGAGTTCGCATATATAAGGAATTATTGATCCTGGCATTCCCAGAATCACAGCTACTTGGTATCAACAACCACAAACTCTTTCTAATTAAAAAGGTCGAAATTGTGCGATTACAAACATTGCAGAATAGAAATTCATATTGCACCATTCATATTGCTAAGATTAGAATTTGCAATGTATGCAGGCTTTAGTACTCTATAATCTGAGTTTTAATTTCATGTTCAAGGTATTTTCCTTTTCATTTATTAAACTCCGAAAACCTTTTACTTGCCTACTATATTTAACTTTTGGCACAAAGTGCTTTCCAATTACGAAATCACGAAAAATCAAGCATAATTCAATAAAGTTTTAGTTTTTCAATAGTTCGCTCAAATCAATTCGCTCTTACTGCTCTGAAAGCACACCTAGTATACTATCTTCGAAAATTTAAGAAATGTCTTGCCCTCTGTGTATGAAAGCATCGCTAGACTATCATCGAATGTTTCTATTTTTTTTTTCATTATCCAACCAAATATATTTAATTTGTGAAACTAGATAACTCCTTCTGTGATCAAGCCATGACCTCCTCCCCCATTTTTTTTTTTAAATTTCTATATGCTTCCTTGAGTTAACTAAGATCAGCTTATATTTCCTACTTTATATTCCTATTTTGTCGGATTATTTTAGGCATTTCATTCCTATAATTTTTTTTTTTATTTATTTATTATATTGTTATTTTCTAATTTTACATTTTAATTTTTTTATTCTGCCGTGAAATCACGTTCTTGGGAAGTACATGTGCCCCCTATGTCTATTATTCATTTGGATTTTTGTGAAAATTCTCAAGTTCTATATTATGTAAAATCGGGAGTCTATTTACAAAAATTTTGAATCCATTTATGTATTCTTCCTAAGTTTCAAAATCAAACTCTTTCTAAAAATCACAGTTTTAACTGCCAATCAATAGAACATCCAATTAATAGAACACCTTCAAAAATTCTAAAACAGGGCCTTCACAAAATGCAATGTTTAAAAACAGACTTAATTCATACAATTATGTTTAAAAAGACAAACTTTTTCTCAATATCCTGTTGAATTTAGTTAATGTTGTAATTAGGTATATTTTTATTCCTAGTTAAAATTTGTAAATGTGAAATATTTTCCTTTGTTTAATATCAAAATTTACTCCCTAGATAAAGTATTCATGTAGTAGATTACTGGACATAGCTAATTATATGAATGAATGAATGACATGACATGAAGGCAGGTGGCTCCAGGAGAGCTCAGCACATCGACCAAAGGTCTATTATTGTACTACCCCAAAAAGCGAAGGTCCAGAAGAAAAGAGACCAGTAGCCGAAGCAAAAATAAGCAGGCACTTGGCAGGAATGTCGTACAACTCCCAGGGTTCAATCGCATGTCGACCCATGTGTTCGAACCTGTGGGCGGAGAACACCTCGCATTCACAGAGTATATGTGCATAAGTTTCTTCGCTATAGTTGCAGCCTTTGCAAAGTGAATCCTTCATGGCACCCATAATATTTAGGTGTCTTTTAAGGGTGCAGTGCCTAATAAGGAGCCCAACAGCCCTTCTGAAGATAATTATATACACCAATGACTTTTAATAGTAATATAAGTCAGTAGCATAGCGTGAGATTTTTGGCTGGGCAGGCAAAGTGATTGGCATTTTAAATTGAAAAAGGTTTTGGTATTACAAGTGAAATTTATATTGGAATTCATTCTTTCAATAAGTTTTATTTCCTTGGTGAGTAAAATAAAATAATTTAACATCAAAATGCAGAGTATACATGAAATTGGTGAAATTTTAAAATGTTACCTATGTCTTATGAATACATGTACAGATATAACATTTTGAACAGAATAGATATAACATTTTAAATATTTTCATATTTCTAAGTTAAATGAACTTTTAAAACCATTATATTAAATAGGAAGTAAAAATATATTAAAATAATATTAGTAAGTGCAAGAAAAAAAGAAAACGGTGTTGTTGATATAAAGAGAACTAACAAAATTAAATAATTCAAAAGAATGCACTGAAAATTAGTGAGAAATAAATCTTGAACGTGCAAAATTAAGGAAAACTTGAGAAACGTATATAAGTACAAATGACGCAATAAAGCAGCACTGTGTTATTTGTGCTTATATATGTTGCTCAAGTTTTCCTGATCCTTCAAAGTGTATTTTACTTATTGAATAACAAACTTAGTTGAAAATCACTGCACTTAACAATGTACTTGAACAAATTTGTATATTAATTATTTACAAATACTGTGAAGATTTAAAAATATCTTATATTCTAATTACAATTTGCTAAAAATGTGCTAGAAAAATTATCAATTGCTTTTGTCTGATATTCTCAGGTAGCATATTTCATTCACAAAATCAGATTTATTCTTTCTAAAACACCCAAATATGCAAACAGATACTCAAATAAGACATCTACTTTACAAATTTCTGAAGGTTAATAGTAGCCATTAGTGCATTACTTCGTCCTGATCTTATTTAAAGTTAGATGATTGTCAAGTGCTTTATATTCTTTAAAATTACTAAAAGTTTTTATTTAAGATTAATTAATAGAATCACGTTTAACCCAAAATGGCCGATCCATTAGCCTTTCATAAAAAAATTTCTGTGCATCCCTTCATTAGGGAAACTTAACATTCAACATCCAATCATTGTCATAAGGCTACACCTTTTCTAAAGCTAGCCTCCAACTCCCTATGTTCATGAAGGAAGGACTTACAAGGTAGGAGGTTTTAATACCATGATATTAATAATACAACAGAAAAGCTGAACACGATTAGCTTCCAGTTGTGGTTTTAATGGAAAGGATACATTTTAATAGGAAAAAATACTTTGAAATGCGTTTTAAACTTAAGATACATGAAAAAGAATGATAAACTAGTAAAAGTAAAAAGTATTTCCAAAACCATGTACGTTTTCGAGGACCATACCTAGTTCAGTGATACTGAAATTCTATGTTTCTGTGTACATAACTGTACATTGTATTATAGAAATTATGCACATCGCCCGACGTAGAAGAATATAGAAAATAGATCAAAATTTAACAATAAGTAATGAAAACAAAATAAATAAACCAGATACAAACCATGTTGTAATAAAAGAATAATATTTTATGATTAAAAAGAATAAGAATAAAATAACAAAGAGAGTTACCACTTGCTTTGGAAACATTTGAAGTGAATATTGCCAACTAAAATAAATATATATATATATATATATATATAACAGAAAAATTTCAATAAATGATCAATCTCTGGTATATATAATACAAGTAAATTAAAATTCTTCAATTATATATATATAATATATAGGGTGTCTAGTGCTATCGGTGCCCAATGGCTTTTTCCTCAACCGTTAGTCACAGAGATACACTTTCAATTGCAAAAATATTTTAAATTTTAAAATCTATTATCTTAGAAACAGTTTAAATCAATAAATGCATTTCTGAAAGAAATATGAAATATAAATTTTTATACAGTCCCCCGGTCCTACCAATTATATTTAGGAAAATCATCCTCGTGCAATTTTATGTAAAAAAAAAACCTTTTACATCCAAAATTGGCCAATTTACAGCTGTTTAAATTTGGAGCACTTTTTGTGCTGAGAAACGGCCAATATGGTCCCTGATTGGTTGGTTGCCTGGAGAAAGTCCTTGATTGGTTGGTTGACTGAAACGGGACATTTTTATGCATAGAAAAATGACTTAAGTCATAAAGTTTAATGCTTGATAACTCTGAATTTTGGTCATAAAAGGAAGATTTTTTTTTTATTTTGCATGAAATTGTATGAGGATCACTTTTCTAAATATAATTGGTATGACTGGGGGACTGTATAAAATTTTATATTTTGTATTTATTTCAGAAATGTATTTATTGATTTAAACTGTTTCTAAGATAATAGATTTTAAAACTTAAAACATTTTTGCAATTGGAAGTATATCTCTGTGACTAACGGTTGAGGAAATAGCCTTTGGGCACCGATAGCACTGGGCACCCTGTATATATAATCACAGTATGAAGACAGAAACACAGCTCCTTTTAGTATTTCTGAGCCAGAGATGGCCTTTGAAGATATCCATGATCACAAAAATATTCTATTTGGGTTTTTCACTTTTCATTTTCTCCACTTTCACTTTACAGTGTTTTTCTATCTTGAGATTCCACATTTTTTAGTAATGATTCTGACTTTACACCACTAATTACTCTTTCTACTAGTTGTTATTCAACTATTTACATTTTATTGCCAATTCACACTGTGTATTCTGCCAGGTGAAGGGGCTTTGAACATATATATATTTTATCCATCAAAAACCTTTCCTATTACACATCACTGAGTTACTCCTTTTAGTGTCATGTTTAGTATATTGGTCTGAAATGTCAGGACAGAGCATTTACACTAATCAAACTGAAATTGCAATACCATGAAGAAGTTGGTGTATCCTTATGAAATTTACAGAATATAATTGTAACATATATATGGAGATGTGCAAATGATCAAAAAATCATACCTGGAAAATGAAAACATGGAACTTTATTGACCCGCCAGCGGCTATGTTGGATTGAATACAACGAGGCATCCCATCAGTGAGATGGTCAATGGTGTGCTAAGGGATGGCATTCCACACAGCATGCAATTGGGCTTGTAACTGAACATGGTTTGCTGGAATTGGGAGTTCTCTTAATCGGCGACCCATGATGTCCCAGATATGCTCAATTGGCGACAAATCCAGAGAATATGCTGTCCAAGGCAGGATATCAAAACCTTGTAGATTATTCATAGTTACCTGTGCAGTATGTGACCTTTCATTATCCTGCTGAAAAAGCAATCTAAGCCTCCTTGACAGATATGGCTGTGCTACAAGTCTCACAATGTAAGAGATATATCGTTGTGCCATGATATTGCCAGAAGCATGGACCAAAGTGTTCATCCACCAAATATTATACCCCTCCATTCCATGGTACCACTTAGGGGGACTGTGTGGCGACTGATAGAAAAAGCTTTCTGGTGGCTTTGTTGTAAGCACCACCATTCGTGAGTACGGCCATCTGGCATGACAAAACAGAATCAGGATTTATCCGTGAACAAAATGTTTCATCATTCTGTCGACCAATTGCATCTTATTTGACACCACTGGAGTTGACGTAACCAGTGATGATATTGAAACAGTAGGGGTCGAAAAGGTTGCCTACCAAATTGTTTCGAATTATTTGCGTCGAAACCACTTTACCTGTAGTGTGGGATAAATGTCATAACACAGTTGCTGTGGTAAATGGTTCCCACGCAACACTTCTCAGAAGCATATGATCTTCATGTGATGTGATACACCTGGAAGCTCCACTACCTGATCTTTGTGTTTTTTCGTTGTCTCTCACAAACTGTAACATACACCTTTGAACTGTGCTCACATCACGACCCAATAGTTCAGCGATCCTTCGAAGGCTCATTCCACCTTCACGTGAAACAATGATTTGTTGCCGTTCCATTGATGACAACTGAACGTATGCAGTATGTCAACGTACTCTTGGCATACTATTATGAATTTTACAACCTGAAACCAATGACGCTACAATGTAGGTGTGATATCGCTCCTCCTTGACCTGACACTTTTATGCTACTCGGCAAGGTGTTGCATCACTATGCGTAATAAAACTGTGATCATTTGCATATCTCGCCTTGCTGTTTCCATTGCCTGATTTACATAAAGCTATACCTACAACTTTATGGTGTTGCAATTTCAGTTGTGAGCAGTGTAAGTATGTGACCATTGACTTTTGGAGTTAATTGATCAATCAGCAATTTAACCCTTTTATCCATCTTAAAACTACCTTTGAATTGAATTGATATGGGATGAGTCATAAGTATTTGGTAACAAGCAAAATAAAATTATTACTATATATATATATATATACAAACAGACAAAATATATACATATATATATACAGTGGAATCTCATTACAATGAATTTCTAGGGACCACAGTAAAAATTCATTATTTTGAAAACTTCGTTAAAGTGAAAATTCAAAATGGCAGACATTTTAAAAAATGGAAGGTATAGTAAGGAACATTATAAAACCATACTATGTGCTACAATATATTTTAAATTATATACAAATACTTCATTTTTTTGTTGTCATTAATCAAAGATGCATTTTCGAATAAAGAGGAATAAATTTATCGCATACATATTTAAATTATGTAATTGTATTGATTGTAGAAACAGATTCTTTATGTAAAACATAATATAAAGCAAATCAAACATACCTAAAACTGCAAGTGGCCTTATTTCCAGGATAAGAAGATTTAATTACATATTCGAAAAAGTCAGAAATTTTTGCTTACACTGGAAGTGATAAAGCGTGTTTGTTAACATAGTTTTCGATATCACTTAAAGAAGAATAAAAATGTTCCGGAACAGTTTTTTGCTGAGCTAAAAATTTTTGCATGTTTTCGATACTTGAAAGGGCTGTTTGGAAAGACACTAGAGGGTCATTTGGCACACATTCATCATTATCATCACTTTCATCATCTTTTATGTCTTCACAGTTGCTACTATCAAGACTAGCTATAATTTCACTAGTTGTCAAGTCTGAACATGTAAAAACTTCCTCATCGCATCCAACATAATCAGAAGGTGATACATTAAAGGAAAATTAAACTCTTTCAACACTGTAGCCCATAGATCTTCGGGAAAATTGACAGCTGTAGAATCCTCAGGAAAAATATCATTCTTTTCACATTGTAACAAGTTCGAAATAATACCTGACTTCTTCCAATAGTTCTGGATTATAGACTGAGACGCATTTTGCCAAGCAATGAATATTATTTCAATGGCTTGTCTGAGATTAATTGCTGTTATACTAGTAGACTCATCATTCAAGTTTACAAGTGTTTTTTCAACAAGTCGTCCATGAAAATGAACTTTAACATTTTTTATGATACCCTGGTCAAGAGACTGTAAAACTGAGGTACAGTTAGCGGTAAGAAATTTGTTGTATGATACTGAACCTTGCCGTTACCATGTGAGCCGCACAGTTATCTACCAACAAAATGATTTTTCTTTCCGTTTTTGTCATCTTATCATTCACACATTTCAACCAATCTAAAAAAGTATTTTTTGTCATCCAGGCTTAGGTGTTGTTTTTATAATTGCAGAGAAGTGATGGAACATTTTTAAAACAATGAGGTATTGCGGATTTTCCAGTCACTAGTGGGGTTAGTTTTTCTGTGCCAGTTGCATTACAACAAAAGGGAACTGAGATGCACAATTTTGATTTTTTTCCACCTTTGCACTGTTCGCCTTTTATCGCCATAGTACGATTTGGTAGCAGCTGGTAGAGAAAGGCTGTCTCATCAGCATTAAATGTCTTCAGGTTCATAATCTTCCAAAATATCCAGCAGTTTATTTTCTTTCCATTCTTGTGCAGCCGATAAATCGGCACTTTTCTCATCTCCACTGACTTGTTTACACGTTACTCTATATCTTTTACGGAAACAAAACAACCATCCAGAACTAGCATCAAATTTTTCTACTTTCACAACTTCTGCAAATTCTTTTGCTTTAGCTTGTAGCATTGGACCAGAAACAGGAATATTTTTCAATTGAACATCTGTAAACCATGTATACACAGCTTCATCAATGTTTTGATGATTTCCTAAACGAAGTATTTTCCTGTCGGGACACAAAACAGACTGCTCAGAAAGTTTTAAAATTTTGTTCTTTTCTTTTAATATTGTAGATAATGTAGATAGCAGCAATCCCATATTCCTTTGCAATATCGACTTGCTTTCTTCCGGATCGTGCTATTTCCAAAATTTAAACTTTTTCTGAGGTAAAATGAAAAAAAAAATTCATTAATCTGAAAAAATAAATGCTTTCATAGTTTAAATTCATTCGTTAATCTGAAATATTCATTAAACTGAAATTTGTTAATATGAAAATATTTAATGAGGAAAGAATAGGCATTTCTTCAAAGCATCATGCAATATTTGTTAATTTGAAATATTCGTTAAACTGGCATTCGTTGTTACGAGATTCCACTGTATATATATTAAATCAGTTAATTAAATTTTTAAATGTAGTACATATCAAATATTCTGATATTTTTCTTTTAAAAATAAATCACTAATATTTGATAATAATAAAGGAGATCAAATTACCAAAATAATAATAATTGTTTCAACATTTAACATATCTCTTTCTGTTTACTGCCTACAAGCCAAGCTATTTTAAATTTGGTTAATTTTAAAAAAGTGAAAAAAGAACTTTTAAAATGATATAACTTGAAAATGCTACATTTTTATTGAATTGATTGTATATTTAAAATATCTCTGAAAGTTTGTTTCTTTAATCACAACTTGTTGGATATTTTTCACAATATAATAACGTTATTGAATTTTTATTTTTAATTTCTAGAACAAAAGTTCAACAATGGCTGAACATCATGTGTTCATCTCGCCACAAAAAATATTGGGAAAAGGCTTCTGAATTAAGAGCAGAAGGAAATTTATGCTTTCAAGAAAAGGAATACAATAAAGCTGTAGAGTTTTACACTCAGGTATATTTTATTGTAATCTAAGACATGTGTTTTTTTCTCATCTTGCATTCTTTCACTTAATAAATTTTCCTTTCTTTTTTATTGTAGTATTATTGATATATGAATCATTCCATGTTATATCACTCAGTTAAATTTTGAAATGACGCTCACTAACTCAGATTCTCATGAAACTTTTTTTACATGTTATTACTACTAAGTTACTAAATCTATAATTTTTTTTTCCTTGAGGTTACACAGTTTCTGTGATATATATTGCCTGGTCTTATAGGTTTTGAAATATAAAATGTCAAAATTTTAGAAAATTGCACATAAATAAATTTTCAGAGAATCCATTTTTAGGGGCAGTAGTTGTGGAAAACATTCATATCTGTGTCTAATCTACATATCACTACCAAATTTTTACCACATATCAATAAAGTATGCAGATTTCAGAAAAATAATATATATATATATAATATATATATATATATATATATATATATATATATATATATATATATATATAATTAATATATATATATATATATATATAAATAATATATATATATATATACATATATATAATATATATATATAAATAATATATATATATATATATAAATAATATATATATATATATATATATATATATATAAAATATATATCTACACATGTATATAAACAGGGTGTACATAATTAAAGTTTCCCTATTCAGTGCTGTATACAACCGTAACGACTGCTCGCACTTACCTGTAGTAAGGGATCCTGCCTCAAGGATAATGGTAATACTTGATTTCCTATTTTTTTTCTTTCAATTCTTCCTCTTTTAATGTTTGTAGTCTGTTGCATTGGTATTTATAGTAACTTACTATTACCTATTCTGAAACAAGCATGTGTCTGGGTTAATTAGAGCTAGATGCACATACTTGAAAATGAGTCTAGTCTAATTAATCTTCAAAATTAAGCCAGTGCTGAATATTTCTTTTTCAGCATTGTGGCCATGGTTTAACACTAGAATGACGAAAGCGGTCATTTTGACCGTATAGCTACTTTGAGAAATGATTCGTCCAAAATGGCTAATCCCGGCCTATTGAAATTTTATGACTTTTCTTATTTTCTTAAAGTTGTTGAAAACACAAAAAAAAATTATTCTAGGTTTTATAAGAGAACAAATCAATGATCTTCCTATAACGACGGCAGTGGTCAAAGTAGTTATGTGGTCAAATTAGTTATGCAGTCAAAATGACAACTTCTGTCTTTCTAGTGTTAACTGTTTTGTTGATTTTAATATTTCGTTATTATTTGATTTGGTTATTATATCTTTCTAATATATATATATATATATATATATATATATATAGGGTGTCCTAAAAGGATTGAAAGATTGAAACGCACTTTAATTCTTTACCTGTTAGAGATAAGTGGGCAATGTAAATTGCAAAAATGTTGAAAGTACGGTAGGAAATAAGACTACGTTAATGAAATAGCCCTCTCATTAATTTTCAAAAAGTTACACTTTTTAAATTTTTATAGGACCCCCTTAGATAAATTTGGTCAATCAGAAAATTTTTATTTTTAATGCAACAACATCATTAAAAAAAACCCGCATATCTGTATCTTTAAAATCAACTAAATTATGATAAAGGAAAAAATCTGACTTATGCCACTTTTCCGTACCTTGTGAAAGGCTGTTTCATCAGTGAAAATAGGGATGATAAACAAACTGATGATGGAAATTATTTAGATCAAAAATATGTTAATATGTGTCAAAATTTTTTATCACAAATGCATCTAAATAAAGCATTACACAGACAGAGATCATATAAAGCAGTGGTACTCACTACGCGGTTGGGACACATAATTAAAATATGCATACATTGATAGAAGACCACTGATATAAAGGGACAAATTTCATTACAAATACTAGAAATACGATTCACAAAGCCTTCTCAAAATGTTTTCCTTCAACTCCAATGCTGACTGAGCTCTTCTAGTAATGCTTCTGTAAATATTTTGGAGTTCTTCCACTAATATTGTTGCAAGCATCAATTATCTTTTGTTTAAGGTCAATTGCGTTTCATAGGTGAGTATTATAAACTAGTGTTCGAAGATGCCCCCTTAAGTAAAAATCAAGAGGGGTTAAATCAGGGGATCTGAAGGGCCATTCTGTGGCTCCTTTCAAACCAATCCACTGTTTATCAAAGTTTTCGTTGAGCCAGTTTGTCACAATTATAGTCTGGTGTGCAGGTGAGCCATCTTATTGATAATACATGTTTTTTAGAAGCGATATTGTTGTCGTCTCCAAAAAATCCGTTACAGTACCGTTTAAAATAAGCTGCATGTATTTTTCAGCTATAAGAGTCTCTTCATAAAACACAGGACCAATCAGTTTTCCATTCCAAATTCCGCACCATACAGACACAGAAAACTTTCTCTGGTGATGTATTTCACGGCCAAAAAATGGTTTTGTATTATCCCAATAATGATCGTTGTGAGTATTGATGTTCCATCTGTCGTAAACAAACATTCATCAGTCCACAGAATGTTCTTAGCAAAGTTCGAATTGATGTCTTGTTGGACTAACAACCAGTTGCAGAATGCTACACTCCAGTCAAAATCAGAGGGATGAAGTACTTGAAGTCCATGAATACAAAATGGATGCCAATGGTATTTTCCAAGTGTTCTAGCAATTGATATCCTAGATAGCCCCAAAGTCCTGCTTACTTTTTGAATGCTTGTTCATGGGTTGAAAGAAAAAACTCTGATATGAGCAGCACATGACTTTCCTTATAATGCAATGAATTTACAACTTTTACAGTAGAAACAAAATAGGTTATTCTTATAATAGATACTTATATTCTTTCCAAGATATTGAATTTTCATCAATTAGTCATCATTTTCATTGATTTAGTGTCATTTTTATCCATTTGGCGAGATTTTCGTTAATTTGGCAACATTTAAAAAAGTAGCCACGTTGGCGACATTCCACCAAATTCATTACCAAAATCTCGCCAAGCATTATGGACAGAGAAATAACTTATTCTTATAGTAGATAAATGGCTATTGACATTCAAATACAAAAGTATTACCCAAAGTATCTTTTATTATGAATAGAACAAACTAGATCCACGAAACTGATGTCACTAAATTTATTTCATGATATTGCATATGAAAAATGAACATGTTTCGCAACAGTTAATATTTCTTTTTAACTTATGGGTGTTTTTGATAAATTTATTTGAAAAATGTGCAATATCTCGAGAACAGTTCATGCTAGCATTCTAAAATTTATGTCAATCGTTTTCTAAGGAAAAATTACGTAAGAAATGTCTATTTGCATAACATTATTAAAAGTTTTGATTTTTTGATAATTTTTTTAAATTTCACTCGAAAATTTAGGGGGGGTTCTAGACAGTTAATTATGCTTAAAAATAATAGACTTCCAGTATTCACGTATTGTAATTTCTGTACAAATTTCATTCAAATCGCTCCATTCATTCGTAAGATACCGTCTCCACATACTCACTGACACACACACATCACCTCAAAAATGTTCGATTTGTGATCAGTTATGTTTGAAATGTACTCTCACATCGAAAACTCGAATTCGAATTTTCGACCCCATTACAATACTTTCTTTATACATTATACTATGTATATAAGGAAAGTAATATGTGATGATGTCAGTTTCTTGGTCCTCCGTGTACAAACAATTTCTTCCAGGGCCAGGTCTTGGACGAAATGAACTGGTCATTCTTAATCTCCTCATCATCCAATAAACAAATGTATGTGAAATTTCAGACAAGTTTGGATATCTCCGTCCAAAATTCTGAGCACTTTCTGCAGTATTTTTATTGCACATCATAAATCATTGTTAATTCGAAAAGCTCGTTATTTGTTAAAAATATCATATTGTGCAACCAGTTACATGTTCTTAATTCATCAATTCAGAACTAAACATGCTGATAATTCATTGAATGATTTCTAATCTTCTTTATTTTGGTATAATATTAAAGAAAGTTTAGTTGTATTGAATAGAAATAATACTGGGAATAAATACATAAGTTAAAAAATAAATTGTCTGCATTTAATTCTTCAGTTTTTTTAAGTTATTTTACTATAAACATTTGAAACTACTAAATTAGAGTTAAAGGAAAGAAAAAATCATCTGCGAGTTAGTTCTATTCTTCGTTTTGAAAAATTATGTTAAATTTCAAAATCAAATACATACTTGCATTTGTTTACTTATTTATTTTAATTGTTTCAAATAAAAAATGGCATGTATCAATGTGAAAAGTACTTAAGAATCTGTGATTGCATCGTGAACCTACACAGAATTCGCAAAAATGTCTCCTGTGTATTATCATCCAGTTTTATCTTTTTACTTTCCTTATATACATAATGTATAAGGAAAGTATTGTGATAAGGTTGAAAATTCGAATTCAAGTTTTCGACAGGAGAGCACGTTTCAAACATCCCTGATCATGAATCAAACATTTTTGAAGTGATATCTGTGTGTGTGTGTGTGTCAGTGAGACTGTGGAGGCGATAGCTGATGAACGAATGGACCGGTTCGAATGAAATTTGGTACAAAAATCACAATCCGTAAACACTGGAAACCTATTGTCTTTATACGCAATCAAATGTTCAGAACCCCCTTAATTTTCGCGTGAAATTTTGAAAAAATCATCAGAAATCAAAACCTCTAATAAAGTTACGCAAATAGACATTTCTTATGTAATTTTTCATTAGAAAATTATTGATATAAATTTTAGAATGCTAACATAAACCGTTCTCGAGATATTGCACATTTTTCAAAAAAATTATCAAAAAGTCATATAAAATAAAAAAATATATATTTCCTATTGAGAAACATGTTCACTTTTCATATGTAATGCCATGCGATAAATTTGGTGACATCATTCTCGTGGACCTAGCTTGTTCCATTCATGAAAAAAGATAATTTGAGTAATACGTTTGTATTTGAACGCCAATAATCATTTATCTGTTGTAAGAATAACTTATTTCTTAGTCCATGACGCTTGGCGAGATTTTAGCGGAATGTTGCCAACTTGGCGACTTTTTTAAATGTTGCTAAATTAATGAAAAGCTCGCCAAATGGATAAAAATGACGCTAAATCAATGATGACTCATTGATGATGACGACATGGAAAATGACGACTCATTGACGAAAATTCAATATCTTGGAAAGAATGTAAATGACTACTATAAAAATAATCTATTTTTTTTTACTATAAAAGCAGTAAATTCATTGCATTATATAAGGAAAGTCATGTGCTGCCCACACCATATTTTTTGTGATATGTCACAAATTTACATTTCTAATTTGATATGTAGTCCCCATTCACAATGTTCAATTTTCAATTAAATATAACTTACTCAATTTTAAAGATACAGATATGCAGAATTTCTTTTTAATGATCTTGTTGCATTAAATATAAAAATTTTCTGATTGACCAAATTTGTCTAAGAAAGTCGTATAGAAATTTAAAAAGTGTAACTTTTTGAAAATTAATGAGAGGACTATTTCATTAACGTAGTCTTATTTTCTACCTTACTTTCAACATTTTTGCAATTTTCATTGCCCATTTATCTCCAACAGATAAAGAATTAAAGCGTGTTTCAATCTTTTTGGGACACCCTGTATACATGTATATATACAGAGTATACATAATTAAAGTTACCCTATTCAGTGCTGCATACAGCCGTAACTATTTATCAGAAAATTATGAAACTTTGGGTATCCCTAAAGAAAGTGATGGGAAAGACATTTAGCAAAAAAAATTTAGTTCCTAATATCCCCACTAGAAAGCGTCTTTTTATTTTTATTAAACAATTACACATTTATCTATATTATTGACTTGTAATTACAACAACTCATGTTTGATATGATGACCACCATTGTCAACTACCCCCTGAAATCTCAAAATTGCATGTTCAACAGTCGAGTGCAGTGAATGCCTCAAAATATTAAGCACATGACGCGAAATGCTGCCTTCAAGTAAGTTTTTCAAGTTGTCACGGCTGACCAGATCTTTCAAATATCCCCAGAGCCAAAAATCGCATGGATTCAGGTCTGGAGATCGGGCAGGCCCAACATTACTGAAGTGACGGCTTATGGCCCTTTCTTCTGTAAAATGTCTTTTGAGAACGTCTTTAACACAACATGCAATGTGTAGAGTAACTCTGTCTTGCATAAAAACCTGTTCAGTCAAGGCATTGACATGCTTACAGAGCGGGAACAATAAAGTTCTCTAACAGCGATTCATATCGCATCTCATTGATAGCGCATGCCACTAGACCTGATGGAGTTAACTCCTCGAAGAAGTACGGCCCCAAAATAAATGCAAAAAATCAACACCACTTTATACTTTTGTACATATTCACTAAGCCAATCAAATGGAAATGCTCTTCGTCTGACTACAAGATGTTTCAAGGCCATTCAGAATCGACCTTAGAGCAAGCAAGAAACTGTAGTGAGAACGTTAATCGTGCATCAAAATCATGTAGAAGCAGCGACTGAGCAAGTGCAAGTTTGTATGGATGATACCATAGGATATTACGGAAGATCTTATGGACAGTAGAAGATTACCTATCCAACACTTTTACGACACAGTGAACACTAGTGCTGGCCATAAAGTTTGAAGCTCTGTCCTCTTCCACTTGTACCGCAACCTCCTCTATGATCTCTGTAGAAACTGGTTTTCTTCCTCTTCAAGGACGAACAGCCAACAACCCTGTTGCTTTAAATTTTATCATTTTTCAGAGTCCTTTAGAAGTGATTACACTTATTTCGATTACACTAAATTTCGATTACACTAAAAACATGCAAAAAAATTTTTAAAAAACCGCCTCGGCGGATAAAGAAAAAAGTTTAAAACACTCATAAAACCGTTAAGGCGGATATCTAAAAAGCAAATAAAACAAAAACAGGCTACGGCTCCAAAAAACAGTGTTATCCATACTTTAAACGTTTTCGATAATAGTGGTCTGTTCTCGGTTAGTTTCTGAACTCTTGGGTTTGTCTCACCGAAATTATATATGTAAACTACTTCCACTTTCTCTGGTCCGGTTTATTCCAACGTGGTATTTCGCATGGTGAGCATTCAGGCTGGTGCACGTGGTGGACTCCTACTCAGTTTATTTGCACTGGCAACCTTCAGACTTGTGAGTTGCAATTCTTTTTTGCATGTTTGCATTTGTGTGCTATATTTTTTATGATTATGTGGTTTTTTATGTTTTAAAGTGGAATTTTGTATTTGGTATTTTTTCTGTTATTCTCGTTTATTCCGTTGTTGGGCATAGATTGCATAAAATTTTAACCATGTGCTTTTATGCAAGCATAGAAACAACGGATTTTAGTATATCTGTCTAGAATGTGCCCCTGAAGATGTTTCTGACAGATATACTATTCTTTAATGTATTTTCATTGTCCTGGACTCTCCGTGCTCTGCTTTTCCGGCCCTTCCTCATTGCTTTTTGCTATTAAATACACGCTATTATATTGCCCGTGGTTTGATATTGTGTTTACTGATTTGCACTCCTGCACTTTCGTATTTGTTATTTTAATTAATTATATATATATATATATATTATATATATATATATATATACTGCATAAATATTGCCTACCTCTAGGAGTTACTAAAATTCAATTAGTTTAATTTATTAACAAATTTTTATCTCCTACCAATTCAGATGAAAGTTTAAATTATTTGGACTTATGTATATTTAAAGACAATAATAAAACTTATTTCAGAATTTTTGATAAAAGAAAAGATTTTAAATTTAAAATAAACTTCATTACACCTTGGTCAAGTAATTTACATAAAAATGTTTTTCGTAATATTATCATTAACCAATTAACTAGAAATAAACGATTGAATAGTAGAGAGTATGATCAAAAGCATCACGATACAGAGTTTATAAATGAAGCTGTAAAACACAGTTACCCCATGGGTTTTGTAATTAAAATACTTTCAGAATTCACTGGGTTAACTGTAACTGAATGTAAGGGCAAATATTTAAACAGTTGAAACATTGTCATTGAATATATACGACTCGCGAGTATTGAGTATAGTTATTTGTGTAGTGGACTACAAGTTGGAGTTTTATACATCGGACAGTTTTGGTAAGATTTTTGGAAATTGTTTGAGACGGGTTATATCGGCACGTTCATTTGTAGGCATATTGTGTGAATTGAAAAGTTTTTTCGTGTGTCATCCAAATTGTATTTTTTGAATTTTTGCAGTGGGTTTTTGCTGTTCGGTAATTGATGGTATTAAGGCCATTCCATGTATAAGTATCGGCTTCCGGGAGTGTCGCCATGGCATAAAGCATTGCTTAACCGGAGAGTGGGGGTCACAACTCCCCCCGGCCACTTGTGATACTTTTCGTTTTTCACATTCATCTTTTGCTTTTCTGTACTTAGGTATTCTTTCTGGAATATATATATATATATATATACTGCATAAATATTGCCTACCTCTAGGAGTTACTAAAATTCAATTAGTTTAATTTATTAACAAATTTTTAATCGCTAAGACATATTCATTAAATAAGCACTATGGTATGAAACACGAGAGTTACCGGGGCCCGATTTATTTTAACCGATTTATTTTATGGAATCATTGTCATATGACTTACTGAAATGGAATTTTGGTCTTATAGGTCGATCTAAAATTGCTTAAAATAACATGCACCATGATACAAATATGGCCGTCATCTCTAAATAAAATTTACAAAATTGAAATACTGATGTTTTTGAAATCAAAGCATATAGAAGTGATGATACACACATACCAAAAAAAAAAAAAAAAAATTGTCGAGCAACCAGAGTTGGGCAACTTCACAGGGGTTGACTCTTCTTACAGTTGTATTTATGGCAGCGAAATCCTCAACTAGATTACTTGCATTAAAATAGTTTATGCCTTTAAATGCCAAACATATCTAGAATATTTTTTATTTTATTCCAGTTACACTTTAATAACTACAGTATTTAATTGTTGCTTTCATGTAATATTTTATTTGTTTTCTAATATATATATATTTTTAGAGTATATTGGCTGCACCTTTCCCTAAATCAGAGGAAGCAGGAAACCATGCTGAGGAACTTTCACTGGGTTTTGGAAACAGATCTGCTGCTCTTTTCCATCTGCTGAAGAATAAAGTAACGATTGAAACTTTTTACTCTTGGAGACTATAGTTTTGAGATAATGTTGTTGTCCCTAAAAATTAAAAGTTCACAGATTTTGATTACACTTTTTGAAACCTTGATATTTTTTTATATATATGAGATTAGGGAGAAAATACAATAACCTCAAAATGGATGTATCTATCACCATAAAATTTTATGTTTAAAATATATTATATAAAAATCTTGAACTAATATATCTTTTTAATTTATATTATTAGAGCGAAATATCATCCATGACTCTCAGCAAAAATCACACAACCTCCATTTTCTTATTTGATATCTGGAAGATGTTTGATAAAGTATGGTTTAACGGCTTTCTGTTCAAACTTATTAAGCTATTCTTTCCTTCTCAACTATTCAAGATTCTTCACTAGTACCTAACAATGCAAAGCTTCTCAGTATGAGTGTCTAATATTATCTTCTCCTCTCCCAGAGATATTCTTAATTGTGTCCCACAAGGCTCACTTGTTGGATCCAAATTGTTCAACTGTTACATTAGTGTCCTTTCTCGAACCCCCAGAGTCAACTTTCACTTATATGCTGATGATACGGCTCTGATCGCACAACACAAGCAAACACAAGTCATGCACGGCACGCTACAGAACTATCCTAACACAGTGGCTAACCAAATAGAGAATCAAACTCAATATGAACAAATATGCTGCTCTCACCTCTCCCCCCCCCCCCCCCCCCCAGCATACCAAGCCTATTCCCTGGCAATCTAGCTATAAGTACCTAGGAGTGTACTTTGATTCAAATTTAGCATGAAGACTTCCCATTTCTGAAATCAGTAAGAAAGCAAAGTCTTTACTAGCGCAACCCAGACCCCTCTTGGCTGGAAACAGCCACCTGTAAAAATAAGCTACTGCTATACATGTTCTGTATTTTACCAATCATGACATACGGTTCCTCTATATGGGGCACTGCAGCTGAGACACACCTCAGAAAGCTTCAAGTTCTTCAAAACAATGCAATTCATTTGTTTATTAATTTTTCGACTTCCCTGGTTTTCAGGGTTCTTTTCAGTTTTTTTGTTGGATAAACACAGTTTTAAGAAAACTCTCTTCGTTCTTAAAAAATTTCCCCTGATGCACATTCTCCTGGACACCCTGTATATACTCAGACAGAGAATTATAATTATACATTGAGTTCAGCAGATACTTTTAATTATCATGTCAATAACTCAACTGAATGATGGCAAGCTTATTATGCACCATACTCTGTGGAAATTTCTGGAAAAAGCACACAACTCAGAATTCTTAGCCAATCTACAAAATTCAAGAAGTTTCTAGAAGTAACCAAGATATAGCAATATTTTGATATATACCAAGGCCACTGAATGTGTCTCCAAGGTTAAGCAACCCAGACTTTCAATAACAATGGTTTTCTGTTATATATTTATAAAAAATATTATGTCACTTCTCATTGCATACTTCCATTTCACCTAAGTCACATTTCATTCAAGATTTACTCTACTCAGCACCCTAAGATGTTTTACATAAAAAATCTAGCAGCAATTCATGTTTTTTTATTAAAATATTATAAAATTATGGAAATTTGAAGAATATTTTTAACAAATTTATAAGAAAACCAGGTATATAATCATCTATTAAAAATTTTTCTCAATTACTCTTTGAAAGAGATTAATACTGTGTTAGTGCTCTGTGGTAAAACTTATCATAGTTCTGGTGCTTCCTGACAGCAAGAGGTTGCTAAGCAAAATATATGCAACTTGAATTAAGATAATAGAATGGTTTAAACACAAAATTTAACATGTTCTTATTTTTAAAGGGGACATCCATATGCATTAGGGTGGAGTGAAAAAAATTTTTTTTTTCGAAATCACATTAGCACTAGAGGGAAAAATGCCTTTTGTAATTGTAAATTCAGAAATCTAAACATTTTTGAAATTAATAAATAGTTTAAATTCCTTATGAGCATTAAAGATAGCCTTTATTAATAACAATTAATAATTTCTGAGAATTTTTTTCTGGTACAAATTTTGCTGTCAAATATATTACCACCATCAAAAATCACAATACCTACCAGAAATGTAAATTAATTAATTTTTTTTATGTGAATAATATATACAGGTTTAGAATCAACTTTTCATTTATGTTACACTTTTTTTTTTTTTTTTTTTTTGTAATACTCGCATAATAGTTAATAAGGCATAACTTGCATAATAAAGGGTACTTATAGCCTTTAAAATAAGAAAATCAAATCAATTTTTCAAATCCTTATTTTAAAGGTCATTGTTTAATTATACATAGTACTTGGCAATCAGTCATCTCACTTTCTACTTTGTAAATATTTTGAAAGCAAGTACTCAAACCTTTTTATTAGCATGACCATTAAAGTTCATAAAGTAAAATTTCTCCATTTTTAAAATATTAAGTTAATGATAATTTAAAGTCCTTTTGCTTTAAATACATAATGTGCAGGAATGATATTCCTTGATTCACAAGATACATTTAAACCATTTAAATGACTTTTTGGTTTGAAGATGAAAGGTGGTGTAATAAAATACTACAGAGAAAAGAGGGGTTTACTTCTGAGTAGTTATGCATTTAAAACATTTTTTTGAAGGGGGGAAGAGTGATGTAGAAATAAAACCATCTCTACTATTAGTCCTACGGCTCTAGTTGAGGTGGTAATGGCAAGAATGATCAAGACAGGATGCCAGGCATTTGTTTACAGTTGATTCGCTTAGATTGAGTTCAGATGCTCTTATGACACACTTGGTAAATGATGCTTGTTTCAGAAGTTTTTGTACAGTTAGTTGTAAATTATAGACATTTTACTCTTGGAAATTTTTTTGAGTAGAATTATTTTTAGTTTCTTTGTATCTACCAAATGTGCCATCCTACTCAGAGGGAAACTAAGGGAAATTTCTGTGCCCTGTATTTGGAAATGGAGACAAATTAGATAATAGAGTTATTGCCAACATTCTATGATATTATGAAGTACTATATTCAAGTACGTGAAAGATATAAGACTGTCCTGTCATGGAAAGATCCAGTTTCTGAAATATCCCCAATACTTATATCAAAAGTGAAAGAATTATAGGAAAAGGCATCAATTCTGACCATAAGCACTATAAAAATTAAAGCTATGAAAACGTATCACAAAAAATACTTATCATTAGAAAGGGTTATTTCAAGAGGCTCTTTTGGTGAAGGGGAGATGTTCCTAAAGGGAGCTAATATCAAACTTTTTTATATTTCGTTTTATAAACATGATGATTGTTTTTTCATCAAGTGCATAAAATGAAAAAAATAAGTGCTGGAAATTTAAAAAGAATTTCTTATAAATCAAAGAATGGAAAGAAGAATGGTTATTGACAATGTCAACCTAAAAACTACATTATCACTTAAAAAGATAAAAGCAAGAAGGCAAAAACGCATTTTATAAGTAACAATGACAGTATCAAAATCTAAACATATAGGAAAAATATTATAATTAAAGTAGAAAAATGTTTTAAAGTGGTCGGTGATTGGACATATCTTAAGTAAGAGCTAAATAGCAGTCACCTTTGGGGGGGGGAGCTCTGATTTATTTTCATTCACAATTTTATTTTGGTGATGAGTAAATTAAGTAAAGAATTCCCTATTGTATATTATGATAGTAAAACTTTAACACTAATTTATAAGTGACAAAAAGTAATAAAGAAAAGAACAATTTTCTAAAAACTTAGATCATCAAGATTCTTTAAATCAAATTGAGATTACCTTTGATCATTTAATTTCGCAGTCAACAACTACTGCAAGAAAACTATTTCTAGATAAGAGCTTTTTAGAAAAAGAGACCAAGTTGGTTGCTGAAGGCGGCTATTATAAATAAAAATGCATGTTATCTCAGCATATGCAAGACACAAATACTCTGCTTAATTGAGATCTGCAAATACAACATTATTGACATTTGAAGTAAAAATTGCATGCAGGATAGGTTATTTTGTTTTTAAATATCCAAACTTTATACAGTTTGTGGACTCTCAAGACATATTTAAATCACAAAAAAGATTATGTATATATATTTTAATAAGGTGATAAAAATGGCACTTTTTGCTGCTTGTACTAAACAGAAAAAAAATTTGACCTTTTGGCTCCACCTTAATATGCATGTTATTTTACATGTGTATGAAATGTGCTATTCCTATGCACTACCTTTATTGGTAATTTAAAGAATTTTAAAGAGTATTTTTTACCTAATTGATGTACACATTGTCCTTAAAACATCCAGTGCATTAGTATCCACAAGTGTGTTTTGTATTGTGCACACTCAAATTTCTTGAAAACATGCAAGCATGATTTTATTTGTGCCAAGTGCACATACACATAAATAGAAATATCAGTGCAATTTTTTAAATGTCTTCAAACGTATTACATTGTGTATAAATGACAGCTAGAAAAGGTTATGTCATATATCAGCATTTTAGATTTTCTTTTAATCAGGAATGCCTGAATGATATTGATAAAGCAATTGAATATGAATACCCACGAGACTTAAGATTCAAGTTACTGCAAAGAAAAGGACAATGTCTTATGAAGTTAAGCGATCCTGCTTTAGCCATAGAAGGTAAAAAATAAAATCATTACTTTATTATTTCAATTAAGCCTTATTAATTTACTAGTAGTATATTAGAGATCTACATGACTTTGACCAGATTTGCCTTAGAAAGTTTTTTTTTTTATCAGACTAGGGCTTTGTTTCAAAATATTCCAGCTAGACTTACAGGAAGGATATAAGGATCATGTGGGTCATTCTTGTTAAATAGAGAATATTTATTTATTAACATTTTCATACAAAAAAAATTTTATTATACATTTTTTTTCATTCTTTAATTAACTATTAGGATTTATAAATAACATAAAAGTGTCACCAATCTAAAATATTAAAATTTTATTATTAAAAGAATAAAAATGAAATTAGAATGATAGGGTAATGACAGCTCAGCCAAGACAGTGATGTAAGAAAAAAAGCATAATAACTCTCCTTATTCAAGCAAAGCTTCTGAAAATAAACTGAGAGACTTGGTTTCATCATCCTTTTAGGGCTTTAGTTGTTTTTGTAACATCAGACCAAGCATATTTCAAAACATATTTTTCAAAGGGCCATTTGTACATTCCTCTACAAGCTAATATTATCACATTCACTTCTCAATAGATATCAAATAGCATCTTCCTGATGTAATAATTGCCATGATAATCTACAACAACACATTTTTCCCATAAGAATGTTTCTATTTTTCGGTGTTTTTGGCCAATCATTTTTTTGTGAACCTAATTCTAAACCATGTTCACATGCTTGAGTCATTGCACTGAAATAGCCTAGTGCTCTAAAGTATAAAATATTAGGTTCTCTCATGTTATTGATCACTTGATGTACTTTCAGAGGGTTTGAAATAGGATGTATACCTGCACAAAATTAAAAAATTATGGCACAAGGAATATCACACGCATGCTGCCATCCTCCACCTTACCCTTCTCCTTAAATTTCGAAAATGTAAGTGAAGAACGTGGCCAGCAATGAAAGACAGGGATAGAAACATTTCGCAAATCCGAAGTGTTTTCTTTTTACAAGTAGTTTCGCATTCCCCTAAAAGTTCCTAAGTGGCTTCATCTGGGACTGCCGTGACCTAATCCTCCTTGGCCATCATTACATTCTTCATTATTTACAGACAAATTGCATTTAGATTCTTTTTTTAATGATGAAAAGGAGATTTCATTTTCTTGAGTGTATAGGATAGAGCAGACCAGTCACACCTGTTCCAATTTTTACATTTATTTTCACGTTATTTTTTTTTTTCACTTGTTCCAGGACTTTAATTTTTGGTAAAAAATATTCCGTTATCCACAAAGAGATTGTAATAGCTTACGTAACCACATCCTTCAAATGTAATGTGTCGCACAGGATTCACACTGTTGTGTACAATTAATAAAACTTTCTTGAAAAAGATGAGAAAAAAAGTGTCATCACCACATTTGTGGCATGGAAATTCAGTCTACTAAAATTTTGTTACCAAATATAGGAAATGCATTTTTAACGATTCCTAAAATTATGACAGTTAACTTTTGCCAAAATACAAAGAAAAAATATCATAGCAACTATAAAATGTCATTTTAGGCCTTCTGATTGATCTCTTTAAATAAGCAATCAACTTTTCATTTTTTCAGGAACATCCAGTTTTTTTATCGCCTGAAAATATACAAATTTTCAAATTTTTCGAAGGATTTTGATGGTATTCCTGCATCAAAGACATTTTTCAATAAAATCATATACACTATCCGGCATAGAAAATGCAACACCATGAAGCTTTGGCCATATAATTATAAAAATTGTGGGACAAACGCAGTTGGTTGATGTATGAAATGATCTGAAATGCAAGTAGATCACATGATTAAAACACAGGATAAAAAGGGTGGAAACGACAGATGAGCCAACAGTTGTTACTGTCTGTCACCTATGGAAAATTGTTTTCCGAGCTGTTTTTTATTTCAGAAGACACGTGTTGTTGAAGAGATGCTTTGTGATGGCACCGAGGTCTGTTTCACCATTTGGATGATCATGCGAGGAGATTCATTTTAGGTCTACATACAGCTGGATGGTCATGCTGGCATATCAACACTGAAACACGCTTAGATGCATCCACTGTACAAAGGATTTGAAGAAAATGGATTGAAGAAGGGCATTTGAATTGCCGCAGTTGTACAGGTCCATCCAGGCGTACGTCAGCACATGTCAATCGACACGTTCAAAGGCATGCGGTGACAGCCACACAAATGATGACTGTTGACATTCTACAGAATTTTTAGAGTACGTTGGATGTTCCAATATCAGCAAGAACAGTTTCTTGACAATTGGCTGAAAGTGGCGTGCACTCAAACCATCCTTTACTAAGACTACCATTGACAACAAGACACCAATGTGAGATATTGCAATAGTGTCGGGCCCGAGCCTCTTTGACGGCTGAATCGGACAGGGTAGTGTTCAGCAATGAGTTTCTGTTCTGTTTGTCGAATGACAATAGCTATGTGAGCGGTCATCACACTCTATTCGCTCTTTCATGGTGTAGCATTTTCTATGTCGGATAGTGTACTTGGATGAAAATGGCAATTTTGGGCCAAAAATTGGCCCAAGCAAAAAATTCCCTTGCAGGATATTTCTGGATTTTAAAAGTGATTCATTTATTAGTTAGTAATTTATAAAAAGCAGTTTAGCAATATCGCAAAAATTTTCATTTAAACTCGGTGATCATAAAAAAACATTTTCAATTTTTTCAATCAGTTTGCATCTACTGATATTTTTATATTTACTGTATTTTTATTTATTTAGGCATTTAGAATTATTTAGGTTCATTATAAATATATTTGGAGAGCGTAAATTAGAATTTGATATATTTATTCCCAAAATTACATCTCTAATTTTAAGTAAAAGTTATTATCCTTCTCATCTTAATTTTATTAAAGGTATATGAAAAAAATGTTTTTAGTTATTCAAAATGTGCTCTATCCTAAAATTATGTTAATTACAAAATAACTGCATATATTTTCCTCTTTTTTTTTTATTGTTTTCTATTTTCATCCCTGAAAAAGGATTTTCAATTTATTTAAAAAATAAAGTGGATCATTTTTAAATCAAGGTTGTAAAAGCATTTAATAACATTGATCGAAGATACAAAATGTCAATTTTGTATGTCTTTTGTGCTCTAATATTGTAATAAAAAATAAAATTGAAATTATCCTTATTTTATGTTTTACTAGTAAAAATCCTGGATTTTTAAATTTTCCCCCAGGAATTGAATATCCACCCTAAATTTCAAGACCTATTTCAAACCTTGTCTCATAGTACCTTTAAATTAGAATAACATACCAACTTTTTACAATTTTTACAATGTTTTCTTTATTTCTTATTTCAAAAAGAATTACCCTTGAACAGTACGCTCAATGTATCAAATATGTCCTGCTTTTACATAGCTCCAAGTTACTAATTGTGGATTACTGCAAACAATGAGCACCTGACATTAAAAAAAATTGGCCTTTGACATTGAAAAATAAAAATTCTATATGGTACAGTTGGTGAATCACTGTAAAACAAAACTTTGTTAATAAGGGGTTTGCTAGCCAATATATATCTAATATAGACTTTAAATGTGCCCATATAGCCCATGTATCATGTTTCAGTGATTTGGGTATTGAGCAAAATGTTTTAGATTGTGTTACATTCTCACTATGCAAGTAGTAAAAGTAGTAGTATTCTCACTATGCAAGTAGCACTTTGTGCACCAAATTTGATGGATTGTGCTTCTTTGATGTATTTGCAGTTATAGTATACATACTGAAATTGACATGAACGACAACATCTTCAGTAAGAATTTCATATCATAATGTTTGTTCACAGAACTTATATCTGGTCAGATTATTTTTAAACTTCACACATGAATTTATATTTCACATGAATTTACTCACATGAATTTATATTTCACTAAAAATTTCTTATTTCCTAAATTGGTATCTAATCAGCTCAAAACTGCTTAGAGCTATTTGGAAAAATAACAACTACAAAATATCTCATCAGTGTTTATGTATTTGAAAATGCATACAAGATTTACTTTTACTTGTAGAATGAATATTATAATAACTGAAATTAAATTTGCTTAAAAATATTTCATCATTGCATTGCTTAAATTGTTTATCATTTGGATTTAGAATATTTTCAATTCAAATTATTCAAGAATCAAAACATCAAATGTACGTTTAAATGTTGAAAAATCTGCTTAAAAGTAATAATACAAGAAAAGTAAATTTTTAACCAAATGAATTATAATTGGCTATTTGTGACTTTCCTATAAAACAATTTTTTGCCGAACTTTGCAATAAATGCTTCTATATAACATGTTTAAAGCTACCAAATGTGGCATGTGTATAAAGAAATAACATGCTAATTTTTTTCATTATCAGATTTGATTTGCATAAAATATCAAATAATATTATTTTGAGTATGAATAACAAAGAAGAGACGCCAGTGGGGCTAATCACCCTCTGTTAGGGACTCATCCTGTGGTCAGTGGGAATAATCCCTAATCCCTCCTCCATGAGAGAAATGAATATTTTTTAATGCGATATCAATAGTTCCCACTTTAATAAATATTCTTTAGCTATGCTTTAAAATTTTCTTCATATGGGGACGAACTCCTATACAACACATAAAAGTTTTTCCATGATTTTTTATAGGTACCCATTAATAGTTCTGTATTTATGAGTTATTTCATGTAAGTTTTATTTACATAATATCTGTTTTTGAACCACAATTCTTTTGATTTTATTCTGTATTTGATGGATTTTGTTTCTGTTTTTGAGCAATTCTTTTAATGGTGTATCTTAATATTTTCTATTTAGCTCTCGATGAGTCACTAAAACTCCTTGAAGAAGCAAGATTAGATCCTCGTAGAATTGGTATGAAATTTCTTTCATTTCATGTACAATTAGAGAAAGAGTACTACTAGAGCTGTAGAATGTAGACATACATATGTGCACCATATGCAGATATTTTATGAAAAAAATATAAATCTAGCCTTTTCATTACTGCACATACTATTGTAGCATTCTTATTCTGTTGTACTTAACCTTATGCTCAAGTAATTATTTTTTTAGCATTTTTTTGATAAATTACCTTATTTTATTGTCAAAAACAAAATGTTTGCAGCGCTTTTTTTTTTTTTCCCTTCAAAATTTATGTATACAGATAGTTTTTATTTTCATCTAAGAATTACTTATTTGGTTCACTAAAACTAAAGGGTAGTTGCAACGAAAATGCATTATAGAATTGAATTCCCATTACATTACAGGGAATGTAACTGCTGTGGCCATTATGAGCTCCTTCTTCAGGTCAGAAACATTGTGTACTGATTGAAGATGCGCAACTGGCAAAGTTACAGACAAAAAACAAATGATTAGAGTTAAAACAGCAAAGAGAAACTTTTTCTTTTATTTTATTTTTAATTCTTATAACCTTGTTAATAATAAATCTTAGTTCCTTACATTTCTGTAGCTTGGAAAACATTCTATTTACAGCCGCATATATATTTTGGCTTGTCTATTGACTTACTTTAATCAATAATATTTCTTTTGTTATCCCAATTTTTACAGATTTTGTGTTAGAATTAGCAGGGATGTTTTTGGTATATGGTGTCAGGAGTGGAGTTTGAAACCTGCTCCTAATACCATGTATTAATACCAACTTCAATTGACACTGTGGTAATTTAGTATTGTTTCTCGTGTATCATGCCTACTGGAGCCACACACCTAGTTGGCAGTAACAAGCACTTTTATTGAACACATGTATATTCCATCCTCGATATCACCATTGTTTCATTGCACATTAGCATATCGATGCAGGGTTATTTATATTTATATGCTTCTTATTCTTTCATATTTTACCCCTGTTCAGTTTCTATTTTCTCAATTATGTTTTCTTTCTTTCTTTACAAGGATATGTTTATTTATTCCTACTTCTAATTTCTCATCATTTTCTTATTTTTGCCAGTATTTTAACAATTTTATAATCTTCTATATTTAAACAAAAAAAAAAAAATCTTTCTAACCATAGACTTTATAATTCTTTTCATTCTGTCAGCTGTTATTCTTGCACTAAAACCCCATGTTTTTTTAGTTGTTTTAAACAACTCAAAACTAAAAAAAAATAACTATAAATTAATTTATGTTTTTTTCCAGAAAATCAATACTTGTACAATTTGTGTTACTCCATTGTGCATTGATCTAACCCTTAATCTAGAAATGACAATGCTATGCATGGTAAACTTGTATGCACATAGTTTGCTAAAGGTTTATTTTCTTACACAGTTGTAAAAAGTTGGGTTTCTTTTCCTCAAAGAATTTTATATCAATTTTACCTATTTGGTGTTGCACTTCTCTTCAAGCCTTTTAGCTGTTTCATTGGATTTAGCCTGGCTTTCGATGAATCCAAAGGTGTTTCTACCTTTCTGCTATACTGGTCTGAAAATCAAAAGGTCCGGATTTGAGTCCTTTCTTGGGTCTTAATTCATAAGTGTTTTGAAAATTATGTATCAAGATACTTTGTTGAGTCACTAATCATAACAGGGTGCACTCCAAAGTATATTTATAAATACTCTAGTGTCTAACATTATCTTTAATGCACAAAACCACTGATTTTTCAAAAAAAATAGCCAACGGCCCTACCTTGCTGAAAACACCAGTTCTCATTAGATCACCAAAGTCAAGCAGCATTGGGCGTGGTTAGTACTTGGGTGGGTGACCACTTGGGAACACCACGTGCTGTTGGCACATTTCGGGCGCGGTAGCCCAGTGGTTTGCTCGCTGAATTTGCTTGCTGCCACAACTGCCGCCGTGTTCATGCGGAGTACGATCACGTTAAACATGTGGGTCCGTAAGTCCTTCCGAGAGGTTGGTGGTAGGGGAAAGAGGGTACGGCCCCTGTGCATGCCTCCCCCACTGGGTTCTGGTCTAAATTAGGTGTCACTTCCTGGGCGTCCAAACAGTTATCTTACACCTTTGTGGTAGGTTGGACGGTCTGGGTCTCAACACCAACAACTGTTCAATATAATTGAATAAAGTTTGGGGGGTTGATTAGATAGCATCATAGCACATAAATACAAACTAAAAAATCAAATATAAGTGCATATGATACAAAACTAATTATAAAACAATTTGTCACTTCCATCAATATCTGCCCAGCCTCTGAACAACTGACAGCTCGCCATCTCAAAGATACTTTCCAAATGATATTTCGAAGCCATAAACACCTGTTTTGGGTTAATAAACACTGAAATCAAATCCTGAACTGTTGATGTTTGCAGAAATTGAACAGAAACATGCTTCGTTCACAGTGCTTGTGCCGCTTATTTTTATGTATGTAAAGATAATTTTGGATTATACCAAATATGTTTTGTAATTTAAAATGTACACAATAGTCATAAATACATATTTGTTGATTTCAAGCATGTTGCTTAAATAAAATGTATTGCATATAACATGTGAAGTTCTTAGATATTCAAGAAGTCCCTAAAAGTCACATAGTTATTGATATTTTCCCAAATTCGTCTCCAAGGTCAAATAACCCAGACCTTCAAATTATAACAATGGTTTTCTGTTACATATTTGTAGCAATATGTTGCATACATGGTGAACACTGATCTAACAGACTCTTTTTAGATATATGTTCCTTAATTCATTCCTTCCAACAAGTGAAACTTGGCAGAAATAAATAATTTGCCTAATCATTCCCTATGTGCTGATTAAATAATTTAACGATCCAAAATGATTGCTAACATGAAAACTAAACTAACACACTATTTATTTATTATTTATTTATTTATTTATTTATTTTTAAGATATGTATAATTTAAAATGTAAAGAGATGTATTTTTAAGAAAAATTTGAGCAATGTATATAAGCACAAATAAGATAATAATGCAGTATGTAGCTGTTTTGGGGATACGCTTTATCAGTGCAAGAGAACCAACAAATCCTAAATCTGAAGTGAAAAAGATGAAATGAGCATCTATTGCCTTCGGGTTTATTGGTTCTCTTGCTCTGATAAAAAGGATCTAGCATATTCTCGAACAGCTGTATGCTACATTATTGTCTTATTTGTGCTTATATATGTTACTCAAGTTTTCCTTATCCTTTGCACAAAATATATTTTACTTATTAAATTTACTTTTACTTACATGTACAATATATTCATTGTATCATCTAATTAAATTTATACTTAGTTTGTTTATTCCATTATACGGAATTTGAATTTTATCGCTGATGTTGAAAAATTGTTTATACAAGCAATATCATAAAAAAGAAAAAAGCACCTCAAGAAAATAATATAATTAATTACAGCTTCAATTTGTCTATAATATATTTAATTTGTCCGTTATGCTTGTTTGAGTCATTATTACATACATACACTACATTAATTAACACACTTTCTAATTAATAACATGTATGCATATAAAAAGTCATATGAAGATGGAGTTTTCTTTTTCTTTTTTTTTTAATCTAAAATTTTTTGTCTTTGATAATACCGCATTTGAATACATCAAACATCAATATAAACATAGAAAGATGATGTAAAAATTTTGATGATCTCTGGTCATACACTACAATAAAATATGCATAGGTATTACTATTTTCTATGCATTTACTGTTTTAACTGAGTTTATGATATTTTCACAGTTACCATTTTGCATATTTTAATTCATTCTATTTCAAATTTTATCTGTTTAACATTAATTTACATTTATATGGATCATGCTTACCCATTTTGTGTATAATTTTTTACAGCTAGGCAAAAGAAAGAAATAGAAGCTCTGAAGCACACTGCGGAAGAAATGAAAGAGTAATTTTTGTTCTTTATAAATCTGTTTTTGATTTTATAAAGATGAATTGAATCTTTAATTGTAAATATGTTGTGTCATTTAAGCAATGTAGTATTCACAAGTCTTTGGATATTCCACAGGAAATCAACTAGTTTCAGAAAGGTGGATTTGATCAGGATTTGTGAAAACACTATCTTATTTTACTATTTTGATGCAGTTTACCAATCTCCAAATATTTATAGCTAAGAAAAAAGATGGCCTGCCAATTACGGTGCATGATGCTTTCAGTATATGATATCATACTCTGTGTAGTTAAAATCACAGTTTTTTTACATGTGATGTTATTATTTATGTCTGTGAGTTCCATTTCTATGCAAACATTCTGATTTTATCTTTTTGATCAGGTGTATTTAACTTCATGTGGTGTAAATATGGAATCAAAACACTCACATTCTTATCTGAATTAATTTTATATGATCATTAATTGTGAAAAGCGAAATGCTTACAAGGGAATTCTTTCTACAATCTATGAAATTTGACTTCCAAACTCTAAATTTCGTGACTATTTTCAAGGAAACAGTGAGATTGGAAACATTTGGCTATTTCAAGAAATCTCTTCTCTTAATAACAAAATTTTAGAAGTAAACAAAACATTTTTCAAAATTTAAATCATATAAAATGAAATATAAATGTTTTTAAATTTAGATTATTGAAAAGTAATCAAAACCTTTTAAACTTTAAATTGTTGAAAATTAATAATTCAAATTAATTAAGAGTATGACATGCCTTTATAGCATGAAGTAGTTTAATGCAAGCGGACCATGACATGCTAGCTTGTCACCCAGCTCATTCATATATTTTCAATTATTTGAAAAAATGCAATTGTGCATTTTACCATTCCTTCGTGTAAAATTTGAAAGTTCACCAGTTTATGAAACTTTTTTTTTAAATTGAAACTGCTGCTTCAAAGTGTGTTTATATGTCCTAGTTCTAAATGGTATTTCTAAATGGAATGCTAAAGAAATTGCGAGGCTATGTTTTCCCAATGTACCTTGAAAGTATTATATTTTCTTTGCAAATTTAGGTATTAATCATAATTTTTAGTATATATTGTAATTGAAAAGTGTATTCCTGATTTCCTCTCAGATTATGTGATGAAGTCAATGAAGAAGAGAATTTTGTATTACCTGTTAGTTATGGCAGCCATCCCGCTATTGACTGTGCTTCTGCTGCAGTTGATTTAACCCATAGCAAGCAGAAAGGACGTTACATAGTAGTAAGTTTGTGTTTTCCATAGATAGTATTTTCCTAAACAGTTTATTCATCTGATCAGTCAGATATTTTGGACATGTGTTTTCCTGTTAATTGTATTTTAATTTAAGCTCTACTATTGCCATATTATGTTTCATATAGCAATGGGGTTAAAACTTTGTGCAGGTTAGGTTTGATCAACCCTCCTCCAGTCGCAACACAGAAATTGTCAACCCAAACCGGAAGCATGTAACCCGAATACCCAACCCGCATTGAAATTGTATTTTGAAATTACATTCAGTAGTTTTTAAATCTCTCAACACACATGCACAGTTTTCTGCACTTTACAGTTTAAAACCTTCGTTCACGAATTTATTCAGTTACTCTCATTAAAAAAAGTAATAATGCATAACCCTTAAAAATAATTTTTGCAGACAGACTCCCTGCTTGAAAAATAAACAAAATCCAATCTGTAAAGCAGGTATCCATTACCTGATCCAATGCAGGGCTCTAGATGGGATACTGACAGTCAGGGTGAAACCTCCAGAAAGGACTTTTAGTGAATACATTAGCATATTTTATTTGTTCACTTATTGTTTACAAATTAATTTTTGCTTTATCATACTTTTGTATAAAGCAAGTATTGTTTTCCTTAAAATGTTTAAGATTTTTTAGGAGCAAGCATTTTTTATATGGATCATTTGAAAGAAACAAATGTAAAGGATTGCTTGCATATCATGCCTCTTTCAAACTTGTGTGAAATATCTGTATGTTGTACTTATGATGACTCAGTGGTACTTTTATATGAACTATTAATCAAAATGATTGCATTTCATTGGAAGTCTGACAAGATTTACATTTTTCAAATAAATTTTTAATTGCCACAATAAAACAGTATAAAAAGACCAAAATAGAGAAGAGAACTGAAGAAATTGTTGATCATAAACGATATGCCATAAGTAAGTAAGGGGGCTTATAAGCAAGACTATGATATGCCATTTCTCAA
Source organism: Amaurobius ferox (assembly GCA_951213105.1). Taxonomy (NCBI): domain Eukaryota; kingdom Metazoa; phylum Arthropoda; class Arachnida; order Araneae; family Amaurobiidae; genus Amaurobius; species Amaurobius ferox. Next base: position 175,147,908 of record OX578135.1, on the reverse strand, counting down.
ATTAGCTTAACTAGCCACTTATATGATTGCCCACAATTATTCAGGTTCATTGCAATAGCATTATTAATTTGTAATCAATATAAAAGTAAGAACTAAAAATGATATAAGTGATCATTTTACTATTACTTTAACATTTTTCTACTGTTTTGTGTTGTAAGTTATAAAACTTTATATTACTCACGAAAATAAACTGTTTAGACGTTTATACGAATTGATTGAAACATTTTCTTTTCCCTATCAAAATAGGAACTATCTCTAAAGAGTAAACAGTAACAAACAATTTTTTTTCCCCTTGTATTAACTTTTAAAACCTTTTTAAATGCAATACATTATTGAATTCCTATTATATCCTGTAAAATGTCTTGCATTTTTTCTTACTAAAAATGTATAATCCCTTTGAATATACTTATTTTGCTCTTTGTATTAGGCTAATAGAAGTGTATCGCCTGGTGATACCCTGTTCGTGGAGGAATCATATGCATCTGTTTTGCTGCCGGGTCATTATATTACTCACTGCCACCACTGCTACGTTAAAGCTCAAGCTGTTGTTCCGTAAGTTTATATATATAAATAAAAAATTGATAATAATCGAAAACTATGCATAAACTACAGTAAGTACTAAAAACCCATCTGTAGCATATCCGTATATATATATATATATTGCTAGCAGAAAAATATAACATTGCTGATGATTTTAATGATATTCTAAAGGCATTTTAAATAATTCATCAACAGTAACAATATACTTTTATGGAGTTCTTTAAAAATTTAGATTATGTGTTTTTTCAATAACATAAAAATATACCTATTTTTACAGATGAAAAGTTTTAATATCTGTGTTTTTTTAAATTAAGATTCTTATATGTTGCAAATGGTACAATAAAAGTTGTTTTGTAGAGTATTAAAATTCACTTTATTATGTACTAAATAAAAAAAAGGGGAATGGCATAAAGATAATTTCCAGCCATGTTTAAAAAACTAGAAATACTCACTATTCATCAATAGTGTCACAAAAATAATAAATTTATTAATGATAAACAATACAAATTTTTAATGTACCCATTGATAAACAAACATAGTACATATCAAACCAAACATATTAAAACTCCTGAACAATGCAAATGTGAATTTTCAAAATAAAAGGCCGGCAGCATTCAAGTAAATTGTAATTTTGTCCAACTGTTCTTTTAAAACCAAATTGGCAGAGTAAATTTTAAGAACATGCTGAGTTTATGAAACTATTATAAACATTTGAAATGAAACTGCATTGGAGGAAATGCCAATCACTTAATTTTCAATAAAATTCTGGTATTTTGAATTTGAATGTTCTAGATGTAGATAGTGATTTATGATAAATCTACAACTCAAAGTTTTTTGTTTAAAAAGTATTCCGAAAAGTGTCTAAGTGAATTCCAAAAACATGTTAGTTACAGATTTAATTAATGACCTTTTGAATGTGTTCTTAATTTAGGCAAAAATTTTCTAAAAGGCTTATTGTCAAAACTTTTTGTTTAAAAATGTCATGAAAATCAGTTAAGTAGATTCTGAAAATTCGATAGGGAGAGAAGCATTTTCTGAATTGGTTTCTAGACAAAGAATACTAAAAATAATATGTTTGAATTATTTGAATATACTGAGTATTAAATGATATACATATGTTTTAGTACTTAGCCTTAAGAAACACACATTTGAATATTGCATAAAAATTAACATGATAAATTTTAATTTATATCTGATTTGCTTGTTTTTCTTTTAGATGTCATCAGTGCTCTCAAGTGCGGTATTGCAGTCAAAATTGTGTTGACCAATCTTGGGAAAAGTACCATAAGTGGGAATGTGGCAATCTTGATTTGATGCATTCTGTATGTACTTTTAAGTGAATTATATTTTTTCATGTTAAGTTTAATAAGAACATCAGATGTTTACCAATTCACAAAATATTTGATTGCACAATTTAGTTTTTTCTGGGCAATAGAGATCCAAAGTAAATTTTTCTATTCTTCATTTAATCTATGTGTGAAAATTAAATTATCTTATTTTTATGGATGTTTTTTTTTCCAAATTAAATATTTTTATGTGGGAGAAGTTAAATTAGTATCATAAAAATATTAAGATAATAAAACTTTTTTACAGCTTCTGTATTACATACTCCCAAAACATGCTTAAAGGAGGCATTTTGACCTATTATAAATACCAGCATCTGTAGACCAGTTTTAAACATTTCAGCACGGTGAATATTAAATATTCAGCGAATACCTCCAATTACAGCAAGAAATTAAAATTATAAAAACTTTGTTAAAAGCAGCATGCAATGCAAAATTTCATAATATCGACCAGTAAATGAAAAGTCCTCACTCTTCAAAGCAAAATCGGGAATTGTTAGAACAGCAAACATGACTGAAATAGGGAAAGGGGGTTGCCAATGGTGAAAGGGCAAAACACTGGTTATAGGATACTATGAATAAAGGTAAAATACCAAGGAAAAAAGTTAACATTCAATAAAGAAATCAAAGCACTTATTCGATGAGTAAAACTACACACATCAGTCTCTGATTAAAAAAAAGCTGCTAACCGATTTCAGAAGTTACAAATTTCAGTTGCTAATCCTGTTCTGACAAGTGAAGGCTGCACGTCTTGTTTGTTCTGGTGAAGAAGGCTTTTATTGCCTTCAAAACCAGTCCACACTTTTAATTTTGTGTTGTATGTTGCTTTTAATTAAGTTTTTATAGTTTTATGGCTTTTTTACAAAAGTTTGAGTTATACATACAGCAAGAAATCTTGGTTTATACCATAATTTTGCAAAGAATTATAGAGACTGACAAATTCAGCCTTATCACACAGATAATACCAGTTTTCATAAAAGTTGAATTGAGGCTGCAATGGCCATGTTCATACACTCACAGTCTGCTTAAAGAGGATGTTCTCAAAACTTAACTGTTCTGTAAAGAAATCTGAAAAGCTTGATAAAGGAATTGATTGAAAAATTAATTTTATAAATGATCAATATTATATGTTTGATTGAGTTGTATCAGTTATGACCCTGGAATATAGGATTACAGGAATTATTGATAATTTCTATTTTTTAAGTCATGTGTTTCATTTTGGTAAAAATTTATCAAATTTATATATTTTCTATTTTGTTTAACTGATTATTGAAATAGGATAAAAATGGTACAGGTATATTTTCTACCCTTTTAGTGTCCTCATTTTGGTATATGTTAACCAAACTTCACATTTTTTGTGAATTTGTGTGCAAATGGGACCAGTATATTTTGTTCTTCAGGTCTGCTTGTGAGGATAATTTTGTATAACAAGAATAGAGATTGTTATGCTCCTTTTAAGACGGATTAAATTGAACATTCTAAATATTTTTTTTTATTAACAACATCATTTAAAATACTACTGCAATTTGCATATTTTAACTCACAAGCAACATTGGGTATATCTGCTAGTTAAATATATATTAAAATTAAACTAAAAATGCATTACTGATTATGTGCATCAATATATGCAAAATTTGAATATACTATTGTGTCAGTAGTTTATAGCAATTTTAAATATTTAGGATAGCACATTTGTACACCACTGGAATTCAGATGTATCATGTCAAGCAAACTAAGAAAATCATATTTACAACTTAAGCATTCAGGGTCTATTTTTCTTATTGTACTTGGTTCTAACATTTTTCAGATAAATTTATCAAAAATCACATAAAAGTAAAAAAGCAATAACTATTGATTATTAACATAATCTCATTGATGTAGTTTGTTCAACTCATGAGAGAAGATATTTTGGGTAATAGTTTTGTATTTGGACACCAATAGTCATTTATCTACTATAAGAATAACCTATTTCTCCATCCATAATGCTTATCAAAATTTTGGCAATGTATTTAGCAGAATGTCATCAATTTGGTGACTTTTTTTTTAATGTTGCCAAATTGACAAAAATGCTGCCAAACTGATAAAAGCATTATCAAATTGATAGATATGATACTGAATCAATGAGAATAATAACTAATTGATAAAAATCCAATATCTTGGAAAAATATAAGAATCTGCTAAGTAAGAATAACCTATTTCTCCATCCGTAATGCTTAGCGAAATTTTAATGATGAATTTGGCAGAATATTGCCAACTTGCGTAATGTTGTCAAATTTATAAAAATGATGCTAAATCAATGAAAATGATGACTAATTGATGAAAATTCAATATCTTGGAAAACACAAGAATCGACTATAAGAATAATCCATTTCTCCATTCATCCGTAACACTTGGCAAAAAATTTGGCAGTATGTTGCCAATTTGGCCACTTTTTAAATATTGCCAAATTGATAAAGATATCGCCAATTGATAAAACTGATGCTAAATGGGAGGTAATGTTTTGCAAAATTTGAATTCTGTCATATAGCAAGTATACCTTTTAGTATATAAGAAATGCTCTTCTCTCTATTTGTTTGTAACACTTGACAATGCATTTGGCGAATTTGACAAATAATTTAGCAAAATATCGCCAACTTAGTGATATTTCACCCCAGATTGACAAAAATATCATCGATTGCAAAAATGGCCCTAAGCTAATAAAAATTATGCCTAATTGATGAATTGATTCTTAAAATATTTTAATATATGGACTATATTACTTATTGTGGATGCTATTAATATTAATAACTAGCAGCATACCCGTTCTTCGTATGGAATATATAATATAAAGAAACTTATAATTTGCAATCATGTGCAAATTCTGTTAAAATATTAAATTTATTGCTCCTAAAGAGAAGTTTAAGAATATCTGTTCTCATTATGCAAAATTATCTTCACGGGCAGATCTGAAGAATAAAACATCCTGGCCCCTTTTGTAAGCAAATTTACAAAAAAAAAAATAGGAATTGAATCAATATATGCAACCCTGTGCTACTTATATTGTCGAAGATTAGAAAATATGCCAGTGTGTTAGTAGAAGATTACCTATATTACAATATGAGTCTCAAAAATCTTTGCCAAAATAAAAGAGATGACATAATAAATTGAAAATATCAATAATCCTCATCCTTTTGATATATATTGGGATATATTGGAATTAATTACAACCTTCTTTACACCAGAAGGTTGTAATTAATTCCAATATATCCCAATATATATCAAAACATATGCCTGTATACCTGTACTACTTATATTCTCGTAGATTAGAAGATATACCCATGTATTTGTATAAGATTACTCGTACAGCATACAATATATGAGTTTAAACAATTTTTATCATAAAACAATTGCATAATAACTTGAAAATATCAATAATCCCTGAATCAATAATCCCCGAAAATATCAATAATAATAACGTTTTAACCTGAAGACCGTAATTGATATTATCCAGTCAAAAATGCTATAAGAAAAATCAAATCGTTCTTTTCTAAAATATATTTTTATATCCATTTATTTATTATTCAAATTGAAAAAATAATAATTAAAATTAACAGATAGATTTGATTTAATTACGTTTCTGAGCAACATGATATAAGATAGAATCTTCCTCATAAACTGCAAAATTAAATAACCATTTTGATTTCTTTATACTTTTCATTATTTAGTAAAAGCTTATGAAAAATAAACCATGGAGATAGATTTCCCATTTAAATCATGTTTCAAACAATTCATGTTTTCAGAAAGTGACTAATTAGCGCAAAAAATCTCCCATCAAACTCAGAGAAGTTTGTCACTTTCAAACGATTTTCAAGCTTTTCGTTTGGATAAACCACGGAGTTAGAGAGTAGAACTCATAGGAAAAGTTTCGTTTTTCATAAATATCTCGACAACCCCTGGTCTTAGATACTCGAAACTTAGGCTAAATTTATGGGGGACTATTTCAAGGCTATCCACAAAATTTCATCAAATTCGGTTCAGCCGTTCTCCCGTGATGATGAGACAACCAAAATTTCATTTTTTACTAATATCTCGAGAGCCACTGATCATAGAAACTCCAAATCTAGACTAAATTTTAAGTGGGGCTATTTTTAGGCTACCCACAAAATTTCATCAAATTCGGTTCAGCCGTTCTCCCGTGATGACGGGACAAACAAACAGACAGACAGATTTTCAATTTTATATATATAGATTGTAAATTTAGAGTTGCGTGAAACATAAGTTAATTGGGTTCTTTGCAATAGTTTTACATGTCATCTGAAAACGTGTCAAATGGGCAATATAACATTAAAAACACTGTGCCGTGGATCTTATACATCATGTTTTCATTGTGAAATAAGTAAACTTATTGCATTATATAAGGAAAGTTATGTGCTGTCCACATCAGATTTTTAAATTAAATTGAATTTTTACATCTAAATAAAAGCAGTTGTTCCTCGGAAAAACTTTTGATTAGTGAATGAATAAAAGAAATGTATGAGACACCTAAAGTAAATTTTTACAGGATATAAGTAAAAATTCTTCTGATATTCTCTTAAAAAGTAAAAATTAATTATTTGTAAATCTGTGAGATGACATTTTCATAGTTGCATTCATCTGACACTAAGTCCCCAAATTAGTATACCACTGACTATTAATCGTTTCAAGTATGTTTGTATAACCATATTTCCTTTTTATTTATTTATTTAGGCAGGGATTGCCCACTTAAGTTGCAGAGTCATTCTAGTTACTGGGTTGGATTACATTCAAGGTAAGAAATAAAATGTACTTAAGGGCTTTTTTTATTTTTATACAGTTTGATTATAAGTAAAATGATATCCAGAAGAAATTGTCAAAATAATGTAAGACTTTTCTACAGATTAACACATTTTAGTATTGTGAAAAAGCAATTGCACAAATAAGAGTTTTCTTATAATTAAATATTGATAAAAATCAATGAATTTTTTTAATGTTACTGATTAAAATAAGCATACTAAATTTCCTATAATTCCTTTGATTATTTCAACAGATATTTCACCCTCAATGGAAAAGTAAAATTTTTAGTATCCCGAGAATGGCTCATGATAATTTCTAAACCATTAGAAGTGTATACACCTTGTATGGAGTCCATTCATTACAGGTTAAAAGTACTTACTCTAAAAGTAATTCATTCCTTTGATAATAATGAAAAAAATCAACTGGCTTTTATCTAAATAATTATACCATTACCATAGTGTTCGAAATTAGTGGTTGTTAGTCGTAATTTGCGACTCGAAATTTCAATTTGATGACTTCCCTTTCCCTTTTACTAAATTACGATCCATGGTAGAAGACTGGACGGCAGTTGAAAAAAAAAATGGGATTTTATACACTATCCAGATGCCCTCAGTGATAAATCTGCAGTGGTCATGTTCCAAGTCATTATTATGATCTCAGATGTGGGACTTACAAGGCCTTTGTCTTTCCATGAAAACTTTTAGAATGACCAACACAATGGGGTACTATACACAGGCAGTAAAATCCCCCTCTGTCTATTCAGGGAAGGCAGAAGGACAGGACAATATTGGGATCTTTATTGTACTGAATCTCACCCCCCCCCCCCCCCACCCCCTTCAAGACCTGAAATTGCATTTCCAAAGAATTTATTTGTTTGCTTTATTCTCAGACATTCTGATGTCCGAGACGTAGGCAAGACTATTTATTGCTGTATTTAACGAGTTTCTATTGCTCCTCTTCCCCCTTTACCCCCTCGTACATCTATGTATACCACTTGAAAGAAAAGGAGGTGATCCTGGAAAGTCTTTACATTCTAATTGCTTACTATTATAAAACACATTGTGTTCCAGATTAAATCGTTCCAGGATCTTGCAAATTTGGTCAGCTAATATTTTATCAGATATTGAAAATGGCGTTTTTATAGCTGCTAAGTGTTCTGATTTTTATGTATTTGTTCCGTTTTTTCAGTTGTGTTTTGGGAATCCGACTTTGGGCCAAAGTAGTCAAATTTTTCATTTCCATAACATTTATATTTTATTGTATGCAAATCAGCAAATTTTTCATCTGCATAAGAGTATCTACAAGTCATAAAATCGGAAGTAGGTCACAAAATGAAAAGCAAAGTCAGGAATTTTAAGATCGAAGTTTTCCCGTTTTTTTATCTAAGAATCTGTTTACCCGCGATCGCGTCTTTCTAATTAATATGGGAGAAACACATTTGCATTGGCTAAAATTTTTATGATTATTTTGTGTTATATACAAGAAAACTAATTTTTAGACGTATTGTTAAAGAAATAAAAAGCAATATTGCACCAATACCGAGTACCACAATAAACGGCTTTTGTCCACGATCTTCCTTATATTTCATCTTATTGTGAATGTATTTTTCCATTTCTGTAATCTGTTTACATCATCTGAAACATTTGTAATTATTTCATATATTATATAGAAAAACTATTTTTCAAACATATTATTAACGAAATGTATCACTATTTTGCAGCAGTATCGCGAAAAACGGTATTAGTGTAACGGTTAGTGTTTTTCTTCGTGCAATGTGTTCCTATTTTTCTTTCTGGTAGGTTAGCAGCTATGCATTTTTTATATCAATTGACTGCCAATCTCCGGGCAAATATGCAAATTGTCTCTCTCTCCCCCCCCCCCCCCCCCCTTTTTTTTTTTTCAAGACTTTAAAGATGAACATAGTCTTTTAAAGATTTTAAAATGAAATCCCATATTTTATCAAAATTAGCAAAAAAAAAGACTAAATTTAGCTCAAAATTCTCTTATAATATTTTAATTTTAAATGTGTTTTATTCTTATATTTGTAAATAATATGAGAAATATTATATGGAAATGTCTCTCAAATCTGCATATATATGCAATTCTCGGTTTATCCTGCTTTATTATCAAATATTTTCCATTTTTGCAAACTGTTTTCATCAACTAAAACTTTTATATTAATTGCTCTTTTAACACCTCACTCAATAAGTCTCCGGTCTGACACATATATGGCAACACTGTTGACAGACCCATATGATTTCTGGATAGTACCAACCATCAAATGACATGTGTCAAAATTTCATGACATTCTGACAATTAGTTTATAGGTTACAGTGGTTTTAGTGACCCCAGTTTTGTAATTTTCAAAACAATGGATAAAAAATAATTCCGTGTGTTGATTAAACATTGTTTTTTGAAGGGGGAAAAATACTGTTGAAGCCAAACAGTGGCTTGATAAGCGTTATGGAGGCTCTACACCAGGGAAATCAACTATTATTGACTGGTATGCTGAATTTAAATGCGGTCGTACAAACACCGATGATGCTGAACGCTCTGGTCGCCCAAAATCGGCAGTTGTTCCGGTAAACATAAAAAAGTCCACAAAATAGTTTTGAAAGACCGTAAAGTGAAGTTGTGGGAGATATCTGACACCTTAAAGATATCAGAAGGTAGTGTGTTTACAATTTTACACGAAAATTTGAGCATTCGTAAGTTGCTTTCTAAGTGGGTGCCTCGTTTGCTTACACTGGACCAAAAACAACAATGCATTGACGATTCAGAGCGCTGTTTGGAGCTGTTCAAGCGAGATAAGAAGGATTTCTTGCGTCGGCCCGACCACTCTGGCCCCCAGCTACTACTGACTTTTTGCAAACATCAAAAAGATGCTCCAGGGAAAGAGATTTGGCTCAAATGAAGAAGTGATTGCCGAAACTGAGACCTATTTTGAGAGCAAAGACAAATCGTTCTACATAAAAGGCATTGAAAAGTTAGAAGAGCATTGGAATGAATATATCAGTCTTGAAGGAGAGTATGTTGATGAATAAAGTCGAATTTCTAAAAAAAAAATTGTTTTTCTTAGTTAGACTGGAGACTTATTGAGTGATGTAGTAATTCAGGAAAATATTTGTTTTTTGTCCTTTTTACCATGTAAAAACAAATTAGCAATTTTTTCTTTTTTTATTTTCGCTTGGGTTTTTTTATCGGTTTATTTTATATTTTAAGCTAATTTAAAACAATTTCTAATACAAAATCTAAATTATTCTTTATTTATATATTTAACAAAAATGGACATTTAAAAAATAGTTGTTATTGTTAAAAATGTGAAAATGGCAACTAGCTGTGTCTATTTGGCACCTAGAGTCAAAACTATAGGTGTCAAATGACGCCTAGTTCTAATTTCTAACACTGCATTACCAGATTTCAGTCAGTTTTCTTATTTTGTTCAGACAATATGCTTTCTTATTTTGTTCAGACAATATGCTGCCCAGACAGAGATTAAAACAATTGCTTTGTATTCAAGGATGCTCAAAATGTTTTAATTTGTATAAATCTGAGAAGTGAATATTTGACCCCATCCCTTTGCATATACTATGTATTGTAGGGAAAGTAAAAATATAGGTTCTTGTGTGATTACAATTATTCTAAGATTTTTGTGAAGCAGTTATAGAATTTAGACAAGATCAGGTCCTTATTGAAATTGTATTCTATCTCAGAGACAAGTTAGCTGCATTTTGTCCTCGCATGAATTAACCCTTTTTGAGACAAAATGTTATCCTCACATATACATTTTTTATTTTGATATGAATAACATCTGTGATTGGAGTTTCTCTGGGGGAAAAGAGCATTATGAAAAATGTAAACATTTTGGACTCTTATACCTCCGAACCTAATAGAATAGAAAAATATATTTTTCTTCTTTTATCGGAAGTAGGGCTCAGATTATGAATGTATAAAAATAATTTTAATATTTTGAACATATTTTCTCTAATAATAATATAAAAAAAAACTTAAACGGTGTCCATTGGAGCAAGTGTTTATTTTTTATTTTTTTTACTTTAACTTGAAATATCTTCCAAACTATGAAAGATAGATATAAATAGTCTGAGGCAATAATATGCATTAGGAAATTTAGTTTCTAAATCTATATTTATATTTTTAAAAAGCTCTTATAGTTTTCAAGTAATTCTATTACCAAGTTAAAGAAAATTGAAATTTTTCTATTTTTCACATTTGGAATGCTTATATCTTAAAAACTAAAAGGGCTAGCTATGAACAGTAAGCAAGCAAGAATTTGTAACTCTTTCAAAGCACTACAAGTGTATAAAATGGATTTTGGATCAAGCTCTTAGTTTTTGAAGTACAGTCGTTATAATTTTGATATTTTAGTAATTCAATCTGGATTTTTCAATGGGTAGAAAAGCTATAACATTTAAAATTTCATGATTGTTGCAGCTCAATTTGTTCACTTACTCCTTAGTTAAATATTGGTGCATAAGCATGAGATTTATTTTGTTTAAAAAATTAGGAGGTTAAAATTAAATTAGGAATTCTAAAGATGTTTAACGATTAGTGAGGTTCGAATAGATTTAGATGGAAATATACATATTCAAGTATGTATTTATGTGCCACCAAGTAAGTTTATAGACCTGAATGTAATTTAACCTGAATGTAACTAATTTAACCTGAATGTAACATTTCGCCAGATATATTTTATAAGTTTAATTTATACACTGCAAAGCAAGTTATTAAAATAATGTGATATTTTGACGTGAAGTCTATGGTCAGAGTTTCCAGATGAAATCAGGTGAAAACTAAAGTGCTAGCTAGCTATAAACAATTAGTGAGCAATTTGTAGCTTTTCGAAACCCTGTAAATAAAACAAATGTCTCTAAGAAAATGATAAATTTATTGAACGTACTGGTGTTTTATTTGACAAAATGTTATTCACACATTATCATTTCAGCTCCATTAGACTGGATCTACCGCTGATTTTTTTTTTTTTTTTAATTATTTCCAAAACAAAAATGTCAGTATTAAGCTCGGGAGCGAATGTGATATTGTAAAAAATGCGCTATAAAGAAGTAATGGTTTAAGACAGTGTTTCTTAATATTTGCTATAGATAACTAGCATTTAATATTCAATAACTATTAAGGAAATTATTTAGTAAGTTCTTTAAAAATGTTTAAGTCAAATAGCTCTTGGATTTTTTTTCCTTCCTAATCATTCCTTATGTAATTGACGGCCTTCCTTTCTTCTATTGTTTTAGTTTATTCTGCTTTTGTACTTTTAAATAATCACTTATATTTACTTTAAATTATTAAAGTTTTTTTTTCCAAAGAAAAATAGCTAGTGTTCAATATATCAATGAAACTCTGCTGTCAATTCAAAATGAATGCTTTATTTCCAGAGAATCGAGAGGAATTGACGAAATCATCAACTGCCCTTTATCCTTTTGATATTCCTGATGGAAGATATCGAAGCAATTACTTTTCAGTGTACCATTTAGTCACTCATGTTGAGGATATGCATGTGGAAGATACTTTTCAGTATGCATTGGTAAGGGCTTTATTTTTCAGTGTAATTTGGTTTCAGTATGCATTTTATTGTAAAATAACTTTGCATTTCAAATTAAAACTATTAAAGTTTCTTTTTATCCTGTATTATTTTCATTCATATCTCTGCACACCCTTAATGTAATTTTGCATAAATATATTTTTAAAATGTCATTGAAACTCTTTTTTGCTTTCTTACAGCATTAGCATAGCTACCAAATCTACTGAATTTTTATACTTTTTCCGATTTTCTCCATCACAAGATTCTTGAATATAAAAACATCATCATTACAAAAACATTGCCCTGACCAGCTTGAAAGTGTAACCAAAACTAAATGGGCCTAGCAACGAGGCCTAAATATTACTCTGCTCTTTTTTTTCTTTTGAAATACGTAAAACTAAGGTTAAGTATAAAACATCATCATTGCAAAAACTTTGCCCTGACCAGCTTGAAAGTGTAACCAAAACTGAATGGGCCTAGCAATGAGACTTAAATATTACTCTGCTCTTTTCTTCTTTTAAAATACGTAACACTAAGGTTAAGTATAAAATTCATCATTGCAAAAACTTTGCCCTGACCAGCTTGAAAATGTAACCAAACTAAATGGGCCTAAATGAAGCCTAAATATTACTCTGCTCTTTTCTTCTTTTGAAATACGTAAAACTAAAGTAAAGTATAAAACATCATCATTGTAAAAGCTATTCCCTGACCAGCGTGAAAGTGTAACCAAAAACTAAATGGACCTAACAACGAGGCCTGAATGTTACTCTGCTCTTTTCTTCTTTTAGAATACGTAAAACTAAGGTTCTTAAGTTTAAAACAACATCATTGAAAAACCTCACCCTGACCATTCCAAAAGTGTAACTTAGTCTGTGTCTTTACTGATCATGTGCTCGTGATAGAACAGCAATCTTGGCTTTTGCTATCTTTTTCTGCTCTCTTGTTGTTTAAAATGAAGTTAGAAGAAAATAATTCAATTATTTCATTGCACATTTATAATCTGTCACAATCTTATTGATCGTGAATTTTGGTACTTTTTTTAGTCATAAATTTTAAAAAGTTAATTTCATAAAAATCACAAATTTTACCACTTTTAATTGAAATTACAAATTCTATCACTAAAATAAAATTGTACGTTTTAGCACTTTTTAATAAAAATGCAAATTTTTGCACATTTAAATGAAATCTCGAATGTTGACACTCTTTCATAAAAGTCACAGATTTTATTGCTTTTTAATAAAATCTCAAATTTTAGTACTTATAGATAAGAATTGGAAATTTTATTTCTTTTAAATTAAATCTCAAATTTTAGTCCTTTATAAAATCGTGTTTTGGCACTTTTTTTATAAAAATCATGAATTTAAGTGCTTTTTATAAAAAAATATCACAAGTTTTAATGCTCTTAATAAATCAGGAATTTGAATGCTCTTTCTCTCTCTCTCTCTCTCTCTCAAAAATTCTAAGCAGGCATATTTTGTTATCTATATCTATTGATAATATTTTAGTGCAAGTTAAAAATGTTTAATAGACTCTTAAGTGCAATTTGTTAGTAAATTAGAATTTCGAATTTAAATTTTTACTTATGCTTTTTAGGATTGTAAAAAATTCTTGATTATGAAATAATAGGGATATTTAGCTATGATGATAAAATAGAAATAGAAATAGTGGTGAAATTTACATTTTTTAGGTCCTTGAAAACTACTTATTCTTGGTTTTTCAAAAGTTATATAAACCCTGGGAAAGCATAAATGCAGTATATTATATTGGGCATGAAAACATTTTTAGCTGTGGTAGATGTTTTGCTCTCCATTCTATATACACCAACTGAGGCTGAAAGAGGCTTCAGACACTTATACATGAAATAAAAAATACCTATAAAAACCAACTAAAAAAAATTTATTACAGACCATATAAGAGTATATTTTAATGCATCAAAACTTTTGATCCTGTGCCTGCTGTATCACTCTGGTTGGAATGAGATGCAAAATCGAAAAAGATTGCCATTAAGCCTTATAACAAGCAAACTATTTAAATCACAAATTTTATCAATTTAAAAGAAAAGATCTATTTTTGTAAGTCAACAATCTAAATCTAATCTGCATTTAGAAAATGACAGCAAAGGATGATCCTGTTTTTTAGATAATTTGGAAATCTAGTAGTTTTTAATGTTTTTGTCTTATTTGTAGTACACTTCTTTAAAGGTATTGTGTTAGATATCTGAGTGTGTATTTGTACATTTCTGCCATGTTGCTTATAATCTTAGTGGGTTTGCATAGGTATTTTACACCATTCAGGCACACTCTAAAAAGAATGAAAACTTAAATGTGTGTAAAATAATCATGGAAACATATAATAAATTAATATACTTGTATGGATGCTGAAAGCTTAATTTATGTATCATTAATATAGTTCTTTATTCTCTCTATCATTGCCTTTTTCTTATCAGTTTGTTTAACCTATAAAGCTTATTATTTTTATTAATAGCATTAGTAAAAAGATTTAAAGATGCAAATATTTGTTTATTTTGTGACATGTAAATATTTTGTAACAAATTCAGTTTTAATGTTTGTGCTTCATTCTTTATGGATTAATATGTTTATAATGTAACAATAGTGAGCACTACACTTCTTCAAGTGCAATGCATTATTGATGTACATGCTGCTATTTTTGTACTATTTATAATTCCTATTTATCTTCCAAGTTCTGTAAAAACAAAAAAATACTTTAAAAGTAAAAAAAAATGTTATAGTATACACCTAACCTTTGATTTGTGCAGTACTTGAATAGCACAATTTAATTTTTGCATGTTAGCAAAAATGCTACAAATTTTTGCTTTGCATGGTGCAATTTTAGTTTAACTCTGTTTATAATCATAATAAAATTTATATTTGTTTATTAATCCTCATAATTTTTTAGTAACATATACAAGCTTCACTTAAGTATGACCTCAAACAAAGTTCAACTGATCAGAGATCATAATACTATCATACCTCAACCCAAGACCAGATCTCCATTTTCAAATTTTTTCTTTGCATGGTGCTGTTGTAAAACCAATCTACTAAGTAAACTGAAAGTTAGGTGTAATTGGAAGCTTAGTTTATATAATGCACACTGTGTGCAACCCTGTATTGAATATACAACAGGACATGGTTATAATGATCATGTCAGAACTCACTAATTTACTCATTAAATCATGACACTTGCTACCTTCATTTTAAGTAGTAAAACTATATATATATATATGTGTGTGTGTAATTTGTGGAACAGTCAGCAACTGCTTGCGTAGGAGAATATGAGGATCATATTCGTAGAGGACTATAGAAATAATGTTGAACAATACACCAGACACCAATCTCTGCATTTTTCAAGCTTCCAGACAACCAACCCCCTTATATTTCTTCCCTGGAATTTTTTTTTTTCTTTTACTCTTAATTTTTGTCATTTTATCATATTTATATTTTATGGTTCTTTTATTTCACATGATCATTAAATTTGAGCAACTTAAAATTTTACTCATTAAAAATTCACAAATCACACCTTATTAATACTATACTAATTAAATGTTCAGAATTTCCTTATTAATTCAGGAATCTTGCTAAATGTGGGATCATTATAAGTGGGTTCTACTGTATAGTAGTAACAAACTGTTTTAAATCAAGCCCCACTCAACATATAGACAGTCAATATTTTAACCTCAAACTTCCTCCCTTTCAGACTGCCCTCCTCCTCCTTATGTTACTGGACCGGCTGAATTATTTTGCACCTCTAGAGAACCAGACCCTCCATGAAAGGCTTTTCACCTGCAATTTGAATCCAAAAGTAGGATCTGCTCCCTCCACACCTACTCACAAATCCAGAAGTCCCGTCCACTCTCGTCTCTCAGTCAACACTGTCGAGGAGAACGATATGCCATCTGGCCCACCCACAGCAGAGATGTTCATTGGGGGGCTTCTACTCCGTCACATCTTGCAGCTTATCTGTAATGCAAATGCCATCACCGAATTACAGACAATCCCTCAGCCAGGTGGTGGGGGCTCTGTTCTGAACCAGAGGCAGGTGAAAGTGGCTACAGGTATCTTTCCTACAGCAAGTCTCATGAATCATTCGTGCAATCCTACTGTCATTTCCAGGTGATCTTTTACTTTATTTCAGCTACTTACAACAGCGCCTGTCATTACTTGTGATTTAAATATGTAGTACAAATTCTAATAGCATCACACATTCAAAAATATGAATTTGAAAAACCTTTGCAGTAATAAAACAGTTGACTTAAAAACATGAAATATAAGTTCCCTAATCATATTTTCTAAAAACTGATAAAACACAATCCAAAATATATCTTCCATTTATTGCATTTTATTTTCCTATCTATTTCATTATTAATTAAATTGGATATATTAAATTGAAGCCATCTGCCTTATTAACATGTGACAAACATTTTTTTTACAGGTAAAAATAATAATTCAAAAATAAATCATACTCTCTTGCTAAGTAATAAGTCTATTCAATATTCTATGGAAAGATTAATTTGTGTTTTGAACAAATTATCAAAAACTGGACTTGTATACAGAACAAGACAGTCAGACATTCAGATTAAGTAAACCATTGTATGCTCTCCCCCCCCCCCCCTCCCAATGGAATTTAAATATGCTTCTCTTAAATGTGAGAAACACTGGCTGCCAGATTCTGTTTCCTGTCTTGACAGTTCAAAGTCTAGTAGCTGCATCTCACATTTATAAAGTTAGAACCATTCCAATTCTCTTCTTAAAAGTTGTATTTTTTTTTAGGTTTGATTAATCAAATGCCTGGATACCTAATTGGTTTTCGGATTGCTATAGAAAGCAGTTTGAAGTGGTAGACATCCATAAGAAACATATTCAAAACAATTTTTCACACACTCAAAATAAACATACAATCTTCTGTCAAAACTAACCATAAAAAGACCAAAATTAAACATGATATTTAGTTTTATTATGTTTTCATCAATACAATATCTGCATGTTGAACCATCAGCTATACAAAATATTAATTTTGTACCATTGAAAGTTCAATATTAAGGTAAATTAGTTTAGCAAAATATGCATTTTCACAACTCCAAAATCTCATGTAAGGAAATAAATTATAAATTTCTATTTATAGGTAAAAAAAGCAAGATATTAATCCCCATCTCCCCACCCCCTCCCCTCATATTTTACTTTCTTTTAACTGTCTCAGATATCAGGAAAACTGAACAATATGTCGCTGTTGTCAGGTTATCTTCCCATTATTATTGATAAGGTGTTACACAAATTCAACAGGCTAAAATTTGGTTTAACCTTTATGAAGAGATTTATAAACATAATTCTATCGTTTTACCTTTTTATACATCTGTGAGCTATTAAAGTCACCAATATTCTATCCCATTTCAATTTTATGTATGCATTTAAGCCTCTGAATAAAATACATTTCTCATCCCTTAAAAACATCATTCCTGTCTTAAGCTTTTGGGGTGTTTATCACATTCCATGTAAATGTAATCTTGATTATGTTGGTCGAACAAAATTAGCTCTTAAATTTTGTATCAAGGAACACATGAATTATGCTTCTAAATAAGAAGTATCAAAGTCTTCAATTGATGGACATTTTTGGGACTCTAATCTGGTATTTAATTTATTGAAAGTTGAGGTCATTTTTACTCATAATTCTATTTTTAATTTGGACTTACTTGAAAAGTTTCTCTAGTGCTTTTCAATCAAACTCCCTTGTTAACAATAATTGTCCTTTTTATTCTGTTATTACATACTGCTACATAATGCTGCCTTGTTAACAGTTTCATGTATTCAATTAATTTGTTTTTCTCAGTATTTGTTGATGAAGTTAACTCTTATAACCTCTGAAACCAGTTAGCTCCTTCATTTTCTATTGAGTTCTACTCATTTTTTGCAGTTGTTTACTTCTAAAACAGGTTAGTTTCCATTTAATAGTAGAGCATTTAGTTATTTTATATGTATATTTAGCAGTTTTATTCATTAAAAAGGTGCTTTAAATCTTTCTTTTGGCTGTTTGTTCACATTCCTCCTTGGTTTCTGTCATTCAATCAACAGTAGCAAACAGTATCCTACTACTCATTCATTCCTCTGTGGTTTTTACTTCCTTTTTTCTCCTTGCACCATTGGCAATCATTTTCCTACTTCAGACATGTCTGGTATTCTAGCAGCAGATGTTGATCATGCTCTGATAAGTGTAGGTCATGCTTCTTGCTAGTTCGGATAAGGAAAGGGGTTTTATACAAAGCTTTTTAAACTTTCTATGCATAAGATATTTGGATCAAAAACTAACCAGCTTATTAAAAGTGTGGCATAAACATTACTGAAATTATAATTCTGAAGCATTTAAAGAATAATATAAAAAAATATATATATTACAATAAATTAAATACTGATATCATTTTAGTCATCCTAACTTCTTTTTTCAAGCTTTTTTACCTTAAGCATAGATCCAACTCACTGACAAATTTTATAAACACTTTAAATAAGATTCTTGAATGCTAATTTGTTTAATTTTAGACATTTATTTGAAATGCTATTGCCTGTTTTACATATGTGCATCAACACTTTTTGCTACTTGAAAGCACAAAAGCATCGGTTCTGCAGAAGTATTTCTAAATATATTTTTACTAGTTTTCTAGCAGCTCTCTGTTTGAGTAGGTGCTCTCACTTTTTAATCTCCCATTTTCTAAAAATATTATTTGTCTAGTTTTATTCATAATGATGGATTTATGTAGATGAACAAACAAAATAAAAGCATTATAATAAAAGCATTATTTGTTGATATGTCCAGCATGTTCAATAAAAAATTGAGGTTAATGATTTGATTGTTATTTACATGTGTATGTAGGGATATTCTTGTTTAATTTGACAACTATAATTTTCAATCTGATGTAATCCATAATGATTTCAGGTTTGTATTTTGATATCACTGAATTTTGCATTATTACACAAAGTGCTCATCATACCTATTTCCCTTTGAAATATAAACAATCTGAACATAATACTTCATATAATGTAATCAACTACTACTATCTAGGAAATTCATATAATGCTGTTTCACGTAATTGGTGATATATTCATAACTAACGAGTGCATATTCTCACCCCAAAAGCAGCAAATTGCAAATATTCCCTAGAGGTCAAGGTCATCATACATACCCCTTTTTGCAGTTGCATTTAAAACAGGATATTTGTTACTGTTAAATGCATTTTATATAACTTTTTTTTTTTTTACTTTGTCATAAAATACTTGTTTTTACAGCACCAAAACTATTAAGCCAAAGAAAAATGCAGAAATATTTAACTACTTTCTAATTAAATCAAAGTCATAAAATTACAAAATGTTGAATGTAATATTTAAAAAATAGTGAGTGAGAGTATTTACTTTGATAAAAAAAAACTTAACTTTGTTAGAGGGTTAAGCTTGTATTGTTATTTTGACATCTGGTGTAACATTGTCGATACATTAATTTGGGTGAAAACAGAATGATGCACACGGATGCTAACGGCTTTTAATTGTAAAATTATTGGAGTTATTTAACAAAACCATTTTAGTTTTTTATAGTTTGTTTCTCATTTGTAGTTTGTTGTATTTGATATTTACTTTTGAAATTTTACTATATTTAATATCGAGTACTCATAACTTAATTTAGGATATTGCTTGAAGCTTTGTAGGACTTCTACTTGTAAAGGTGCTTCACTTAACAGAAGTTGCCATTATTCCTAACACCATGGACGGTGGATTTTAAGGTTGAGCCTACTGTTCTCAAGGGTTGTCTTCAACCCACTGAATCCCTTGCTCATATTAATTTCTTGGAAGAGCTTTCTTCAGACTCTAACAAAAAGCTTATGCATCCTGAATTGCTTATATAATTCTTAGAGGTCATGCATAAAATACCTAGTAATGCTCTGCAGATTTATACAGATGGCAATAAGCAAGGCAATGGTAAAAATGGTAATGGCATTTTTGTTAGAAACTCGGAGGGGGATCTAAGTCTTAGAATTAGTAACCCTGACCACTGCTCAGTTTTTCACTCTGAACTCTTGGCAATCAGAAAACCCTTAAAATATATGAAATCTACTCATTATGATACTTTCTGCATTCTAACAACATTAAAAGCTCTATATACAACATCTTAAGAACTGACCAGAAATCACTGACAAGGCTAGCCAAGATGTCACCACCTTGGATGATGAATTTTAGATCCATTACAATCCAATGGATTCCTTTTCATATTTGTGTTTGTGGTAATGAGACTGCCAACTCCTTAACCAATGAGACTTTCTGAACTCAACTTCGAACAATTTTCTTACTGCTTCTGAAATACAAACCTTGATTAGATCTTGGAATTTATTTCAAACTCCTCCATGTCATCAGTGGTACTCAGCTAAGGGTCTAGCTCACTCCAATATGATAGTCCTAGATCCATTCAGACAATGTTGTCCACACTAAGGCGTGGCCATACTAAGGATATGAAGTTTGAATGAGGAGACAGAGTTTTCCCTCCTTGTACCTGTTCTTCCTCCTCGGCTACTCCCCATCATATTCTCGACTGCATGGGAACCTCTTTAAATCTTCTAGTAGAGGACCAGGAAAGGGTAACCTCATTGCTTTATAAGCGGCATGATCTTTTAAACTTACCTCTCATTTTCTAGGCCAAAGGATTTAGCAACAACAAGAAGATATTGTGGTGCGAGAAATTGTTAATTTTTTTCTAGAATCAGAAAAATAATATTTGTATACATTATTTAAAACTATTCTGATCAAGACCTTGTGTATATGCTTTAAATGTTTAAAAAGGCTAAAAGAATATATACTACAACTTTCAAAAGATTTAAATCCAATCAATACATCCAAAAAAAAATTTATTACACTTAATATAAAATTATGTAACATTGATGGTGGGAACATACATATAACTTATAAAACATTCTTGCTTATTTGATTTTCACTTTTGTTAAAACTTTGATGATTATTTTTTACATTTATATTTTCTCTCTTCAGTTTTTATAGGAACGTACTTATAGTTCGTGCCATTAGTAATGTAGAACATGGACATGAAATATATAATTGCTATGGTAAGCATGCTTTGTATTTAAGTGCTTTATTTGAGATTGAATGCATTTGTTTTGACTAGACTAGTGACTTTGCTCCTTACACAATGCTTACGAACCTCTAGTTTTGATCTGTACCCATCAAAATATAGTAGAACCTGCTTATAACAAACTCACATCTAGCAATATTCTGAGTTTAATAAGCATACGAAATTGTAAATTGAATAAATATATATATATAAAAGATGATTAAAAGCCAATCAAAAAAAATATTTTGACTTTGTTTTTAAATAAATTTTAAAATAGAATAGAGGGTATGGGCTGAGAGGGGGGTCACATCAGATACTCTGAAAAAATTTCTTGTGCCCACAACTCATAAAGTACACAAACACTGAGTTCTTGGCTCAGTATTTGTGTGTTTTACAAGAAGGGACATTACAGAGTCAAAACAAAAGTTGTTAGTCATCAAGATCCAATGACAAATTAGTTGTTCGTGTGATGCTCGTTATAACTAGGTCCCTTTATTTTAAAAGCAATGAATATACTTTTTCCAATCAAAATTTATTTAAGCCAACTTTATGTAATAATAAATGTCTTCATTATTGGAACTCAACTATAAAATGTATTAGGGTTAAAAGCCTCCTTCTCACTCAGCTTCATATTTTAATAGACTTACCTTATAGCAATTCTTGATTTGGTGACTCATTGCAATATAACGACCGATTGAGAAGGTATCGACAGTTCCCCTGTAGATGTAATAATGCTATTTTATTATCGATATAATGACCACAAAAAAAGGTAGAAATGTTGTTACAGCGACATTGTGGAACATTGATCGGTAGACTTCAAGGACAAAAACTAACCACTATCTGCAGTCCCCGAACAACAGAAGAGAGTTCTTAAAAATTCCCATTAAAGTCATGTTAGGCTATAACAGCTTTTTTTATGCCCAAGATATATCCTTTCCCTTCTTGTAGAGAGTTGCAATGAAGTTGACATTTTTAATGCTGATGAAACAATTCTCTTCTGATAAATCTCTTGTGTTCAAAGACGAAACTTGCAGTGGAGGAAAACATGCAAAATAAACAATAACAATCACTTAAAAAATGCAGAAAACAAAAAATATCTCACTTCTTGTGATTGTAATTGAGAAACCCAACTATTGTAAGGGTTGTTGTTGTTGAGACCCAGACCGTCCGACCTACCAGAAAGGTGAAAGGCAACTGAACTATTGTAAGGGTGTCAGATCTTCACTTGTAACTCACTCTATTAAGCAAGAAAGCATAAATAATCTCCACAGTATTCGAGAAGTGACTTTGATGTCTGGATAAGAAAATATTACTGCAAGAGAGACAGATTTTAGCATAGACAACTGCACTGTGTATTCCTCAGAGATTAAAGACTTTAAAGTGGGAAAAGTTGAATTTCTGCTTCCAATACTACCTACATCTACACCTCAACCTTTGGATCAAGTTGTGATTCACAACTTCAAGAACTGTTTTTTAAAAACATCTCTTCAACCAAATCATGAAAATAAGCAAGAAATAGTTAACAGTTTTTGTTACCATCAAATTTGGATAAACCCAAGAAACTTACACCTATTGTAATTGGAAAATCCAAGAAACCATGTTGTTTTAAAAACATAATATCATTACCTGTAACATGTGATGCTGTGTGCAAAAATGTGGAAACATTGGAAATATGAGAAGAAAAAATGAAAGGCTTTGAACAGCATTTTTCCAGATAAAACAGAAAAATTGCATTTATTGCTGACTATTATGCTGCATATTGCCCTAAAAAAACTTTGTCAATTGAGCTTATTTTCTTAACAACTAATGTGACTAGTGTTTTACAACCTGTGGATCTAATCCTTTAAACTCCACTACAGGAAATTTCTTTTCAAACACAAGATTGTTGTAGATGATGATAAGAAAGATTTTCACGTGTCAGTGTTAGATGCTATTTTTTTTTCATTGAGAAAAGGAGTATAGTTACATTTAAGACAATTACAAGTTGTTTTAAATACATTGGTTTTGAAATCCATGTGTTCCTGAAGGGGGGGGGGGGGGGGATAGGTAAATGATACTATTGAGGAAGACATGTTGCTCCCTGAACTAGCATGACGCCCTCAAAATTACAGTCGGAATGTACAAAATGAAGTGTATTATTTTAGTATGATCAATGATCTGTTTGAGATAATGTATGCAAGCAATATATAACTTCTGACATCTTTAACTTGAACAAATAGTGGCTACTTTTACTAGTATGCCAATGTATTTGCCTGTCTCTTAGTCTATAAATATGACATCATTTGAAAAAATTGAACAAATTAAATTTAGTGGGATTATTTCAATTTATGAACATTGGAGCCTTATTGATTTGGGATTGATTTGATCAAATGATAAAATTTTCTCAATTTTTCAAAAATCAGAATTTTTAAAAATAATTAAGATACACAACACATTATTACAGAAATAGTCTTGTAATTATTAGTACATGTAATAATATTTTATTTAAAAAGTATATGGTTTTATTTTCAAAACATTAACATGTACTGTTTTGAAAGTATTTTTGCAATTTTGATCTAAAATGAAAAAATAAAAATAATTATTCTCTTTCATCAAATGAGTGAATTTTTTATAAGTACTTTTAACCAGAAATAAGCAAATACTATTTTTTAGGAGTTACCACAAGCTGTTTTCTGGATATTAGAAATTTAACTTTCAGCAAAGAGCATGATATTTCTAAAAGAAATCAAACAGTTTCTATGAAATTTAGTATGTTTATTTTAATTGATAACAACAAAAAGCCTTTTTCAGTGTGATTAGGTTTTAGCTCTAGTTTGTGTCATTGTTTCCTAACAATATTTAATTTTGTTAATCATTAAGAAAAGTCATATGCTGGACATATCACTTTTTTCAGCACTGTACTAAAGTTTATATTAAAATTTCATAGCTCATCATCAATTAATTTTTGCATCTAAGAAATTGAATTTCTGCAGTTGATTTTAACATCCTCACAATAATCAAATGGATAATTTGGTATGTTTTAGCACAATATGTGTTCATTTATTATATTACTCTTAACTTTTTATAGGTCCACATTATCGTCGTATGCCTCGAGATGATCGGCAGAGAGCATTGTTAGAGCAATATTTTTTTATTTGTGAATGTGAAGCCTGTATCAATGAAGATGAGCGAGAACAAAGGTTTCAGGTAACCAAGAATCTCATAAAATATTTAATGTTACATTCAATTAATTTATTGTTAGATTGTTCTTGTAAAATTTATTGTTAAATTCATAAAACATTTTATTATGAACATTTTATTGCATTTTTTAGAATATCTTAATTTTCAAAAGAAGGGATTTATAATGTAGCATTCTGTTACTGAAATATTGAATGGATCCTAATATATGTGAATAATCCAAGGTTCATTCTAGATTACAGAAAAATACCTTTAGATTTATAATTTAGAAAAACACGTAGTTTTAGAGTTTTGAAACTTCACCTTGTGATGTGTATATGTTCACATTCTGCTAATATTATTATACTTTACCTACTTTAATTATTATAACTTTGTATATGAGCTCTTATTTTTTTTTTTTGGTGTTTTAAAGAAATAAATTAAAATTAAACAGGTTTTTTTTTTTTTTTTTTTAATTTTAAAATAATCATTTATACTTCAAATCTTTTAATCTGTTTTATCATAATTTAACACTTCAAGTTAAATGTAGTTGGCAATGATGCCATTAGCTTTTTGATACTTCTGCATTATCTGAAGTCAAGAAGTGTAAAAAAATAGTTAAAGTATCCTAACCCTATTTATAACATTATGGTTGAATGGTGTGTTTTCAACAGAAAGATGCAATATGAAGCTTACTTTTGATAATTTCTTCACTGACTAAAAAAGCTGGTTCATAATTCTGAATTCAAGGGACAAATTAAAATTGAGTTTGCTTGACAAAATAGTACTTAAAGCTGGTGATAAAAGCTTACATGAAAAATTTTAAGGAAGTCTGATTTGAGCTTAGACATAGTGGTGAAACTTTCTTGAACTTCAAAACTAAGTAAGCAGAAAATATTTGGGAAAAAAATATGGATGTCAACATTTTCAGAAAAATTGCAAGCCTGCATGAAGTGTCTTGGATAGTTTTGATAAAAAGTGCACGTATGTAAAACAAAGTGGGTCTAGTGACTAAGCCACTACATATCTTTGTAAGAAATGCAATACCAAGCATTAGAGAGCAAAGTGCCTTGCTCATGGTAAAAAATATAAAAGTGTAATTAAGTTTAATAATTTTGCTGCTGTGATGTAGTACTGAAATATTAATAAATGTACCTGTTGTAAATAATAATTGTGAAATAATAGCATATGGGTCATTTTCTGTAAACAGGAGTTTTACATGTCCCAGGTGTTTTAATAAAAGCTTGCATGACTTGGGACTGATTTTGGACACTGATCAGTTTTACTATATTGTAGTTTATATTTATCACCCATTAGCTAAAGAAACAAATTATGTTTTTAATATTTAAAAATTTAGTTTTTTTTTTATTAAATGTCATTCCCCTGTGTGTCCCAACAGCCAAATAATGAAATCACAACTTCGTTTACAAGCCTTCATTTTCTAGTTTTCTTTTAATTTGATGTTTTATATATAATTAGATAATTTAAAATACAAACAGTAATAAAAAAATCCACTATGCATTGGAGCAATATTTTAAATTAATTTTTTACAACTGTCCCCTATCTTTTTTTGTCATTCACCTGCCGTTAAATTTTAACACCTCTTTCTGTGCATAGATGACAATACAATATAATTAAAGTATTCTTCTTTTTTACTAAGTCCATATTCACCATTTCAAGAGTTTGACTATGTTCTAGCTATCATTCTGTGCAGGGAAATATTATATAACTGAACAATTTTGTGTAAGTATTTTTATTCCTGCCATTCACCTGTCTTTAATTCTTCTAAGAATAAAAAAGTAAATAATTTTTTTTTAACATATATGCCTAATTAATGCAGCAAACTGAATACCAAGTTAGGCTTAAATGCAAATAAAACTCATATGCTCATAAAGTAAAATCACATGATTTGTCATTCCCGTGTCGTCATTCACCTGTCTTCTTGGTAGACAAGAAAATGACCTTAGAACAAAGGAATTACATTTAAAAACTATTTTCTTTTTAGAAGATAAAATAAAAACAAATAAGAAGTTAGTTCTAAATATAAAATTGCAATTAAAACAAAACATTTTTTTTTATTTTTCTAATTTTATATACAGTAAAACCTGTAAAGTTGGACACCTCTATATGTTGGACACCTGTCTATCTTGGACACAATTCGGTGAAACGGAACGAATTCCTATGTTTTAACATGTATATAATACTGTCTAACTTGGACACCTGTCTATCTTGGAAGTTGGACGCTGTTTACATTACTAAGTTGGACAAGTTCCTTAAAATTGGCATTTGCATAAAGGAAGTAACCTACCACTTTTGATCTTCCTTATCTATCCCCAGGGATTATCTTTTGTTGTTGATCCCCAGAAGTATTCCTATGTTGTTGTTATCACTTCCAGGAAACTCTTACCTGCCTACATTTCTTTCTTATTGTTGCTAAGGGGCCGTCCCTCCCCACCATTCCACAGACCTCAATTATGTATCACAACCTTTTTGTTATCAGTTTGTTTACACACACACTACAACACACTTGAAGAATGGACATTTGTAGCTTCCCTATCCCATCTTTACATTGTCCAATTAGATTTCTGCATCTTTTGAATAAAAAGGTTTCTCTACCCTCAAAAGTCACATTTGTTTCTCAGTGCATTCTGGAAAGGTGTCTGTGATTTTAGTGACGTGCACATTAGTTTTTAATAATGAGCAAAGGTAAATTAGTTGAGCTAACTATTGAAAAGAAAATAATAATTCTTGATCGCCCAGACAAAGGTGACAGCTGCAGAAAGTTGGCAGAGGAGTTCGGCATATCAAAATCTACTGTTTCCAATATAAACAATAAGAGATCTGATATCATACATGCATGGGAGCTGAACTGCTCTGGAACAAGAAACAGAATCTATATCATAAGTATTTTGTAACAGTAATTACAATATTTAATTAAAACTATTGGCTTATTAGTATTTTCTATTTGTTAAAAATGAAGTCTTTTGATGTGCTTTATTGAAAGGGAAAAATGAAATTTCATCACACTGTCTATGTTGGACACCTGTCTAAGTTGGACACTTTTAAAGGGAACCGTGAGTGTCCAACTTAGACAGGTTTAACTGTATATATATATATATATATATATATATACTAACAAAGCAGTTGCCTATAATAAGTGTTATTGCCCTGTCATGCTGTATTTACTTGTCTTGAAATAAAAATTTGCATTTTCTATTTAATTTCCCCAAAATGATCACTGTTACTTTTTTTTTTAAACCACCCATGTTAAAATATGCAAAAATCATGTTGAAAAATAGAAAAAAAAATATTGTAACAAGAAAAATAAAAAAGCCCGTTTAGAAAAAATGACCCATATGATGACTTTATAAATAGGGTGCTTGTTTATATTATTATTTTTTTTTTTTTCAAATGGCCAGGCACTTTGACCTTCATCATTCGCCTTTATTACAGCGGCCAGAGTGTGAACCATTTAGCCGTCCATTGACGTTGCCCCAGGCGCACCAGAGGGGGGTGGATCACATTGCGCCCACAACACAAACATCCATGCCTTACGTGGGGCTCGAACCCACAACGTGGCAGTCAAGCGATTGCTATGGAAACACTTGCTCTGACCACTCGACAACCACGTCGGCGTGCTTGTTTATATTGTTGATGTAAACAGCAAATATGAGTCAAATGTTAAGAAGTGGTTTCAAGGCTTGGTAATATTATTTAAGGTAGATACAATGGCTGGAATAAAGCATTCAAAGTGCTCTTTAATAAACTAAAGCAGGAACAAATGTCCTCTCTTCACTACAAATCATGACAATCCAGTGTAATATGATAATCTGGTTGATCTTTACTATATTCTAGTCAAGCAGATAAACTTATCCAGCTTTTTTTTTTTCAATTGTTATTTTTAATGTACCTTGGCAGTATGTCAGAAAATTCAGTTGCATTTAATATGAACATTTTGGGATGTTCTATTTATAGCCTTCATTTTACATGCTTTGCCTTTGATGTTTCAAATTCCTCTTTTTACTGTACAGGCTTTGAGGTGTTCCTTCTGCAATGGTCCTTTACGTGCCCCTGACAGTTCAAATAGAGCATCCTGCCTAGATTGTGAGAAGATGCAAGATTGTGCTGCACAGCTGCAGGTATTGATTAATGCAATTGGCTGGAATGTTTTTAATTATATATATATATATATATATATATATATATATATGATACCTTATACTGCTTTTAACGAATATTCTGTGCAGTCAAACATTGTTAAAACAGTGTTTGGAAAGAAAAACAAAGTATTTGTGATTATTAGTCATTCACACACACACACAATCTTTCAAACAGTCGAATTTACAAATTAGTCATTGAATCTATTAAGCAATTCACAAATTAGTTATTCAACCTATCAATTATTCAACCTATCAATTATTCAAATTCACCAATAAGATTAGTCATTCAACCTATCAAATAATGAAGTTCACAAATAAAATGAGTCATTCAACCTATCAAATTCACAAGAAAGTTGGTCATTGAATCTATCAAACAATCACATTCTCAAATAAGATTAGTCATTGAACCTATCAAATAATCAAGTTCACAAATTAGTCTTTGAAACTATCAAGCAATAAGATTAGTTATTTAACCTATCAAGCAATAAGATTGGTGGGTCCTACGGGTGAGTTCTGTGACATTGAACTTGGTCATTTCAGCCTGAGATAAAAACGCTGACTAGGTAATAGAACTAAATGCATCACTTTCCATAGAAGTTTACAAAATTATTTCATATAGAAAGTTTTCTTGCTACCATTACAGATATTGTTTATCCCATGCTTGTACAAGAAGTGCAAAATTGGTCCTATCTGCAATGCAATGAGTGTTTTCCAAATTCAAGCTTGCATTTTCTTTTATTGCACATCAATGCAGAGTTCAAAAGAACTTAATGCAACGAATTTCATCTCGACTCGAACTCTTAGAAATTAATGACAGTTGAAAGCAAAGTACAAGGATCCTCATCAAAGGTTAGTTTTGTAAGTTAATTATGTGCAATTTTTAAGCAGATGAACATTTAATACCATGTAAATAACTACATATTCAATAAATGGGCAACAGTATTTTTAGATAATATAGTTCATTTTTGTAGATAAGTAAATTGATTTTATATTTTTTCTATTACAAACAAAAATACTATACATAAGTTACTACACCTATAAAGAAAATCTTAAACTGGTACAAATTAGTAAACAATTATTATGTGCTTTAATGAAAATATACTACCTTAATCAATATATGTAGATATTTATAGATTTGAATCAATTAAATTATTTCTTCTTTGTTGATAGTAAATATATCAATTGTGGTATCTAAAACATGTAGAGTTTAATTTAAAAAAATTTCGAACATTGCACTTTGCATCAATTAAAACGAGGCAGTAATGGCAGGTCAAATTGCGAGAATTTATAAAAAAAGTACTGTGCAGTTTTGAATTTGTTAAATTAACACTTGTTCCTTCATTTTTAATAAATTAATTGCGATGTATAAAATGATTAATGTTCCATTTTAAAATATTGCAAAGGTTTTACTTTGTAGCAATGAAAACGCAGTGAAAATCTCTCGTTAAAATGGAGAGATATGCTTTTTCTTATTCAAATATACACTATCTAGCAGACAACGAGACTCAGAAAAATACTAGTCACGTGGTTTACCTAGCAGTGATCTTGCGGACATTCTCTGTAGAACTGGAAATGCTGTCAGGTGTGACATCATGCTCTCTTTATCTATTCCTTCTCGATGGATATACCCATTGCATTGATGCATGTAATCCACATATGATAAATGCTCAACGAATCCACAAATAGGAAGATTATATTCTTAAAAGCCGCTTAGGGCTCATGCCTGTTTTTGACATGTGTTTAACCCCTTAAGGATGAAATTAGTGGATCCTTAATGAGTTAAAGCAATAAAGATTAAATTGTTGTATTTAAAAATGTAAACTAAGGAGGTTCTTGGTGAGAATATTATGGTGAAAGAGTTCATGGAGATTTTTTCTTGTGAATAAGTTCATGAGCCCTTAAAAATTAGAATCTGCTGGTATAAGCAAACTTATATTCCAATTTTATCAGATAAAAAATTTGCTTCCCTTTCTTGAAATATATTTTTTCATTTATTTACTGATGTATTTAGCATACCTTTTATCATTATGTTTAAATTTTGACTTTGCAGAAAATTTTTACCGCTCATGATTTATTTGTACAAGGATTGCAACTTGCTGCCAAGGGTAATTTTAAAGGTAATATTTATTTTATTTATATAAAATATCAAAAACTGCTATTTATGAATTATCTTTTCAATTAATGGAAAGTGCTGAACAGTACAAATGTTTATTAAATATAAAAATTCTATCTTCCATTATTTTGTAGAAGGCTGAATAAATATCTTAACTAATATCAGCCATCAATATCATGTAACATTTGCTATTTTAATTTGAAATGGGCAAATACTATCCACGAATACTCAAATACTAGAAAATGGTGAATATTTGAGATTTGGAATATAATGTCACTAGAAGAAATGTGGATACCTTGAATATCATGCAGCAGATTCTGGAATAAAACATCAGGATACTCCAGAAAAAGAAATTTGAAAGTATGGTCAACTCCCGATTACCCATGACAGTGTGTAGCACTAGTTCTGTGGATAATAACATTCATGGATAATCCATATTTTACAGGAAAAGTAAATTAAACTCCAAAATACATGCATATTATAAGTGCTATGTTTTATTCAGATGCTGTTATTACAGTAACAGCCCAAGAGCAATAGCTTTCCAGATTTTTTATCTGTCACCAAAAGGACCACTAAATAGGGTATTACGTTAATTTGATGCCGATGTCTGATCTCCATACTACACTAAATGCACTATAAAACTTTATATATTTCATAACTTATAAATTATATATATTTTATAACTTAGGTTTTAAGTATAAAATAAATATTTTATTTATTTTGTAGCATCTATATATCGTTATATTTTAAAAAGTTGATGCCTGTATAAAGGAAAAAATTTAGTAGGAATAGTCAAATACATGAACAATACTGCAGTAGATAAAATAAATAACTTTTCTTATAAAGAAAAATACAAGCTTCAACAATGTTTCGAAAATAATATGCTGAGTCATTATTAAGCAGTGAGGGTGTTGTTGTTGTTGAGACCCAGACCGTCCGACCTACCAGAAAGGTGTAAGGTAACTCTTTGAATGGCTGGGAAGTGCCACCCAATTTAGACCGGAACCCAGTGGGGGAAGCAGTGAGGGTGTGGGGCATTGAACCCAAAGAAAGAAAGGAATGTGCTCAGCTCATGAAAGCAGCTGACCCCCTTTGAGAGGTCCTTATTTACTAATGTCCCTGTTCAGGGTGCATTCATTGTCTTGTCTAAGGAAAAGATTGAATGAATTTCCTTTTTTTTATTTGAAATTGATGAGCTTGTTTCTCTTACCAGCACTTGTTTAGTGCAAAATTCTTTTGTCTTTCATAATAAATTCTACAGTATGTCTGATGGCTTGGCTACGGGTAATCCACTCAGTCCTATTCTCAGTGACATCTATATGCATTATTTAAGTTAAGCTTTTTGAAATTTTCTAGTTTATTTTTTATACTTGTTATGTTGATGACAGTTTTGCTCTCCTGAATCACTCTCTTAATGATGTTGATGGTATTTTAGATATTTTGAATTCCATTGATCCTTGCATTCATTTTACTTATGACAACAATCGCCTTGCATTTTTGGATGTCTTGGTGATCCGCAACAATGATAAATATCTCACTACAGATTTTCGTAAACCTTTTTCGGTCTCTTTACTTCCACATAAGAATTCCTGTTATCTGCCTAACCAGAAAACTGCTGCTTTCAATATGTTTGTCCAATGTGCTTTGAACGTTTGTTCTACTATGGATTTGCTCAATTCTGAGATCAATTATTTAAAAGCTGTTGCTGTCAATCGTGGATCCTTGCCTAGCATTGCTCATGCTATTCAAAAATTTTCTAAACCTTCCTCTAAACTTGCTTCTGAAAAAGATTTCTACAACACTATCATTTTATATTTTTTTCCAAAAAACAATCAGCAAATTGTTAAAATCATTAAAAAAATTCAAATTTAAAATTGTGTCTAGACCTTTTAATAAATTTAAATTTTCTAATCTTAAAGAAGCTATAGAAATTTATAATAGTTAGGGTATTTACAATATTTCTTGCCAGTAGGATCTTTCTTATGTTGGTCAAACTAAACACGCTTTAAAATTTCGTATTAAGGAACATGAAAACAATATCAAAAAACAAGAATTTAATAAATCTTCAGTTGGTCTACATTGCTAGAATTTTAACCACTGTTTTGAGTTTTCTTCTGAAAAGATCAAACAAAAATGCACGTTGATATATGAGACTTTTTTGAAGCCTTCCATATCCAGAAAAGGTCTAATAATTTAGTTAATGACTTATCCAGTACTCCATTTTTTTCTTCAGTCTGACAGAGTGTCCTGTAATCTTTTTCATTTTCCTTTATATTTGTTCTATTTCTTAGCCTTTAGGGCTCTATATTGCTTGAACTTATTTTTCGTCTTATTGGGTCACGTTTATTCTTAGTCAGACTTGACATATCTAGTTGGGATATTTCTGTTGTGTTTTAGTACACTTCAATATTGTGTGCTACTTTTTGTTTCAGATTAACTGAACTGTTCTTCATTCAACTTTCTGATTAGCTCTCTCAGGTGGACTCTTAATCCAGGACTTGGATATATAAATCTCTTTGTTTCTTCTATTTGCACCCATTTTGTCTTTCTGACTTAAGGTTTGTTGGTTCTCTTGCACTGATGAAGAGGATCCAGCATATCCTCGGAATAGCTGTATGCATCATTATTTTTAACACTTTACAACAAAGTTGAAAAGTGTTTATGACTTTGTTCATTCTGTCTGTCTGTCAGCACGATAACTGCCGTAAAAATGATTTAATCAAAATGAAATTTTAGTATGTTGTTCAGACGGTCTGTAGGACCTATGGGAATATAAATGAATAATATCACCCAATTAGTTTTGGATTGAACCCAGGTTGAAAAAATGAAATACATTGAGCCCTATGGGACCTAATTTTTTAAACACTTTTTAAGTGGATTTAAAATTCACAAATTGCTTCAAAAATTTTAGGTAATATTCAAATTGTTCCATAATATATATAAAAAAAAATTCAGCGAAATATATTCAGTAGTTTTTTAAATAAAAATTAAAATAATAATAACACCCCTTATATGAAGCGATCACGTGACCATGATATGAAAAGATTACGTGACCCACTTCAAAATGATATATGGCATCCATCTTGTCTCAAAATCGTGATTTTTAAAGTTATTTTTAATTCATATTGAGTGTTGTATCCATCCTAAAACCACTTTATTTTTGCTTAAGTTCTGTGCATCTACATACTGAAACAACGCAATTACAATATATTTGAGTTTAAATGCTCATCCAAATTTGATTATTTCTACAGCGAAGCCTATTTTTCACCTATGTAAAATGTAAACAGCAAAATATGTAGAATGAGTTGTATTAGAATTGCTGTATTTCTTTAACACAAAATCATTTAGTTCATGGAGTCTGCATAGCTGATATGAATGAAATATTCATTGATTTTACAAAGAGAAGGACGATTTTTTTCGATATAGTTTTACGCATAGAGTTTAATTACTTGTAGCTCCATGGTCTTGATTTTTAAATAAAGTAAATTATTATAGTATTGTGATGAATGACATGAATGGGAAATTATTTATGAATGAAATGCTACTTTTATAGAGAGAGCAAGGCGTGTTATTTTTTCTATGACGTCATTTGAATGAATTTCAGTTGTTTTCGATGAAGTTTTCAAATATAATAAATTATCGTAGTATTATGATAATTCTAAAATTATTACCGAGGAATGTATCACATTTTAGAGTTGTTTAAACCAGGCAATTTATATTTCAATGCCGTCATTTGAATGAAGTTCATTTTTTTCGATGAAGTTTTCAAATATAATAAATTAATGTAGTTTGTGATAAGTTTTAAAATATTACTGAGGAATGTATTGCATTTTAGACATGTTTAAATAAAATTGCATTGAAGTTGGAAAGTGTTTCATAATCAATGCTTTAAGCTTGATTGATCTTTCTTGTTTTTATTTGTGCTTAAATACGTTGTTCAAGTTTTCCTTATCTTTCCAAGTAACATACTTTTTCTTTTGTCAAAATCTCGAATTTTAAAATTTTAAGGAAAACTAATCTTTTTCTGCATGGCATGAGCAAGTAAAAATGCTTATCTTATCAACACAGAAATTATCTTTAATGCTGTCTTCTAAATTACTCAACAATTTTCAAAATGCTCATTGACCTATTGTAAATACAAAAAATTGATTATGTGACTAGAACTATAAATTAATCCAAATCTTTATACCTTTTTAATGGCTAGTCAGTGAACTCAGGTAACAAGCAGTGAGTGATTTCAAAATTTGAAGACTATGGTCACTTAAAACAGTAAAAAGGTAGTAATTAATTTGGCAGATTTTTTAAAATGTTATAACCAAAATTATCACTAACTGTGTTTTGCTTAAATTCAAAATATTCATTCCAATAAGTGAAAAATTCCCAGCAGTTCTATTCCATATACAAGAATGCAAAACGCTCTTATTGAATTATACTTAAAATTATCTCTTCATTTTAAAAATGCTGTTTATTTGTTTTCAGATGCATTAGAGAGGTTAAAGAAATGTCATAAGCTGCGGGAGAAAGTTATGTATAAATATAACAGACAACTGTCAGAAGTGCTGGATCAGTTAGCCTGTTGCTATGCATCATTAGGTACATTATTATTATTATTTTATCATTTTACTTTGTCATTCATGCATATTTCAGAGAAAGTAGTTTCATAGAATATTTCTATACTATTGCATAATACCTCTACCTTTCAGTAATTAGAATGTAATTTATATATTATGTATGTTTTAACATTCATAATTACGTATTATGTGACAACATAATGGATGTAATTTTTTCCCATGGATATGGATAAATATAATTTTACCCATTAACACCAATGTTGGCATTAAGCATAAGTGTCAAAATTTCTAAGTTCGATATTTTTATATAAAAATAAGTTATATCAGGAGCACTTTTTAACATCTTGAAATAACATCCAATGCTTGCACCTGCTCATGATGAAGTGGTTATACTGTGTGTTATACACTGATCACTGAAATATGGTGAGTCAAGCTGCAGAACAAAATTGCTTTCCTCAGCTCTGGTGGTCTTGATGGACTAACTGCACAGATTGCATCTTTGTACTTTTTCTACCATGTAATATAAATCCAACACTGTTCTTTGAAAAGTATGTATTTTTTCCTTAACAACATGGTCATATCTAGCTCTTGTCTTATCAAATTATCCCATTATCTTAATCCCATGTATATTTGTATGTGTGTTGTTTGAACTGTCGTTAATAAAACATTCATTTTTAAATTTCTTATTTTGAAGCTTGCGTACAATAAAACCGTATTTCTCTAAATAGGCACTAATTGAAAAGCAGTATGGCTTGATATTCAAATCTCTGTAAATCCAAAGAAAACCTCTATAATATTCATTAAATGGACAAGTCACTTAAACAGCTAAAGAATTACAATTCCATAAGATTTTCTCTCAAGAACTTCACAAAAACAAAGTGTGCTTTATTAGAATTGAATGACATATACAATTGAAGCTTTTACACTACAGTAATACCCTGAGTTACGTAGCCTGCAACTAACATAAATTTGCAGTTACATAAATGTATGTACATTGCAAAAATTAAGGAAATTTCTGGGAACTACTTGCTGCCATGAAAGCTTGCTGGTGCAAGTGTGGCCATGTGGCCACCAGCACTAACACACATGAATGCATCTGCGGCTTTGTGCAGCTGTCCGAGTGTCCTTGACAGCCATACTGCAGTAGTGGTAGTTTTACTTGTTTTCTTATCTCACAGGTTTGCTTAATCATGCACATTCTATAGTTTATCTACTTTGTTTATTGTTTATATACCATTGAAAGTTTTAAAAAAATTTCTACAATTAAACTAGAACAGTATTCAAATTGAATGACATTCCGCTGGTCTGTGACCACTGAATTTGTAATCGGACTAATAAGACTGCAATTTCACTGATCCTCCGAACTAGTAAGTTTTTTCTGGGAAAATTTTTGTGAATATTTTTTTTCTCTGGAGAAGTGCAATATACAG
Organism: Amaurobius ferox; assembly: GCA_951213105.1. Classification (NCBI taxonomy): domain Eukaryota; kingdom Metazoa; phylum Arthropoda; class Arachnida; order Araneae; family Amaurobiidae; genus Amaurobius; species Amaurobius ferox. Next base: position 175,111,139 of record OX578135.1, on the reverse strand, counting down.
AAGGTCGTTCACACTTTATAGAAACGATTTTGTATTTATGGTTCTCATTAGCATTTTGAGATAAAGATTTGGCATTTCAATATAATCGTCTGCTACTGTTTTGTTTGGATTAGAATATAGAATAAAAGATTTATTTTGAAAATGGCTCCCGAAATTTATAGATGGCTCAAAGGTTACATAAATGCACTTTCCGAGGAAAAATATTCGTATCAACAAATTATAAAGCAGTGTAAAAATCGAGGTTATTGCATTTCAAAGAAAAGTATTTTTAATATATTAAATTTGAAAGGGAAAAATCGTCTAGCTGAAAGTAAAAATGAAAAAATGGCTGCAAAATCGCATCCTAAGACTGTTCGAACACGAGTAAATATCAAGATAGTGAAGTCTCTGATCCTAAAAGAAAATTCACCGACTCAGAGATCCATTGCATCAAAAATGGAAGGTATTCTGGCCCTGTAAGTAAAATCATTCATAAAGATTTGATGTTAAAAAAGATGTTTAAAAAAATCTAAAGTTCATCTACTTTTGCCAAAGCATATTGCAGAAAGAAAAACAAATTGTAGAAAATTATATGAAAAACACCTAACTGCTGATAAATGGAAATTTGTAGTAACACTCGATGAGGCATGGGTGTATTTAAGTAAGTGTAATAAAAAAAGAGCAATTTTCTATTGCTCAACTGACAAAAATGACCGTATGGAATGGCTTCGTCAATGTACAGAAAAGTTCCCAACGGGATTCAGGATAGTTGCAGGATTTTGTTACAACGATAAATTAAAACTAAAATAAGTCTCAAATAAAGCTAAAATTAATTCACTCTACTATCAACAGAATATTTTAGAACCAATTTTTGAAGAAGAAATTCCAGTCTTATATGGAAGGACATCAATAAAGTTGAGCTTCATATGGACAAAGCCTCTAGTCACACGTCTAAGTCAACTGCCGTATACTTAACAAAGAAAGAATCAGAAACAGGAATAAAATGTATCCCATTTAATGAAATACCTGTAAAACCACATGACGCTTCTCCTATGGACGTTTGTGCTTTCAGTTTGTTAAAACGAGCCTTAGGAAAACATCATCCAAGAACACTGAACGAACTTTGGAAAATGACCCAAGAGGAGTGGGATAAAATTGGCATGACAGTGCTAAATAAAAGTTTACTTTCAGGGAAAATTCAAGCTAGAGCTATAGTCAAGCATCAGGGCTATCAGATAAAAGCAAATCGCCACAAGAAATATGCCCTTTATGCAGGGTTCCCATTTCAGCACGAACCCGCGAAATCCATGAAAAATCTCGCGTAAAAATTTAGACTGCGTGAGAATTTCTCTCTCTCCAGTTCTGGCCTAAAACTATTTTTTCCTTCAAATTGGATACCGAGAAATCCGATGCCCGATCCCGATCAGGCATCGGAGATCGGGCCGATTGTTTCGCGACCGCAAATCGCGATCAGTTGCCTCGTTGTTGCGAATCGCTTGCCGAGCAGTCGCGGACCGCAATTTCGTAGTTACGTCTGAATCGCAGTCAATCACGATTTGGGTACACTAAAGTACTACGTGTTTCTAATTAGAGAGATATTTTATAGAAAACTATAAGTGTCCCCTCAGCTTGCGCGGGTGGCAAATTCGATCAAATAAAATTTTGCTTTTTTTTATAGGATTCTTTCACGGATTTGAATTATGCTCTTTCCGAGTACTTCCCGCATTTTTTGTGTTTTGCTCGAGAAATTTTCTTCTTTCTGCGGGCGAAAATCCTTTCTCCCGTACACAGTATGTCTACAGGTTACAAAAATCCCGAAAATGTCGTGAAATTGGCCATATATGCCCAAAAAATTTTACAAAATTTGAACAAAGCAACGAATTTTTTATCAGAGACATTCCTTTCTTACATGATCTGAAAATCTGTTTCTCCGCGATTGCGAAAACGGCGTTCGCATACATACGGCGATTCCCACATTTTCTGAGGAGAGATGACCAATGAATATCTTTTTGCCATTTTCACAATATATTTGCATCGACTGAATTTTTTTATAATTATGTCGTTTAATATACAAATAATAAAAACCAAACCATTTTTCTACTGTATTATTAATAAAATGAAAGGTTATTTTGCAGCAGCATCACGAAAATCTGCATTTGTACGCTATCCTCGGCATACCTCGTTTAATTTGAAAAATATTTCCCACTTTTCCAATCTGTTTGCATTGACTACAGTGTTTGTAATTGTTTCGCGTTTTATACAGAAAAATTATTTTACAAACGTATTATTTATGAAATAAAGGGCTATTTTGAAAACAAAAAGAAAAAAGTCGAGTCAAACAAAATGGCTAAAATCACATGACTGGCTTGAGATTCAACAAAAGGACGATGCAATCCTTATGTTCTGCAAGTTTTGTAAAAAATATAAAAAAAAAATCCATTTTCAAACATAAAGTCAAATTTATTACCTAATTCTATTTGCCTAGTGAAATAGTTTTCGTCGATATTCGCCTTCGGCGATCAAAAATCGTTAAAGTTTTTAATTGCTATTGCTGCATGAAAATTGATCATAAAATGATTTTAAAAATCGAAATATAAAGTAAATACAGTCGGCCCTCGACTTTTGCAGTTTACAGACAAAAAAATCGTAAATTCGCATGTGAGTCATTTTACATAAAATAACCCATGTAGACGTTTTTATGTCAGCAAATAAAATCATAACGTAAGCATGGAAGAAGTCAGGAATTTGAGTATTTTTGCTAACAAGTGGGGGGGGGGGGGGGGAGCTATAAAATTACCAAAAATGTGCTTACTTAATACTTAAACGACTCCTAATTAATTTTTAAAAAGAATGTTAGTAAGAATGTTAAAAGAATGTTAGTTTTAAGAATTAAAAAATTTAAATATCAAAGAATATGAGTTATAGTTAATGCTTTCTTTTTTATTACTTTCTAAATTAGCATGGTAAAAAAAAAATGGAATTTTAAGTGTCTCTCCTTATAACAGAAAATCTCTGCCAAAATTTTTTGGAAGGAGAGAAATTCTCCCCCTCTTTTCCTGACTTAGTGGGAACCCTGCCTTTATGCATAAAAATTAATTATCAAAATCGTTTCCATAAAGTGCAAATGACCTTCTATAATCCAGCAGGCTTCCCGATAGCATACACAGACGTGCAAATGGAATGGTGCTAGGAGGAGGTAAACAACTAGATCATGAGTCACCATTCTCCCAGGCGATTTTCAAAAACTCCAATTTTGATTTTTCTTTTTGATTTACTTATCTCATTCCTGGAAATAACTCGTGGCGTTCTTTCAGCAGAGGTCTTCATGCAGATTGCATATTCGATGCGTACACAAACTCATTTGCATATTTTTGGGATGGACCTCGTAATTTGTTCCTGTAGGTGCCGATCCCCGTGTATATAGGAAGCCCACGCTGGAAACATCTTCAGTTCTATCGATGAACAGATCGATTGTCAGATCGAGAGACAGACCGTCTGACAGACGTTAGATCGACAGGTCATCAGTAACAGTACTGGCGATGGTAGCACGAGTAATTGTATTTACGATATAGAATGTAAACGTTGCCAATTAAGTACTTCGTTAGTATGCATTCTAGTTTATGCTGATTAAAAAATTGATTACTTCATGACTGTATTTAAAAAAGATGGCCTTAGCCAAGAAGGCATGACCGGTGTAAGAATGATATGCTGTTGTATTAGTTTGTATTACGTGAATGAACTTCATACTAGTGATTTAATCTTTTTTTACATTTCTGAACTAAAGTGTTTTTAAACTGTGCATGAAAAACTTTCGAGTCTAGTCAAGTTACATGTTAAGCCTATGTTTTCCTGAAGTGTGACCTCATAGAGGTGGAACTCGAGCAACATCTAACTAAAATTTCGTGAGGATTATCGTTTCCAACATGGACTTCCTAAATGTTCTTATTTCATCTCAAAACCAGTAAATATGTTTATGCTGCGTTTTGTTAAAGCAGTCGCCATTTATTAATGGCAAGATTCCAACTTTATTAATAAACATGGATTTTATTTATCAAGTGACTTCTCATTTTATCTTATCACTGTGTTACTTCTGCTCAATATTATCAAGTGACTTCTCATTTTATCTTATCACTGTGTTACTTCTGCTCAATATTACAAGTAAAGTCAATTCACATCACTTAACTGCAGTACGAGGACTTACCCAGTTTGACCCAATAGGGATCAACAAGCATTAAGTCCCCAAATTTCAAAACAAAATTGTACACACAAACAATGAGGTGTGAAATTTGTCCCCACTATTTTAGGCTTATGAAATATTTTAATTGGTTTGATATCCATAACAGAATTTACATAGTGATAAATTAAAAATAGTTAATCCATATGCAAGAAGATCTTTGCAACGCAGTCAGGATTCGGCACAAGTCACAAAAAACGAAGCTTTGGCGAAAACCATGCTTTTCTGAACCAAAATACCAATATTGTGATGTTATGTATTGCTGCTTCACTTTGACCAACATATGCATGGTCCATAAACTATCATACGGAAAATAACCTTAATTAAAACAGTGTATTTAGAGACTATTAGTCCAGTCATATTTACTATCAATGTTAAAACTAGATTGTGAGAATATTGCCATGTCTCAGTGCGAGACAATTTTCGAGCTACGAAATTTCAGACTTTAAGATTCACTGCAAGGTCGGAGGCAAGCTGATGTGCCTGTGACCTTTCGACGTCCACTTACTAGTCTTTGCAACACTGTTGCTTCACTTTGATACTGATTCCACAGGCAGTAAATGACAGAACAATTGACATTTGCGACTTAGGCTACTTCCGACTGTCTCTGGTCCCCTTCAAGATGCCCTATTACCTCTTATCATCTGGTGTTACTCAAATGATGTCATCTACTTATTTTTAAAATTTTGGCTATTTCGGTTTTCCTTCTGGAATTTGTAATGCGGAGATACAGGCTCTGCGAAAACATGCCATTTTTATACCTAATATGTTTCCTTGTTAAAAAATGTTGGTATGCAAAATGATTTCTGCAGACTAGTTCCTGCGTGCATGCACCTGTCATATATGCAAATTTTGTGACTATATGCTATTTCTTTTGCTGAATATGCTAATTTTTGCATTTGTTGCTTAACTTTGGGATATGAGTGTATTTTAGGGTATTTTTGAACGTGAGTGTATTAATTATGAGACATCACTGTCTCTGGATCATCAATATTGCTTACATCATATTCACATTGAATTTCTGTGGTCTCTAAAGACACTCCAGTGTCACTACCAGTATAGTCCTCATCAAAAGTTACCCTTTTTATTCTGTTATACTGTAAAAGTTGTTTTCTGTAGCTAGTTTTTATACTCTATAGAACTCTAGTCAAGAGGCTGAAGTAAAGGGATCACATTTGAAACAGAAAAACTGTTCTTGCGTTACTACTGATAAGTTTGTATTCAAGAAGGCAATGGAACATTGGATGGATCCATTTCATTTATAGTGCAGTGGAGCATTGTCAATAACCAATAAGGTGTTTTCAAGTAACCTATTAGCTTTTAAGTAACAATTAGCTCTGAGTTACCCATTACCCTTTGAGTAACTAGATATGTTCTACAATGTATATGTTCTACACCGACACATGACTTTTTGTGCCTTTGATTATATTGCTTGTAAAGTTTATTTTCAGCAAAAATGACTAAAAAATGGCAAGTGAAACTTGTGGGCTGACATTAACATGAGGAGAAATTATCTGTAGTAGGGTTTTTATTTCGAAAAACCTCAACACCCCTCTTAATCCGAACATATCCTGGTGTCAATTAGTTCGGATTTCAGGGATTTTACTATAATCTACAATTTTGACTTCAAAATGCTAGTTACGAAATGAACTCAAAAACATGACCCTTCATAAGTTGATGTGTTACTCTATAAAAAAAATGTACTAGATGTTTAGTGTCAATAGTAATGATCAAAGTAAGTTAACATGCCAATGTAAATTATATTATATTATATAGAGTGACAGACACAGCAGAAATTCATATACAGTCGAACCTATCTTAAAAGGAATTTCAAGAGACTAGAAGAATTTTCGTCTTGTAAAGGTTTCCTTTTCATGCAGGTTATTTCAAGAAAAGCTGAATTTAAAGTTTAACTGGAAATGCAGATAGTCCATATGTAATTGATTGCTTGCCTATACATGACTTTAAAAATTCAGAAAAGTTTATTTAGATGCACTTAATTAATATTATATTATACCATAATAGCTGACTTAATTATTCTTAATATGTACATTTTTGCATACTGTGATCACAAAAGTATATGTAAATATAAAAATAGTACACCTCCATGTCCTTGACTGTTAGCTCATTACGACACCTTAAAAAATAGATAAATTTATTTACCGGAAAAATATTACTGCTTAATATGAAAGAAATAACTAATCCCCCCTCCCGAAAAAAAAACTCCATTGTATTTTTGAGATGAACTTTTAAAATAATCCAACATGGTTTTCTGGACATATAGCTTGCTAATGATACAACTTTTTCATTCAAAAATCGTCCATTGATTAATATTTCTAGCATTTCAGATCTCCCCAATTAACTGAAAATTCTTGAAGTCTGAAATAACTTTTGTCATAGAAAATATGAATGATTAACTCTTTAGAATGCTCGCACGAACTGTTCTTGTGAATATTGCCATGAAAATCTTCAGAAAATCACTATCTGATTTAATAGAAGTTCCTTTTCAGTATTATACTGTTTTTATTTACGAGTAACACTCCTGTTATCTCTAGGAAATAAATGACTAAAACAGTTGGATAATTTTTCCATTCTTAATTCGTTACAACTGAAGCTTTGTTAACAAATTAATTTAAATTAGTCTTTCTTTTTGGCATTCTGCAGATTCCGTTTCACACAAGGGGAATAACATAAATTTCGTATATTTTTGGATGGGGCTAAAAATATTTTCCGCTTATGACAGTGTTCCTTTTCCTGCAAGTTCTGTTTTAAACAGGTTTGACTGTAATATAGCAAACATTCTGTAATCACCACTTTTGGAGGTGAGGGGTTGCATAAGAAATTTATGAAGATAAGTATTATTTTCAATTTGCAGTCATTATTATTTCAATTATCAGGAATTCTTAATTTATATTGGATAGAACTTTGTTTTTCAACAGTTTTTAACTTTAAAGCATAGAATTTTAGTTTTCCCCATTTTTATTTGTTAAACAAAGTGTGTTCTGTAGCTAGAATCTTGGCACTTCCTTTCCCCTAGCTTAATTGTTATTATTATTTTAATATGGTTATTTTACTGGCTTCCAGGATACCCAGGTATTCAATTTACAGACATCATTCAAAATATGTTTAATTTGTGTTCAGGAATGCTCAAAATATGTAAATCCATCAAAATCTCCATCACAATTTCTGTGTTGTCGTGCCACCCTACCTGGAATTGTAAAAAAATTCAAAAAAATAAAAAAAAATTAAATTCGAAAATCAGGAAATGGTTAATAAAATTCCAAAACTCCAAATCCTAAAAAGTGAGGGAATTTTTGTATTTTAACTAGGATTAACTAGTTTTTTTAAATTTACTTGTTGTGTTGCACTGTTTGCATGTTTTGCCTATTTCTAAGCAATATGGGGTATAACAATAGGCTAGAACAATTAATAAAAGACAGTTATTGTATTAGAATGGAGATGACAAATATACTTTGGCAATGATCAAAAACAAGACTCTTGTATTAAAAAAGAGGGGGGGGGGGTCCTTGAAGATAAGTTTAAATGTTTAACTAATTTGTTAAATTTTTACTTTAGAAATTTTAAAAATTCTACCCAGAAAGTAAACTAATTACATTCTGTTTGAGAGTATCAACCCTCAATGCTTTGCCTTTACACTTACTATATAAATAAATAAATATTTGTTCCTAATTTGAAATTAATTTGTAATGATTATATTTTATTTAAAAAATATATAATTTGTCTTACATCTTTAAAAAATTCAATATTTCAGAAAAATTTGCCAAATCGCATTTTTAAGATAGTTCATTTTTTACTGTGCTAATGAAATGTTGTTAGATTTGTGGTTATTCCATTTATTCATTTAATAAGAGCAGCTTTTTGTTCTTCCAGATAAAATGATGCTTGCTGTGGAATATTTGAGGCCTACTCTGGTCACTACGGAGCATATTTATGGAAAGAATAGTATTGAGTATGGAAACGAACTTCAAAAATACTCTGATTTACTTCTAAACGCTATTGCTCAAATAAGCCGGGAAAATGTTTCCTTTGATGAAGATTTCAAGTAAAAACTTAATATACATATTTTTTACTCTAAATCAATAATTTCTGTTTCTTTCTTGTTATGCAGCTGTGCCTTTGAAACTCAGAGAGCAATTTTTATCTTTTTTTCTGATGAATGTTAAGGATAAAATATCTTAAACCCTTTTATGAAGTTTTAAATAAAGAAATTATTTGATTTTAGTAAATTGATTAAAACTAGTAGAAGTATGAATATTTTACAATTTACTAATTATTAGCACTTTCAAACATATAGGCCCTATAGAATTTGATTATTCCACTAAGTTTGTGTATATTTTTATGTATACTGCAGACTTCCTTTTATCTCTTTTTTTGTACCCTGGACTTGATACACGCTACGTTGGTTAAACTAGCTAGTGAGGCCCTTAAGTAATTTAAAAAACTGGTTTATTAATGAGATATCTTATAGCACAATAAAAGACAACACTCAATCACTGTCTGTGTAGCAACAATATGAAAGGAGGTATTATAATATCCATTGTTGTAAATAAATTAAAATGAGTACAATGTCCAGCTTCATTTTCAGTATGTGATGTCATATGCAACGTAAAACTCCAGCATTCTCCATTGTAAATAAGTTAAAAATGAGTCAAATATCTGGCTTCATTTTCAGTATCTGTGGTCACTCAACGTAGAACTCCAGAATACTGCTCTTTATATATAGATAATGCCAAAAAATTAATTATGCATAAAATATGCAAGCAATTAATGAAATTAAGATTGCTATTTCAATAACAATGATATAAATGAAGGGGTGCCAATTTGAATAAATAATAATTAATTACATAACAGACAATTAAAAAAAGTACTTAAGCTTACTTTAAAATTTTTCAGATTTGATTAAAAATGCATTAGTGGTTACTTGAGGTAAGGAAAAAGTCAGTAAATTTTCTTCTGCTTTTTTAAAAAACAAAATCACACCAATTTTTCACTAACATCACATCAATCGCAGACGATTCTTATTGCTCAATGCATCTTATCATGACCTCAAGAGCTATTTTTTCCTCATTACCCACGTCTTCTGTGGTCTCATCTTTTTTATCTTCCTGACACAGTTCATTGATAATTTCATAGTCATTTAATGTTTAATTTTGCTAGTTTTCATCACCTATTAATTCTTGCGAATATTTTTTTCAAAAATATCTCATCTGGATATCCATCTAAAATCATTCAAAAATATTTCATCATCATTATCAGTTATGTCTTTAACAATTATAGTGAGCGGATGGACTGGCCAAGGATGGTTGTGGCCATTCTGGTCCTTCCTCTTCGGCCCTTCCTTTTTCTGAACATCAATCCATAGTCAACTCTGAAATTTCGAGGGAGTGGAGGGTTCCTCCCAGCCATCACTGGTATGCGGGCAGAGAGCCGGGCTCTTCGTTCGTCCTCAATTGTGACAGAGCCTCTCGGACTGCAATATCCAGATTAGCAAGCGGCCACACAAAAGGTCTCTCGTTTTTTGAGGGCAGGAAGATTTTTGCAGTCTGCTCTAAATGTCAAGTTCAGCAGGCTTCTCCTGAGCACATTCTGGACTGTCTGGGACTCTCCAGAGAGGACATATACTCTTCCCCCCTTCTGGTCCTCGACTTCCTTAGGGTCAACGGTCTAATGGATCTTGTCTGACTTCATCAGATAGCCGGAGGATAAGCCACAACACAACAACAACAACAATTATAGTGTCATTTCAAGCTGTAATGTTGTCATCCATAGTATTTATTCAACATCTGACCAAACTTTTCTCCTGAATTTCACTAATATTATAGTAAGCATTTCATCATATGCCCTGGCTAACATCTTTAATATTTGATATCCTTAATATATAACAATATATAGCATATATATCTTTAATATATAACATCTTTAATATTTGTTGTTTTTAGATCATCAATAAGTACTGTTCCATCATTTGCAAGGTGTTCTAGAATTTCACAAAGTAGTTTTCTCCTATATTACTTTTTCAAGTTAACACCTTTGTCTATAAGCTGCACTAATGACATACATTAAGAGACAGAAAAAGTGCTCTTATATCATCAGAAATTAGTTTACTTGAATGTGATGGGGCCATGTTGAGTAAAAGAACAACTTGAACAGGCACTGTCAAAAAAAAAAAAAAAAAAGCTTGAACAGGCATCTTCAAGCTTATTAAATAGCTTTTCACTTTTAAAACAAATTAATAAAAAAAAACTGTAAACAAATGCAAGTTCATCCAAACAGATTTTTTTAGATTCATAATAGATGGGGGCAAAACAAATAAATTTGATGGCTCAGCATTTTGCTGAATTCCCGATAACAAAAAGAAAATACCTGTAGCATTTGTACAAACAGTGATGGTAATTCTTTCTGTATTAGTTTTAAATCCTGATGCTCAGTTTTCATGAGCCATAACTAGAGATTTCATTGGAAGATGCTTAAAACTTTATCTAATTCCGTCTATATTTGAAGCAAAGGAACACAGTGAGTAAGTTTCTTTTGACTTACAGCAAGGAAGCAAAATGACAAATTTTACTATTCACTACTAGATGCGATTTGCTATCTTTTACATGCTTTGTCTTACAATAACTGCTCTAAAACTGAACCGATTTTTCTGGAATTCAAATATGTTGCACATCATACTAATATTTTACAACTCGAGTTTCTTTCCTAACATGATTGGGTAAAAAGTGCTCATGCTACACCCTTTTAATCCTATTATAAAATGTTTACAACTTTTAGTTAATCATAATGTTGTTTATTTCTTAAGAATTATTTAACCAATTATGCTTTTGTGTGGACTTCCAGCAATTTTTTGAATAGATGCTCCTATAACATATATTTGTTTATATTTTTTTTTTCACTATGAGCCTCTTGTTTTCTCAACTTCAAATTTGAAATAATAGAGGTAAATCGTATATCAATAGTTTAAGACCAAAAGTCAAATCAAGTGACCTTGAAATGAAAAATATAATTTACAGAGTCATGTGATATATCACAAGAAAGATCATACCTTAAGCTACAAAATAAGCCTTGTTTCAAATCAGTCGGTAGATCAGATCAAATAATTCAGACTTTCAAATATGTCAAGAATCATAAAAAATTACCAGATTTTTCAAACTAAAAAACTAATAAAAATTGGGAGCTAAAATTTTGCATGTCTTATATAGGAGTGGACAACAAAATAGCCAATCTTTTAAAAAATCTCTGTTGGTCTAGTTGAAAATACCACTTTTTGTGTTGATTGGATGTGAAATGACCCTATTGTAGTTCTCCTAAACTGGTTGTTTCTCCACACTACCTCTGTACTTGTTTTTAACAAGAAGTTTTTATTTATTCAAACTTTGATGATCTTGATATTGATAAATATGCAGGTTCTTACATCTTTGTAATCATTAGAAGTATTTTTTTTTTATACACATCTTTGACTTTAAAAGTTAGCTCATATAGCATCCAAAACTGGTTGTTTTTCTTTCAATTTGGTGATATTCTTTTTAATTCCAGTCTCATTAACTAATATTTTTTAGTAGACTGATCGATTGATATTTTCTTGTAGTTGATGAAGTAATTTTGTAACTTTTGAAACTGTTTTTTTCCCCCCTTCTTTTTGTGTTATACTCTTTTTTTTTTACCTAGTCTCAACCATTGTTAATTTTATAGCAATAGGATTATTGAAGTTAACTTTCAAACCTGGCTACTTCCGTTTGTTATTTTCTTCTTAATTACTGCCTCATTTCCTTGTAATTTTATTTATCTTTCTTCCTTTACAAGGGTTTGGCTATTTTTCTCCCTCTAAACACTTTCATTTTTTATCAATAATTCAACTGTTCATATATTTTTCTCCCTGTTTGATTTTAAATATCATTTCAATGCTTGAGATTTCATTTGCAGAACTTGCTCCCCTCGTCTTCATAGGTGGGGCAGAGACCCTTTATGATCCCATGGTGATGTATTTATGGTTGTTTTTTCCATGACTGATATCATCCACATATGAACTTTTGCTGTGTGTATTCTAGCTCTATTTTGAATTTTTTACCTTCTGCCTTACCACAGTTTGATCTTAGCTGTGGCTAAGGACACATACTGTTCTACCTGTCCTCTCAGCTTGAAAAAGGGGATTATAATGTCATTGAAACAATTTTAGTCATCTAACTGACTTATGCTTCCTTTCATCAAGGAAATTCTGTAAGTGCTTATTTGGCAACAGATTAGTGACTCTGATAGATCATCTGGCTTGTCTATGATAATAAAAAGTATTTTGATATCACAACCATATCATAGTTCAAATTATCAATCCCCTATGTACTATTTGCTACCATCAATGTTCTGGAAATTAATATTTATACATAAGAAGTAATGCTATAAAAATCTTGGAATACAAATGATTTGAGTTTTGATCGTGAGAATTCTATCTAGTTCTAGTTTCTGTAGGTGCATTCAATTTTGAGTTCTCATGTCCACATCTCACATTCATGCACACAGACTGGCATATTTCCAAAATGCCCAAAATGGATTCAGCACAGGCTTCTGGAAATTTGACGAGAACAGCCAATTTTCGGAAGTTACTATCCTCTCGGACCGCCTTGAAATTAGAGATTCCTTAAGAAAAAATTAAAAAAATAAATAAGAAATTGTTGTCATCATAAAATTATGGTGAAAGCTGCCCTTTCCTGTACCATGAATGAACATTGAAATGTCGTCACTTGTAAATCGCCCTCCCCCCTAGCCCCTACACCCATAAACTTAGCTAGTGTGCATCATGTACATTATCAATGTCTTTTTTCTGGGCGAGCCGTCAAATCTGCATTGTAACCACAGACGCTAGTTATTTTCTCTCCACTCACCGTCCACCCAGTGAATTCGATGACCGAATGAAAAAGTGTGATAGCACGCTCACGACCGAAGTGACATGTTCTGTTCTCCTTTTCGAGGTCTGCTTGTGCTGAAAGTTTGGATTTTCACCCGACTGCCAATAAGTGTTAACATAAGCGAAGCCAAAAGAAATTTATAAATGTAAAATGAACTCGGCCTGAAGATAACTGCATCTCGGCAGGCCCTAAATGATTTATTTGTATTCAAATATGTTAAAAATAAATTTGTGAAAATTTTGCATGGAGAATTTTTTTTCTTAAACATTTATCTTTACATAGCTGAAATAAACCCTGAAATAAATGCAATAAGTTCACATATTCAATTTAAATCCATTGAAAAAAATTTCAAAATAAGTAAGTTCGACCGGGTCGTAATGGACGTTTAAAAAAAAAAAAAGACTTAACCCGGCCCGAAACAGTAGAAAACTTAACCCCAGCCTGTGACTAAGCCCAAATCCCCTTTTAACTCTTTAAAACCCAAACTATAAAATTTTCATTTACTGTAATAGACAGGAGTATGTAACAAGTTAATATTTTTAGAATGGATTCTTCTAGTTTCAACCAGAAGTATTTTCTTTTCTTCCCCACTTTCAATGACTTAGACATAGAGGGGGTCCGGACCCCTTCCTCCCCCCCCCTTTTTTTTTTTCTGGATGCGTCCTAGCCTGTGCTCTTGTATTTTCTCTTTCAATTGTGATCCAGTATCAATTTAGTCAAGTTTAATTAGTTTTTTTCAAACTTTTCTTTTGGATTGAAAATTTACTATACTTTGGGCTCCCCCCCCCCCCTCCCGCCTGAAATAAAATTTCTGGGTACATCCTTACCCACTTTGGTTTTTCAAATTTAAAACTAAAACGTTTAAAATTCATTCATGGCATTTGCTCCAGTTGTCTGACAACTAAAGTTAAAGTATGAAACATCTATTCAGTCCAAGAAGATTTTAATCTTAATTGACTATATTCCCTAGAAATTAAGAGTGTCAATGAGGTTTAAACTGCTTAGAGACAAGAGGATTTATATGATTATTTATTTACCACTCCTTCAAGTTATCAAACATTGGAAGAGGCGAGATTCCTTATATCTCTTATCCCTCTGCCCCCACCCATAGATCGGAATTCTGCCTGGTCCATCCTTTATCAGAGACTCCACATCGACGAGTTTGAATGCGGCAGTTAAGCGCTGTAGGAGTGGTATATGAATATGCAGTTATCGCACTTCATTGTGAGGCAGTTGGTTCTAATTTATTATTGTTGTGAAATGTATTTAAGCACATACGGGGTCATTCTAAAAGTAAAGAATGTTTGTTTCTCTAGATATTTTTATTTAAGATAATGAAACAAAACTTATTTTACAACACATATGATACCTTAGCTATTTTTCTACATAGTCACCATACAAATTTAAACATTTGTCATAACGTATCACCAGTTTTTCTATGCCTTCTGCATACTTAGTTACCGCCAAGTTGTTGAACCAGTCATTAACATCCTCTTTCAGTTCGTTGTCACTTCCATAGTGGTACCTGGCCAATAAATCCTTCAATTTGGGGAAAAGATGGTAATCACTCAGAGCCAAGTCTGGGCTATAAGGAGAATGTTCAAAAACTTCCTACTTAAACTGCTGAAGTAAGTTATTCGTCAATGCAGCAGCATGCGGGCATGCGTTATCATGAAGAATCACAATGCCTCTGGACAACAATCCCCGCCGTTTGTTTTGAATGGCGTGGCAAAGTCTGTGAAGAGGCTGACAATAGGCCGCTGCATTTATGGTCTCCCTTCTAGGCATGTAGTCAGTGAAAAGGAGAAAAGGACGTCCTTTTGATCCCAAAACACTGTAGCCATAACCTTTTTGGTGCTCTTTGGCTTTTTTGGTCTTGTTCGGGATCGGGAATGATGCCATTCCATTCACTGTCTCTTTGTTTCTGGAGTTTTATGCTACATCCAGGTCTCATCACCAGTAACAATGTGATTCAAAAACTCCTCTCCATCCTTGTTCTACCAACTGAGAAAAGTCAGTGTAGCTCCCATCCGTTTTTGTTTGTGTTCATCTGTCAAAACTCGAGGAATCCACCTGGCACACACTTTTCTGTAGCCCAAATCACCACTAACAATTTCATAAAGAACTGTTCTTGAAATTTCAGAAAAGAACGAACTGAGTCCATCTATAGTGAAATGCCTATCCTGCTGAATTTTTTCCTCAATCCTTAATTTGAGTTCATCAGTCACAACTGAAGGTCAGCCCGAGCATTCTTCATCTCATGAACATTCATTCGCCCGCCATTAAACATGATGCACCATTTTCGAACTGAAGCTTCATTCATCATATTACGATAAACCTCTGCTATCTCTAAATTTCAATAGGGCAGACTTTTTTCGCATTCAAAAAGCGTATTACAGTACGAACCTCGCATCTTTAATTTTGTCTTTGTTGCCGGATCTTTAATTTTGTCACACATTTCAAAGTCACACTATAAACAGTAAACGACCATTGCGACTCACTATTAGCATCAGACTGGTGTGAAGGAATGGGAAGGTCCATGATGCAGGAGTGGGAGAGAACTGTGCGGCTTGTCAGATCAAAACGTTCTTTACTTTTAGAATGCCCCTTGTATGTTAGTGAATATAATGTGAAAAAAAAATTCGTAAGAGGATGGGTAAAGAATTTCAATAGCTGTTCTCGTGGACGGGCTAGATTTTGCCGATTTGCCGAAGCCTGATTCAGCAGGTCTTAAAACATGCTTATCTGTCAAAATCTTGAAATTGAAAATTTGGGTAAAAAAATACTTTCTTTTTACAAAATGTGTGGGGAAATTGCTTTAGAAGAAAGAGTTTTAATATTAATTACTTAAAAACATTAAACGTAAATTTAAAATTAATTGTTGTCTAGTGTATTGAATATATAATAAAATACCTTCCCTTCTATTAACAGGAATTTAATAGAAGAAACGAGAACTGTCCTCGAGAAATCCTACCAAATTTTCTCCATCCATTATGGGCCTCACCACAGAGCACTCAAGGAACTAAAGGATAAGCAGTTGCAGCTAGAGCAGTTTGCTGAACATTAGCTGATGACCATTCCCCTGCATTTTCTTTTTTTAATCTCTGCAGCATCTCGCTTGAAATCTGGATGCTGCCAGCGCTGTGTCTGATCTCGCTAAGCATGCCTGCAAATATTCTGGCCAAAGAAATTTCTATTGAATGTATTTATTATGGGCATGATAGGTGCAGGGTGTTTAAGAGGAATGCAATTCTCAATTTGATTTTTTGGCACTCTTATGTTATTCCCCTTGCCATCGGATGCCAACAATGATACTAATGGGCCCAATATTTTATGCTTGGTAAAGCTAGCATTCTGGTGGTTAATAGTTGTCCGTGCTAGTTAAATCAAAATATTTATTTCAACTAATTAGTTAACCAAAGTAAATCATAGAATCATTGTAGAGGTCTGCCCTACCCACTTTACTGAATAAAATACTCCATCTCTAAACCACATGGACTCGTGAGTGATCCCTAATTTATAACAGGAACCTAAGTGTATGTAGCAATTGTAATTTATTTGATTAGAAAAAATAAAAAAATGCATTAGCTTACAGCCCTTTCTTTATGCTTAGAGAAAATTCATCATTTAAATACATTGAGTTTAACTTAAATTTACTAAATTATCATATTCTAACAAATGTGGCCCAGTGGATGAGAGGTCTAATGCAAGCGTTTCTTCATGCTCTCTCAGCTGTCGGGTTTTGGATTCGAGTCCCACCACCTGTGGGCATGAATGTTGTGGAGTCCATTGAAGGCATAGTGTGTTCCGCCCTCTGTTGTACCCTGGGGAACATCATATATTGGCAAAATAGTTCACGATCCGACCTCTAAAAAAAAGCAAATGATTGAACAATCAAGTACCTGGCCATTAAAACAAATGTATTCTAAAAAATAAATTAATATTATTGCAAAAAAATTAACTTTGTTACAATATTGTTAGAAACAATTATAACATTTTATAAAGAGAGGAGGGGGGGGGGGGGGAATTCTGTATTCAATCCAATTGATTATATAATTCTCTAAAATACTCCAATATTTCCACTCACTTTCTACTTTAATTATGGACTACAATTTATTTCTCTTTCCTTCCTAAATAATTATGGGCAGACTGCATAGGTTCAGCCACTAATTTATTACATTTTTGATTAACTAGGTATAGATTTTGGCAATCAGTTAACCATATTCATGATCGGTTAACCAGTAAATGTCTGATCACTAGTTACAACAAATTTATGGTAATTGTGTGACCTATCAAGCTTAATGAATAAACATTTGATCTTCCTGCATCTGCATCCTTGTTGGCATTAAGAATGAGTGGGCAAGAATATAACACAAAAGTACCAATTTTTCTACTTTCAGGTATTTCATGTACAAAATATTTGCAAACTTTAAATAATTTCCTTGTCGGGATAAATCTTTTCTTCACATAATGTCTATTGCACTGATACAGAATTACTTTATACTCTCTACATGTGTTCACTTAACTAATGTACAAAAACTAAAACTCATTTCCTGTCCATTTTTGCTTCTTTGTAAAAAGTGCCATTCCATTTGAGTCTTTGTACCATTTTTATTTCGTGCCTTTCTTTGAAACTCAAGTTCTTAATTTTTTGCTAATTTAATATGATTTTTTTTTTTCTTTTTCTTTTTCTTTCAATCTTCAGGCATTTCTTATCAGTAACGCTTTTATAATTTTAATATTACTTTAAATGCTATTAAAATAAATAACTAACCAGATAATTTAAAGTCAAAGATACATAACTATATCATCTGATTGCACATTCCATATAGTTACTTTTTAGAATTCATGAAATGGATGCTATATGCAGTAGAACCCACTTATAGTGTCGAAAGCCCAGGCCGACCGACTCATCCAAAGACTAAGAGCAGCTTAATGGACGGACGGACCACTTATAGTGTGCCTGCTCTCGCAAAATTTTGATTCAGTAAATTTAGTAGTTTTGCAAAATGCAGCGTTAGTTTAAATCTAAATCAATAGCTTTGTACAACCAGAATTTAGCAGAAAATATAAAAAGTTAAATTGGCATTAGCAAAATGCTTATACAGAATTAGGCAGGTAAGAAATAATAATTTTGTTTGAAGAGAGTATGTATAAGTTATTGGAAAATTCTATTGCTAACAGTCATTTGCTGAAGAATTTAAAAAATCTAGAAGCTTGGAATGAGGCATTTCAACTTTGTAGCTAATTAAAGCAAATTTCCCAAAATTTAAGTTATGTATAAAGAATAATCCATATTGCAATGTTGTAGGTAATTGGCATGTACGTGTGTTATTTTTCAACAGTAAAGAATATTTGACTGCAGTTTCTTTGATTTCAATATTTTCATAATAAATGGATTCTACTGTATGTCTATTTAATTTAGTTTAGAACAAAATTACTTCAAAATTGTTCAAAAACTCTGCCCTAAAATAACTATTCTTTTCACTTAGTTAAAATTGCATCTATGGTATAGAAATTTTAAGTGTAACCTACTATTGATTATATAATAAAAATGTTGTGTAGCTATCTAGCATCATTAAACAAATATATAGCTAAAGGTAAGAAATGTGAAAAGAATATATAATATCAAATCTGTTGACTATTGTATAGATGTTCATATAAATATCTTTAGCCATGGAAAAAAAAACGCTAATTTCATCCCAAGTATACTTATCTGCTTTTATTCATATAATGGTAATTTCTTTTAACACCCTGTCTTATCTCATGGTCAGTTTTTGTGATAATGTATATGACTACATGTTACACTGTTGAAAAATTCATGTTAATCAAATATCATTGTTATTTCATGCTTCAGCCACCATGAAAAATGTCTATATTTTTGTACAGTACTTGTTGCAAAAATTTGTGATATGTTTGGTGTTACAGAAATGAAAGTTCATAAACTAGTGTGCCCTTTACTAAACTATCTCATTTCAGATTAATGCTCAATTGCTGTCCTTATTACTCTGAAGCTAGTCATCCCCATTTTTCTTTCTGGTGATTCGAATTTTAGGATTTTGTAATATTTTTTGTCCATAAATTATCTGATGGTTTATGAATATACATGTAAAAATCAGTGGGATCTCAATCTGTCATTAAAAAGGGGACCAATGACAAATATGGGAGACTTAAAGTGAGTTTGTCTTATTTTAGAACTGGATGAAATGAATGCTAAATGTGTGAAATTGAATGCATAGGATTCAGATTCCACTGTATTTGTAAATGTTCATATTTTGTGGAACATTTTTCAACTTTATTATTTAGAAGTATTTTGCAACATGAAACCAGTGTGCATTGCTTTGTGAACTTCCATTTCTAGCATTTGGCCTTTTCTATAAGTACCATAGAATTCCGTCGATACACCCCCTAAAGATACAGCTGAAAATTGCAGAAAAATAGAGGAGGGGTTCTTACTGAAAATTTTCTGCTAAAAAAACGAGCAGAATTCCATCGCTTTAACGGAAATCAAATATGACAAAAATTATGGGGTATGTAGAGGAGAAGAAGATTACTCAGAATTTTTAGCTGAAATAAACAAAGTATATTTTTACCAATAAATTTATGTTATTCGACAAAAAAAATTTCCTGAATTTTTTCCAATGTTTAGGAAAAGCAGCTGTTTCATGTAATTTTTCAGAATTTAAAATTGAGACAAAATGGGGGGGGGGGGAGGTTTTCTCAGGGAGGACGGATTGACAGAATTCTACGGTATGTTGCTGTAAATTATATTTGAATATTTGCTGTCTAAGACAATCTAGTTTCTGAATTTGGTTTCATGCAAGTTAAACAATTTTGTCCCTCATTTTGCTGAGCAGTGTTGTACAATTTCTTTTTTCCTAAATATTGTTTCATAGCGCAAATGCTCTCGATATCAAGGCCTTGAAAGTTTATAAAGAAATCATGACACAGCAGAGAATCAAGCCACCAATCTCGGTTTGGTCAAACAACACTATTCATTGAGCTATTGAGAAGATTATCTTTTCTTCTATATTTGGAATAGACTCTGCTTTCTCCTTCACATTTTATATCAAAGAGCAACTTCTGATATGTATATTTTCCTCATTCCTCTTTTTGACACAGGATAGCATCATATTCTACTTAACTCTTCATGAATTGAAATTTATACCATGGGTTATAGAGTCCTGCAACAAATTCGAGTTTTTGATATTATTCAGACCTCGGTCACCCACTACATCTAGCCTACAGTGCTGGGGCACCACTGAATAGTCTCTTGTCTCTGCAAGGAATTACACCACCGATTTCCATATGGCCAAGCAATTAATCAGTATGAAACATGACAAGCAGAAAATTAAATTTGGTTTTTTTTATAAGAAAGTATTGGCAAAAAATACTTCTACCATAAATTTAATACTTATTACCAATGCTAAAAGCTAAAATTCTCTCTTTTACATTAATCAGTAAATAATTTGTTATAGTTAATTAGAGCCCCGATTATTGAAGTTTTGTTTTAACTGTGTTGCTGTCAAAATTCTAGAACTCCATTTCCTGACTTAAAAAATAATTTCATGATTTTTAAGCCAATTTATAATTTAATTTTGTGTTTACTTTATAATACTGTGCCTTATATGCGGACAAATTTGTCAGCAACATTTTAGCATTTTAGATCACAAAGAAATTGTGCATCACTGTAATTCTATTACAAGAAGTTTTTAATAAAACTTTCTCTTTTATTTATAAATGTTTGACATTTTTATGTGTTTCAAAAATTTCTGTTAAGTATACTGCATAATAAAATTTCTATATTTTATTTATTAAAATCAGTATTTTCAGTCCTGAATATGTTGGCAATAACTTCAAGGAATTTAAATGCTGTGTAATTTTTTAATGTATTTGAAAATTCGACAATTTAAGAGCTATTGTTACTTTATCTTCAGTTAAGGTGACCAGATTTCTAACACTGAAATTCTAAAGAAAGTAAAACATTTCTGAATATCTTCATATCAATTTTGAAGGAGAAAAGAAAATATTGAATTTTTTCATTTATATTTAATTTAAAATTGAATATAAATGAAAAAATTGCAATTGTATAAATGAAAAAATTGAAAGTTTTTTTTTTAATGCCTATAAAACAGATTTATAGGCAGTAAAAAAAGCTTGCACACTATTCTAAAGAGACAACATATAGTTCCATTAAATGATTGTCAATTTGCGTGTTTATGCTAAATTACCTTCATTGTTTATAGTCATAAAACTGGCTAATAGAAAACATTTCAAATAAGCTGTCAATATAGAAGAGCCATTTGGTGCTGGTGAAGTCTAACAGAAACAAAACCACTGATGCTGATTGCTGCATCAAAAGCATGCTCCTTAACATGAATGGGTTATCGAAAATTCAGAATACTAAAATAATATTTTTAAAACCAGATTCTGGTCACCTAGCTTAAGAACTACATTCACACTTCCATTATTAAAGCTGTTTAAGATGAACTGTGTATGAGAAATGACATACCTTTAGGAAACTTGCTATAGAAAAATATGTTTGCAACCTTGCATTAAATTTGATTCAAGATGTACAGTGCTTTAACAAATATGCAAATAACATACTAGCTCTTTATAAAATTTTACAAGGAATATCATGTACATCAAGATATTCATGTAATTGAAAGCCTTTTTCACTGCATTCTTTGACATAAATGCCATACATTGACTTTTATTGCTATACTTATTTTAAGGCTGTATATCAATAATATTTCTGATCTATATTAGCAACAACCATTTGTTTCTATAGATCTGAATAAATACTACATGCAAAATGAAGAAAGTTTTGTGTGAAAAGAAGTTTGAAATTTCTACAGTACTATCGCCATAATTTTCATATTAAGAATAGAATATTGATTACTTCTATTTGAATATTAAAATCTAAAAATACCTCTTGCTTACTTTTATTTTTAATGGCTAATCGTAATCTATAATTGTTATCAAAATACTATTAGAATTGAGAAAATATTATTGTTCAACTTTGATGATTTTGCTTGTTGAATTTTTTAGATCATTTGTGTAAGTAAAATTTGAAATGCTGGACTGATTACTGACAGACAGTGTTTAAAAGGCCATTCCTTGATTGATCAAAGTACTTGAAGTCAGCAGTAACTGTTAATCCTTTGGTATAGACTTGACGAGTCAGACAATTCTGACCCTCGCACAAGATAACACTTTGGGTAATGCACATAATTCATTAGGATTAGTGACAAATATGATATTAAAGCTCATTCTTATAATTATGAATTATGCATTTAAATTGTTGGACTTTCTTAAGGTTTTAAAATGCATGTTTTGTATGAAAAACTTAAGGACAGAAACAGGTCTTCTAGACCAATAAGAATATGACTATTTTATAAACTTGTATAAGGTGTTAACTTTTGTACTTTTAATTAGCTTTGCATAAATTTATCATTTGAATTGAAGTTATGCTAAATGCACAAATTTGCGTATAATTTATTTTAAAAGATGAACACTCAGTCTATCAGCTCTTGTAGCTTTCAAGTTAAATACATATATCCTTCCATTTTTGAGACTAGATAAAATTTTAACATTTCAGGAACAAATTTGCATTTTTAGCTGTAGTGTTTTGCAGCACATCCTCGATAAATTTAGTCTGAATCTTAAGCAAACTGTTTAGATCTTTTAGCCTTTCTTGATACATTTAGGAGAAAATTTATCAATCAGTCTTTCATCTAGTTAGCCCTCTATACTAAAAGTATTTCACACTTTATTCAATTATGGAAACATGTTCTCTAAACTTTAAAAATTGTTCAAATTCATAGCTTTAATCCAATAGTATACAGTATTTCACTACATTGCCATTTTCTGTTTATAGTTGTGTAGTATATATTTTTTTCAATGATTAAATTTTATACATGGATAACTTTTAGAATATTCTGTAGTTTTTTCTTAATTAAATGTTGGTGAAATTTTATGTATTTAAATGTTATTTTACTGAAAATCATTTTCTGATTGTTGATACAGTAGTAGCTGCTTAATTTGTTTTTCATTGTGTATATTACAAATCTAATTTTAAAAATCCGTTGTATTCCTGTAATATATATATTTTTTACTTTTCCTACATACATAGTATAATGTATAGGGAAAAGTATTGAGATGGGGTCAAAACTTTAAATTCGAGTTTTTGACAAAAGAGTGTGTTTAAGCATCCCTGAACTCAAATTGAACATATCTGAAGTGGTATGTATGTGCATGTTTGTGCACATGAGTTTGTGGATATGATATCTCACAAATGAATGGAGCTTTTCAAACGTAATTTTGTACAAATATTATGATCAATGACTACTAGAGCCCTATTGATTTCAAACAAAATTGAATGTTCGGACGACCACCAATTTTTGAATGCATTTTTAGAAAATTCTTAAGAACACCAGGACTTTTAATAAGCATAAATAAATCAGCATTTCATACATAATTTTTCATTAGAAAATGAATGACACAAACTTAATAATGTTAGTGTGAAAAAAATGTATGCACAAAAGATCATTGCAATATTTTCAAATTAATCTTTGAAAAAATTATTAAAACATGAGAATCTTCAATGCTGTTTAATATATAGTCATTTCTTACATAATTTTTCATTAGAAAATGCATGACACAAAATTTAGACTACTAGCATAAACTGTTCTCGAGATATTACATGTTTTTCAAATACATTTTTCATAAAAAAATTTAAAAAAGCAAGTATTATAAAAAACAAAGTTCACTTTCCATTTGCAATAATATGCAATAAATTTGTTAACATCATATTCATAGATCTAGCTTATTCTATTCACAAAAACAGTTACTTTTTGTATTAGTTTTGTATTTTGGTGCCAAAGAATTTGTCAATAGCCATTTATTTCATGGGACATCAATTTTTATGAAGATATTGCACATGGAGTATGATATAAGAAATTCTGTATGGACTAATAAGTTGCCAAATGCATCAAATTTCAATTTACATGGTATTAATTTAATACCAAAACCATTTTTTTCCAGTGGCCTAGCACTTGATAATTAACAGCTGAAGCGTGAATGATTTAGCTATCATAATATGTTGCCCTGGTGCATGGTAAGGGCAGATCGTAAGCATTGAGCCACGGAATTTAAACCGAAACCCAATAGGGGGAGTTGAATTACCCTCCTAACAAACGCATTGTGTTATGGATTTTGTATACTATTATTTCACTGTGAAAGAAGTAAAGTCATGACATTGTGTTGAAAAGTCATGTGCTGCCTACATCATATTTTTTCTTTTGTCTACGAAATATATGCATATTTTGCAAAGAGGATGTCCAGTAGCTATATCATGGATGGCTTCTTACATTTTTGCAGCATTAGTGTTCTACATAATTGCTGTTAATGCTTTAAAAATGATACATTTTGTATTCATTCTTTTAATTATAAACTAAAATATTGCATATGTATAACATGATGTAAATCACTGTATATACTTGCATATGAGTCCCCCCCCCACACACACACACGCACACACACACACACATTTCTAGAGGGAAAAAAAATATCATCAAGTACCTAAAACTGTCATATAATTCATCCCTCACTCTACAACTGTAAACTGAAGTATTTGAAAATTTTTATTTAACATGCATATGAAATGAACTTCCGTCATTGCTTAGACTGTTTCGTTAATGTTTAAATTTGCCTTCACTTTTGTATTATACCAATATTCCATTTTTGTTTCACTTTGAGTGTGTTTTATGTTTTCTGCAGTTATCCCCTTGTGTGGTTTTTCTTCTCAAAATTAAAGTTAAAAGGTGTTTCTGTAGGGATTTTATATAATCTTCTATGTGCATTCTAATTTTCATCCAATATGCTAATTCTCTTAACACACGTGAATTTTTATCAATAATAATCAATATGCACAGTAAAAATGCAGAATTTCTTTAGCATCTTTTACTTTTTCTAAAGTTATGACTGTTTTGATGCTGTATTGGTTGTACTTTTACACAATCGCATAAGAAGTAAGATTTTTATTTTCTTTAAAAACCCTTTTAATAAAAGAATTAAAAACACAGTACTGAACGCAAACAATAAAAATTGACTTCTGAATTTTGGTGGGAAAACTTTCTTTCTTGAATAGCTCTGTATATAAATTAGCCATCTAATTTGCAGCCTATTTATGTCTAAAATTTCCCATCTTATATGCAAGTATTTTATATCGTGCTATAACTTCGGATTTATATCTATATAGTAGAATTTAACTTATTTTTTGGTATATTGAAACATTCCAGAGGCCTCTTTCATATCTAGTTCTCATATATCTCAAGTGTGAAATGATAGTTTTATTCCAAATATAAACCAACATCAACTAATTTAATGTCCTTATTCTTTAAAGAACAAAGCATCCACACTAAAATCTGCCAAACTGCAAATCGCAACTCAAATTCGAATGCATCTCCGTAAACAGAATCAAAAACTGCATAGGTTTTTAAAGAAAAGTCGATCAAGGCCATTTTGAAGTCATTTTAAAATTTTTCGTTTAACTGACGCTAATGAAAAATTACTTTTCGGTGCCTTATAACTCAAATAAAAAGCCAACTTTGAGGTGTGGTTGAAGAGCTTTTATACATTTTGAACTCCTCTTTTCAAAAATATATGTTCCCATGCTAGGAAAATTTGATTTTGTGAAATAATGACCAAAATTACTTTTGAGACGGCCTCTGCCAGTTGGTGCTCACTTGTGCTTTGATGTTTTAAGATAAACACCCATCATTTTCTTTCATTGCTTATATATATATATATATATTGTAATCTTTGCAGCTATTGCTGTATTAAAAACATTTAATTGTTTTAATTGATTGTAACAGGCACTCTTCAGTTAATGATTTTCCTAAATTTTCTGGCTATACTTGGTTGGTTGATGAAACCCTTGGTTTTTCTCATGTATAATGCTGTTGATTATTTTTCTTCTCCTGATTTGTATGATAACATTCTTAAAGAATACCCGAAAGATATTTTCTAATAATGACTTACACAAGGTGTGTTTAACGCCTTGTGTAAATAATTTTGAAGTTATATTTTAGATTCATCCATGGAAGTTTTTCATTTATACTCAGTATACTAGCATTCTAGTCATTGCATAATAAAAATTAAATTAATATGACCTGGCTAATTGAACAACACTCTTCATGGAATAATATATCACTTGATAGTGAAAGATTGCACATAATATTTTGTGTGTTGAAAATAAATTAATATCTTACTTTTCTGTTTTGTTTTGTCTTTTTAAATGTAGAGTAAATTTAAATAAGAGTGCCTGTATTTCTATCTAGTATCGCTCATTTGTGCTGTCTATTTTCTTTTTTTTTCTTTTTTTAATCTCTTCTGTGTATTAGTTTTTTAATCTCTTCTGTGTATTAGTTTCTCAGTTAAATGCTGCATTATAAATTTTTACAATTCATTTATTGTATATTATATAAAATTATAATCTGTTACAAAATATCATTTGTATGAAATTGACGAGTAATTAGGATATATTGGTAAATCTGATTACTAGTCTTAGTGTGTTCCTTAGCTGTCTTTGTACATAGTTATGGACTATATCGAACATTTTTTTTTAATTTATGAAAGAAGTATTTCTAGTCCTTGTAGCATTTATTTCTCAGCTCTTTTAAAATTTAATATATGTTGTATGATTTGCATTTTCCTTTTCGAATATAATTATAAATATTTTGATAGTCTATTGCAAAATAATATAAAGCACACATTACTTGCTTTTCACTTGCTTTTCAATTCATTCTAATTTTAAGCTAATATATCATATTCATTTAAATTAGTGAATGAACCATTAATTACTCTATATTTAAATACAGCTAAAACTTATTACTAATAAGAGAGAAGAAGGGATATTTTTTATAATAGGCAAGGGCCAGATTTCACCATACTGCCAAGGGGAGGCTTTTTGCGTAAAACATTGCTTTTGCAAATACCATGTAATAATGTGATTCTCTTTAGTCAAAAAAATGATTTCAAAAATATTGGTATATGTATCATAGAGTTGAGAGATCTTATGAAAATATATCCACTATTAGAAATGTTCAAGAAGAGAAGTTGCTGTGTATGTTTTTTTTTTTTTTTTCAGCCTTTGTATCTCTCTTTTAAAAAGTTATCAAAATATTGAAATGGGAATTTTATTTCACTCCATGCTCATTTTGCATTATGTTTCTTGAATATATCATCTTTTAGTAATTTAAATCAGCTTATGAGACTTAAAGGAGTTTTTTTTTTGTTTGTTTTTTTAAATAAATGTTTAACAGCTTTTAAAATCTAGTATATCCCCACCAACAAAATTCACCAAAATGTGTAATTACAAAGTCTGGTGTTTACCAAAATATGTGTTTACTCATCGAAATTTTACCACTGCGCATAAATATGCATTAATATTTTTAACATTAAAGCTCAAATTTTTCATCCAATTTTTTTCCTCTTCTCTTCTATTTTAATTCCTGTATATATATTTTTTCCTTTTCACCTTGCCATATAGTTATTAAAAATTTGCTACAAAAAGTTTTGCATTGATATATTTATAAACTTGTTTTTTAAAATATTAATAAGTTGTAATGCATATGCAATTTTATAGTTGCTGTTTATCAATAAAATTCATTTTTAATGTTTCTCAAACAACATAAATATAGTAAGAAAAAAATTATTATTTATAAAAAAAAATGTATTTATGTTTAACAATAGAAACCCATACCTGCAAACTTTTAATTATTATGTGTAAAATTTACACATTTTGATTACTTTTTATATCTTAACTGATCATAGCCTTGTTTCTATAGATTTGTTACATTAATTTTTCTCCCCCCCCCCCCCCTCACTTTTTCCCTCCTTCTAAACCAGATTTTCGTAGCATTAATGGTGTGGGTTTCTAAAAGTGCACAAAGATCCATGGCTCTTTTAAAACCCAAACAATATCTGTGACTACACCATTCAGTACTGCCACTTGAGTAACATTTAACACAGCCATGATGTGTCGAGCTAGTGACGTATCAACTCTAATCCCATTTTCTTTTCATTATGATACTTAATCGCATGGCAGTTTTGATAATAAGCATTTTTTCAGTATAAACTTATGTAGAAGACCCAGACCGTCCGACTCGTCCAGGGGACTAAGAGCACCTATTTGGACGGCCGGGAAGAGTATAAACTTATGTGAAACTTTTTTCAAAGTTGATTGTTTGGTTTTTAATTAATTTATAGATTTTCTTATTGTTTAAAATTTGAGGAAGGAGCCATTACGTAGAAATTTTTCTGATGTACATTTCCCAGGTTGGCAGGTGTGGAAACCTCCATTAGTAAAACAACAGCAATCGCTCCAGAGAAGCTGGAAATTTCTTTAGATATTATTTTGAAAAATAAATATTGTAATAATTACTATAGGAACGCCCTCTATTGATCAACTGTGAACTATGACTGGCAAGCTTAGACTAGCCCATGGGCAGCCAAATTTTTAGGAGTTACTGACTGTGGATAACATTTTGTATAGTAAAATTAACTCTGTACTCTTTAATAAACAATTTTGAATTTATCAATTTTGTGGTATGACATATAAGTGAAATTAACATGACTTAGATACTTAGATGTTATAAGGATAAGAGAGATCCTTCATTTTACAGTTATGTGCATTTTGTAGTTTAATTTAGTAAATAGGAGCACTCTTTTCTAAATTATCTGAGGAAACCCAAGACAAAGTTTCGTGTATTTATAATTGAAACTTTCTTATCAATTGTCCGTTTAAATATTTAATTCACTGAATCCTAAAGGCTTTTTTGTTAGTGATTCTGGTCTATGGCTATGTCCCAAAGTGAGCACAGGAGAGTCGAGCAAATTTCTTAGAAACTAAAATACTTTAATGAATGATATCTCAATCTCAGGTCATTTTGATCGTATGACAATAGGACTTTATTTGTGTGACTAATTGGAATATAGAAAATACACACATTTTTGTAACGATTTTGACTTTCTCAAATAAAATCTACAGTTACTAGTAGGTGTCCTCTTCCTAAAAAAATTTTTAGGAAGAGAACACCTACTATATATATATACATATGGGTGATTTTCAAAATGAATGCCTGTTTGATGTCCTAATCTTTGAACCCATATTTCATGCTAATAAAATTATTTTTTTTATACTTTTAGAACATATATTGGTACATTACTTTATAATTAATAAAATGTACTCATTAAAGTGTTTATGTTTTTAAAATATTAGCTATATTTTCTATTATTTTTAGTTTTCAAGTAATAAATTTGCATATTCCAACTCAAAACACCACACTTAAGGAAGTCTCTTTTTATGCTTTCAAACTAGATTAGCTTTTGTATATGAATTAAAAAATATGGTTGTACATTTTAATTAACAAAAATGCAAGTGATTCCTTTAAAATAATGGAATTATTAATATTTTAAAATTTAAATTTAATATGTGTCCCATGTACATCTCATGAGTGTTACCTCAGGAGTATTACTACTATTATTTTAAATATTTTTTTATTTCTGCAGTTGGTAACAAAACTAATGGAAGCCATATTGTTTCTTCTTATCTAGTATAAAAAAAGATTACAAAAAAAAAATAATAACAGAGTATTTTATTTTTAATCTAAGTCAAATTTTTATGTGGTGTAAAGCTTAAAAAGGCAATTCATTTGAAAATCACCCATATATACACACACAGACACAGCAATACCTCGCATAGTCTGGGCAATCGGTTCCACTAATATCCCAGGCTGTTTGAAAGCGGATTAATCGAGGAACTAAATACATACAAAAAATGATAATTGGTTCAAAAAAAAAATGTTTCCTGTTTTTCAATAAATAAAATGCGATTAATAAATTCAAATGTCTTTATTAGAAATAATTTTTTAAAAACGCATGTTTTTCTTAATTCATTTTTTATTCTTTAAAAATTGCAATATTGATGTCTGCACATTTTTCTTCTTTGGCCTTTTCTCTTCATTTCTTTGTAGCAACGAATTGCATTGTTTATCTTTTGGCGAATTGTAAGGCTATATTGGGATCAATTTCCATAATATACTCTAACAAGGTTTCAACCATTCCAATAATATTTTATAGTTGTTCGACTGTTAATTCTCATGCAGACACTTTAGCACAGGCATTGTCTAAGTTGTCCTCCTGTTCTTCATAAATGTTAATAAGTGTTTCATTATCTAGTTCATTAGTGTTCGATTCGATGCACTCAATTACGTTGACAGAATCTAACTCTTTGAAACCAAGTTGCTATCCAATTTCCACTATGTTATTTGTGACTTCAGCAAAATGAATTTCAAAACCAATAAAATCATTTGCACAATGTGGTATGATATGTTTCCATACTGCATTCATATTGCTTGCTGTTAATTCATGCCATGCTTTGCCTATATTTTTTATAACGTTTCTGATGTAGCTTTTCCAAAATTCCATTAAAGTAGGCCCATTTTCTCCTGTAGCTTTTATGGCTTGTGAAAAAGTGTGGTGCAAATAATAGACCTTAAATGTCGCAATGACACCTTGTTCAATTACTTGGATCAAAGATGTCATATTTGGTGGAAAAAAAGTTATTTATACATTTTCATTTAAATCACACAGACAGGTTGGATGACCT
The DNA here is from genome assembly GCA_951213105.1 of Amaurobius ferox. Classification (NCBI taxonomy): domain Eukaryota; kingdom Metazoa; phylum Arthropoda; class Arachnida; order Araneae; family Amaurobiidae; genus Amaurobius; species Amaurobius ferox. The sequence goes on along the minus strand of OX578135.1, from coordinate 175,080,334 downwards.
GGGGCATTAATATAAATGAAATCTTAAAATCTAATCATTTTCTCTGCAATAATGTTCTGTTGTAGGGCAAAAATATGTTGGTGAACTAACCTTCAAATAAAGCTTTTGTGACCCCCTGCTTTCTTATTTGAACTCCTCAACACTGGGATATTATTTTTTGATAAATTTTGAAGAGCTCTAGGATTTTCTGCACGGTACACAACCATTAGTTTTAATTTGAAATCCCCTGCTGCATTTTCACCTAATAACAGTGTGAGATAGTCTTTTGAAATTTTATATCCAGGGCATGAGTTTTCATTAGCTACTATAAAGGTGCATGACGGCAACTTTTTCCAGAATAAACCCATTTCATCAATGTTAAATATTTTTTCATCTTTATAGCCACCTTCTTGTATGATTTCACTTAATCTTGAAGCAGCCTTTTTTATCTGCACTGGCAGATTCAACAACAATACGAACATTGTGAATAACAATTCATTGCTTAAAATGGATAAACCACCCACGACTTGCTGTAGAATCTTCACTAGTTCCCTCACCTTTGTTTTCTATATCATCAGTAGTCTTCAAGTCATTGTAAAGACTTCATGCTTTGGCTTGAATTTCCATTTGACTAATTGGAACTTGTTTTTGATTTAAGTCTTCAATCCATATGGATAATATCCACTCCATGTTTACCATTCAAGTGCTTCTGGTTTTAATTTCTACTTTTGATATATAAGTAATCGTAGCCATACCTTGCGATTCATATTGATCTTTCTTATTGATAAGTTTTTGAACTGATGACTCGTCCATTCCTTTTTCATGGCTTATTTTAGCAAATGATACACCTTTTTCATGAAGCTTGATTACATCAAGTTTCTGTTCTAAAGTAAGCCACTTACATGTCTTGGTGACAGAATTCACTTTCACATTTCCTTTTTACACTCATTATTAATATTATTATTTTTTAAGATAGGTGTAAAAATTTAATTATCACTGGACTTTACTGTAGATTTATGTATCGAAAACTGATAGACAAATGTTAGTTCAATATTAAAGTTTACAAACATCCACTGCGTACTTATGCTATGTAGCTTAAACATTAAAGACAGCAGTTGTGATTGCACTGAACTGCAATCGAAGTAGCATCTTTCACATCAATAATCACCTGATGGTGTCACCATGTCCATCAAACAGCCATTGCTATGGCTGTCTAATGCTATGTGAAACCACCGAAACATAATGCCGCCTTTACATTCTTGCCGTGTCTAGGTACATACATATACAACAGGAAACCCCAGAAAAAATTGAAATATGTATCGTATCACATAACTTTAAAATTGCACAAAAAGAAGCTTGACTGTATAAAGGAAAAAAACTGATCATTTATGTATAAAAAAATAATTTTGTGTACTAATTTTTTAGAATTTTTATTTTGCTCAATTAAAATTTAGTTTGTTTTGAAATTTTCAATCTGGACTGTTTGAAGCTGGACTATGCAAAGTATTGATATATATATATATATATATATATATATATATATATATATATATATATATATATATATATATATATTAGAAAGAAGTAATAATAAAAATAATTAATTCAAGTAATCTGGAAATATTAACATCACCATAGAAGCAAAACCACAGCCATAATGCTGATAATAGAAAAGGTCAGCACCGGCCCAAATCCGAAGTTTAAAAAGAATTAAATTCATCTTCAGGTCTGAGTATTTAATTATAATTTACCCAAACAAATGCCTGTTTCAGATTGGACAATAGTACATTACTATAAATGTCCAAACTCAGACTACAGACACCAAAAGATGAAAAAATGAAGATAAGAAACATTAGAAAAATTTGTATTACCATGTGGCAGGGACCCTTCTTCTTTCACCATGTGTATATGCCATCAACCTCATATATATATATATATATATATATATATTGGGTTGTCCGGAAACTACTTTCTTTTTTCTTTTTCATTAAAATAAAAAACAATTTCTTATTCAAAGAAATAACCATTTGCTATCTTTCAGGCAATTTCATGATTCCAATTTCAAAAAGCTTTCTGATTTTTTTCTGTAAAACATTTTTCCAAGTAGGATTTGACACTGTTATCTGAAATAAAAGTTTTACCTAACAAGGAGTTGTGCAGATCACGAAACAAATGGTAGGCTGATGATGCAATGTCAGGGCTATATGGTGGATGTGGTAACACATCCCAGCTATGCTCCAATAGTTTCTGACGAGTGACTAAAGATGCATGTGGTTTTGCATTGTCATGATGAAACACAATACCTTTATGATTCACCAATTCTAGACATTTGTATTGCAAAGCATCTTTTAGTTTTGTGTGTTGTTGACAGTACACATTGGAATTGATCGTTTCATTCCTTGGTAAAAGCTTGAAATGGACAATTCCCTTATAATCCCACCAAACTGATAACATGACCTTCTTTTGGTGAATATAAGCTTTTGATGTTGTTTGAGCTTGCTCACCAGGTTTGGACCATGATCTTTTACATTCAGTGTTATTGTAAGTAATCCATCTTTCATCACTAGTTGTGACTCGTTGCAAAATGGATCGCTTTGGTCAATGTCAGAAATTTTGCCCATATATCAGTTGTATTTTACGAAGGTATATTACACATATAATCAGTTGTATTTTATGAAGTTGAATAGCCCATATGTCAGTTACCACAAAGCATTCTCAAAAAATTGTTTCAGATAACATTAAAATTGTGTGCATGCTTCTACAGCTACTTTGCAGAAAAACCGAAAGTAGTAAAAAAAACATAAAAACCACGGTTCTGTAACATGCAAAAGTGGTTGTAAAAAATTGTCAAAGTTATAGGACATAAACCACTTTAACCAGATCAAAAGCGACTGCAAAAACATAGATTTTAGGGGCCGTACAAAAATTGAATTTCATTAGATAAAATGTCCATTTGAAATCTTACATAACTACCTATTCTTTTGCAAAAGTTTTATCAATTCTCCAATTATCCGTCAAAAACTTTAATGAATGATATCTCAATCTCAGGTCATTTTGATCGTATGACAATAGGACTTTATTTGTGTGACTAATTGGAATATAGAAAATACACACATTTTTGTAACGATTTTGACTTTCTCCATGAATTAAATTTAAATTAAAAAAATCGGACTGCATCAAGTCGGAATAGGGTTTAATTATCGTCTGCATCATTAAAAATATTCTTTGCTTTAAAATGTCGCTAGAAAATAAACAATGGATCGAAGGCTATATTTTTTAACTTTCCGAAGAGAAATACTCATATTAAATTATAATACTCTTAGATTATTAAAAAAAGGTGTGAAAAGCATGATTTTAATATTTCTACACGTAAATTAAGTGACATAATTAATAAAAAAGGAAAGAAACGTCAAAGTTTACATTTGACTGGGAAAAAGGTAAAAAATGCATGCCCAACAAAGGTTGGTTCAGAGAAAACAAGGAAAGTTTTGCTAAAGGTTTTTTGGTTATTGCTAGATTCTCTTATAACGGAAAACTTAAAATAAGGAAAGTAGAAAAAAATGTCAAAATTAACTCGAATTACTATCAGAAATATGTTTTAACACCTGTTTTCAAAATAAACATTCCATCACTTTACCCAAACAATCTTCGCAATGTTAAGTTCCATCAGGATAAGGCTACTGCTATATTTTTTGAAAAAATGAGAAATGAAACCGAAATTGAAGCTATTCCATTTAAATGCATCCCACCCAAGTCCCCTAACCTGTTTCCTATAGATTACTGTGCATTTGGACTTTTAAAACAAGCTCTTTATAAGCGGTATCCCAAAACATTGGATGGACTCTGGAAGATTGTGGTGGAGGAGTGGAACAAAATCAACCTTGATATTTTAAGAAAAGCTCTTTTATCTTGGAAATCAAGTTGTAATATGATAGTTCAACAAAAGGGCTATCAGATTGAACATATTAGAAAATAAAATTCTTATCTTTGTTTATATATTTTTTTCAAAATCGTTACAAAAATGTGTGAACACCCTCTGTGCATTTAAAATTAAAAAAATAAAATTTTCAAGAGGAGGGGGGGCTGTATAAAAAGTTATATTTTGTACTTTTATTCTGAAAAAGATGTCACATGATCACAAAAGTTGCATATGATGATATAGTCTGCCTATTAAAGCATTTCTTAAATTAAAATTATATATGGGTCTATGACCAAATTTTTAAGAAATATTGAATCATGTGGTCTTTTTGAAATACCCTGCATATATTTTGTGGAGAAAGGGCAGCTTCAAACAATTTTGCTCACACATGAAAAAAAAAATGAAACTGGCAATGGGTGAAAAAGTGGGTAAGAAGAGTAAACGCATTCACCAATACTGATTGTTTTCAAATTTCGGAACACCTTCCTTTTGGTATGTTTTGTAACTATGAAGATTGACTGTTGAAAGAAAAGAAGACTGATGTGCTGGCAAATTCACCTTTATCCTATTGTTTCCACCACAAAGCGATTCTCTGCTTAATTGTTAAAGCTTTCCCCCTGATTAATGTAAGTGCAAAATCTCCCTGCTGAATTAAAATGTGTAATACCATATCACATCATTTATATCAAATTTTATATATTTCGAGTCATTTCCAGAAATTTACTAAATTTTTACTCTCTCTACCGTACATGATAATGTATAAGGAAGGTATTGGAATAGTGTTGACAATCGGAACTCGAGTTTTTGATGGATCTGCGTGTTTCGAGCACTCAAGAACATGAATCTACCATTTTTGCTATAACGTGTGTGTGTGCAATGTGTGTTACCAGTTTAGCTCAAAATATTTTCAACAAAATTTGGTGGATAAATCACTTGTAGGTTATCCTGGTGCTGATTACATTTGGGTAAGATTTGGAATGATAGAACATGCCTTTTTTCTATGAAATAGCTTGCAAAAACCTGCCAAATCTGAAATAAAAGACTAAATATCCTTAAATGTATTCATTAAATGATTGTTTATTTAGTGCGCAGGTTTTGACGAAATAAGACCAACCTCATTATTTTAGCAGAAACCGTTCTCGAGATGTGTAAATTTTTTTGTTTCGTTTCTTCTGGGAAGGGGGTGGGGGATTTCAAGAGCTAGCAATATTACAAACTGCATTAAGTTGCTAAATGAAAAGAAAATGTATTAGAACTGCAAGTTGGATACAATTTCAAATGTGTATCCATATCATTTTGTGCAATTAAACTTCATTTAATGGATTATGAAAGTAGTGAAGAAAAAATGAATTTGAGCCTGTAAGGAAAGTCATGTGCTGCCCACATCCAATTTTTAATATTTGTTTCACCCTGTATATATTTGAAAGCAAAACATGATGTGAAAAAACTGTATTTGTTAACTTCCATTATAATTTCAACTGTCCATATATAAATATCTTAAGGGCCACTTTTCCAGGGCCTAGATTGTTACTTCTATTTTTAACAGCTGTGCAACTGTAAGTTTTTATTATGTTGTTTTGCATTGAATTGTTTTAATGTGTTCATGACTAAGTTGTAAATGAATTATACTTGTTACTTGCTCAATTAAAATTGAACAATGAAACCTCTGGAATTCCAATATCCTTCTAATTCTTTCATGGCTCTAAATGTACAATCACTTCCCTTTTGCGTGAAAACTGTGTGATAATAATAATTAAGATCAATTTCTGATAGTAAAAAAAAATTGGGATTGCTTGCTATGTTTAAAATTTGAATAGGGATTTTACACGACATTTACGACGAAGAGAATGAACCTTGGGGGAATAGGTGTCTTCAAAGTCCTGGTGTCACAATGACAGCTTTCTTCAAGGAAGGCTCGAAAATTGTAATGCTTTTGATTAGGGCGAAATCAGTAACAGTTTTTCGATGTTAAGATTGATTTTGTGCTCAATCGTAGATTGCAGTCATTGAATAGTAAGGGATCGCTACTATTTTTTTTATAGATTTCCAAAAAAAAAATGTGTTCTACTTAGCATTTCGAAATTCTGGATACTAGATCCAGGGTGGGATTTTATTTATTTATTTTTTCCGTCATTTCAGAGGGGTTTTTCTATTCAGCCGCATTGTGTTGGCCAAATAAACACTTTAAATACGGAATAGTAGAAAGCGGTTTAGTTTGGGAACCAGTTAAGTTTGTATACAAAAAGCTTTGCACGAATTACGGGCATGCCAGCCTAAATCGCTTATTTAAGACTCATTACTAGCGAAAGCGTATTTAGTACGTATTACGCACTCACAGCGGGTGTTGAACGTTGAAGACCCAGACCACACGACCAACCCAAGGGTTTACGGTAGCAAGATGTGTGGCCACTCACAGCGGGTGTATCGCTATTTAATGAAGTGGAATTGTTTTTGCATATATCGATGCGTCCTGTGTTTGCTCAACGGGCGTATCCGGATTACGAGGATATACATGGTCTAGAAGCTACTTCAAGGAAGCTATTGCAATTAAGAACTTTTTTAGAAAGCTCTGCGATCGTGTCAAAAGAGCTCATTTAGAACATAGCTGTCTGTGTGTCCAACCGGCGCAACCTTGAATACCACAGCCATGTGTGTGCCCTCTGCGTGTTTAGCGCTTATTCAAGGCGTATTATGCTCGCTTAAAGGGCGCAATCGTCGCGAAAAATCGAATAAATGAATTGATTTTATCTCTGGTTGAAATTCCGAACAACATCGGGTACATTTCCTAATTAATGAATAGAAATATAGAAAGACATTAACTAGTATTGAATATTAATCGCAATGTGAATAATTATTATCTATTAATAATATTTGACAAACAGTATTTTGCACTCCTTCTGAATTATTTCTGAATATGCCATTGATAGTCTGGAGAGTTTCAACTTGAGTTACCGAGTGAAGATAAATATTAAAAAAAATTATAATCACGCTATATAGGAAAAGTTATGTATTGTTCACATCCTATTCCTTTCATGTTATTTCTTCTTTAGTACTTCCGGAGCATTCTTTATTTCTATCGGCATCTTTCGCCTCTACAGCGCTAGCAGAACCCAATTCTGTACAACACTAATTTAGATTTCATTACATGAAGTTAACAAGTTCAATACGTTTAACGCACTCACTCCACACGAACATGCGCGGTAGCCTAGTGGTTAGCGCGCGGGAATTGCACTCGGTAGGCCCAGGTTCGATTCCCGCCACTGCCAATACTGCCGCCGTGTTCATACGGAGTACGATCACGTTAAACATGTGGATCCGCAAGTCCTTCCGAGAGGTTGGTTGTAAGGGAAGGAGGGTACGGTCCCTGTGGATGCCTCCCCCACTTGTTTCCGGTCTAAATTGGGTGGCACTTCCCGGCCGTCCAAACAGTTACCTTACACCTTTCTGGTAGGTCGGACGGTCTGGGTCTCAACAACAACAACACGAACATGCGTGACAGTAATTTTGTTTAGCAAGAATAAGACAACTTCCAATAAAAGCAATTTTTGAACTCCGAAAACAATCTTTAGAGTTGAATAATTACACAAAATTGAGTTAAATCCAACATTTCCTTTCCTTTGAATCACTTTTACCTCATCAGGCGCATGTTTAAATTTCCGTTACTTCAAACAAATTATGCTTCCTTAAATTTTCATAAATTAGCTTTACTCCTTTCTCCAAATAAGCTTCTGTACCTACTCTCAATCACCTCAGCTTGGAAAAGAATATACATATATTCTTCGTGCCAGAAACATCCGCATCACGTTCAATTCATGAATAATTCGATCTCAAAGATGTACTGGCAAAATAATATGAATAAATTTGAATTCCGACGTCCGGGAAAATCCAATCAGGGGGCCCTCTTTTCCATTCAAAGCCGCCTGGCGAACTTTCCTGGCAACAAACCGTACGTGACAAACAATCCCGACACGACAAGGAAAAATTTTTCTACAAGTGAGGAAGAAAGGAGGGGCGGCTGGGGCGCTAACTCGATTTGTCGGGGAGCCACCAGCCACTGCTCTTTGATCACACCCCCCTCCGCAATCAGCGCACCATTCAGGGCGTTTGTCACGTGACCGTCAGAGCTGCTCAAGGCGTCCATTCAGCCTGGATAATTCGGTTAATTTCTCAGAGCCCTGCCTTCCTGGTAGTGCGCCTTCTGCTGAAAACCCGATGCACCGAAGTTGACTTTTTGTGCCACTCTTTGCTCTCAGAGGGCGGATCACGTGATATCGAATAGAAGAGTGACTTCTGAGCTGTAGAACCCTTAGGTTCTTTGTTGCAAAGTCGGCAGAAAGCGTTTCAAAGCTAGGGGCCGAGATAGCCCAGTAGTATACGCTAGATTCGAGTTCGATCCTTGCCGTCCAAAATTATCTCTGTGTTTAGGCGAAATATGGGCACATAAATATCTATATGTCAAAGTTCATCCGAGAGGTGATGGGTTAGGCATAGGCCTTTCATACAGCTAGACCCGCTATTGTTATAGTATTTCGCCAATATTATCCAGTATCCGATAGATCCCAGTTACGTGGTCAAAAATCCGCACTATTAGACCAGGACTCCCGCTCGGGCGGAATAGCCCAGTGATTAAGGCACGGGGCGGGGATTGTATTCACAGGACCCAAGTTCAATTCTCGGCAGTGTCCAAACTACCCCCCGTGTCTATTCGGAGTACGGGCGCATTAATTTTGTGGGTCCGAGAAGTTGGTGGGAGAGTACGGTCCCTGTGAATGTCGCCTCCACTGGGTTCCAGTCTAAATTGTGTAGCACTGTCCCGTACCTCCAAACATACCTTACACCTTTGGGTAGGTAGGACGATTTTGGTATGAAACCAAAAAGCTTGATATCGCACTGCCGGTGCTAAAAACATCGCTTTCCACTCTAACCGCGAATAGCCTTTTAGGAGCATTCCTGCAGTATGTCATACAATTTGTTGAAACGATGCCCGAAAACGCTTTGGCCGTGTAAATATTGTACGTCGAGGAAAGGAGATTTTATTAAAGAACTTTTAAACCTATTTTTGGTTAAGTTTAATTGAAGTTGACGTTTTATTAAACGTTAACCATCTATTCCCTGAAAGCGAGTACATTCCTATGGTTGGCCCAGGACGGGCTAGCCCGATAACAGTCAAAACCAAAAGAACGAAAATGGAGCACAAGAAACAACGACATATCAAATTTCATATTACTATGATTAATGGAACTTGAATAGTTGGGGCCTCAAAGAGTTGAATCACACTATGACAAATCCACAAACGACAAAACAAGTTAATTGAAAAAGGTTGTTAAAATCGTATTAAAGTAGTCGCTTCTGCGCTCTTGGTAATAGCATTCTTTGTAGAAGAGTCCAAAATCCAAAAGTAAGATGCAAACATATAAACCAATTCATTTTCTATAATATTTTTATTTAAATGTACATACAGTTCAAGTTTTTCTATACAAGGAAATTAACTACAGCTTTATTTATATATATCACATTCAAATGATTTGTCATAAAACATTTTACCCCTTTTGGTAAGCATGGTTGAAAAGGACAGCGTCTTAGAATTGCAGAACTATAAATGATATTTATAATTAATATAATGATTATAATACGGTCCCTACTCTTGTATATTACAAACCCCATATATGAAATGGTAAAACAGTAACATATATTGTTAGCGTAATTATATGGAGGGAATCATCAATCATTACCATAATATATACGTTTCATGATAGAAAATCTTTGAACTGAATCGTTTTAAATCATAAAATGTATTAAATGTTCTAAATCAGGTGAAAATATTTTTCATATGTACACCAGAAATTTGTGAATCTAGTGTTTTATTTCAGCCTTACAAGAAAATACAGAAGAATAAAAATGTTCTACATAAAGTCAATCGGTGGGGTTAAGAAATACGCTGGCCGCTGCTTATCACATTCACTGGCTAATTGTCTCACTCAGAAACTAAACACATATAACTGAAAATTTTTAATTAAATTCTTCATCTGACACCTCCCCATTATAGAGATTATTCTGCGGATGTTTGTGTTTTAGACATATTTAGGATCAGTGTGGTTACAAGATCTCCAGATAAAAAATTCCTTGATATTTCCCTGATTTCCAAATAACATCTTCAAAAATTGCCTAATATGTATCACTATCTACTTTTACTGAATATCAGCTTGAGGGGACGGTGGACGTTGAATTTTTTTTATTTATTGACTTAGAAACATGAAAATTTGTATAAATATTCCTCTTAACATTACTATATAAATTACCATTAATCTTTTTTCAATTTTGTTGTAATTTTGTATTTTTTTTTAATTTAATTTTTTTAACGAACATTTAAAAATGCTCCTTGCGTGCCATTTGCTCACATTTTTGTTTAATTTTACATTATGATCACTCCAAAACACATTATGAACAAATTTGGGTATTCATTTTTAAATTCCTTAGAAAGTTAATTTTTTTTTAAATATTTTTCTGCATTAAAACTTAATTTTCATTATTTAATTAGGTTCTTATTCACTTTTAATTATCTTAATAAAGTCCGATTATAAAATGCATACCCAGTTTCATTAAAAGGTGTCTTCTTGCCAAATTTCATGCATCTCGGACAAAAATTAAGACGCATGGAGCATTTTAAAAATGTAAAACCTTTGAAAATTCCGTTTCGAAAAAAATGCATTAAACCTTTTGCTTACGGGTGGGACAGCGTCCATCCCAAACGGAGAGCTTCCCAAAAAGACAGGTATTTGACATACCCTATCCCAAACATTGCACCTGCTGCAGCATGTGCAATGTTTCTGTCGGCGATTTCCATGGACGCCAATGCCTGCAAAAGGGATCGAACTGTTTGGGATAGGGTATGTCAGATACCTGTCTTTTTGGGAGGTTCTTCGTTTGGGATGGACGCTGTCCCACCCGTAAGCAAATGCTAAATGTGTAAAATAATGTTTAAAAACTTTTTTAGTCGATTTTTGCTCATTTCAACGTCCACTGTCCCTTGAACAAGCATAGAAAAGTTAATTAATAAAAGTGAAAGTGATAATTAAGAATGAATAATTAAAATGAATTACTTTCAGCATTGAAAAATATAATAATCAAAGTATAGTATTTATGCAAGAGCAGTATTATTACAAATATTAATCCTTCAAGCATTAAAATTTTAGATAAGCTATGAAACTCATCTATACATTGAGCAGTGTTTTGTAAAATCCAGTCAAGAATTCATAGTTAAATATCGCGTATTGCAATTAACATTATGTATAAGCAGAAACAGTATTTTTTTTAATCTACTTCTCCTGTCATATGACATATCTTGCTAACTTTCAACTGAGTCGGAAGAAAACTGTGATTACCAAAAAAATTCCAATTTCCTTGATTTTACAGGGGTTTGCTTTTGGGTTTTTTTTATTTTAAGGAATTCCCTGATTTCCCTAAATTCCAGGTCCTGTAAGCCACCCTGAGGATATAATGTGTATGAAGATGCAATTGATATAGTCTGAAAATCCGCTAAAGAAGGCTTTTCGAATCCCAAAATGGCACGCCCATATCACTAAACAACACCTTTGTTCCAGCTTATCTCTCATTAAAGCTCATTCACGGCGAATTTCCTTTTCCTACGGTTAGACAAAGAAAAATTGCTATAGTGTCAATTTTACATGTCTCAGACACCACATGCTTGGCACCCAATTTGAGGATTATTTGAGAGCTCGATATTCTTTATATTCAATATCAATTTCGTAGTTTGTCACAAGCGACTTGCTAAACCATGAGGTTTTTGCTCTTTTTGCAATTGATAGTTTCTCAAAGCAGAGCGGTAGCTAGAGGTATTGGCGCTCAGGAAAAACCAAACAGTAAAATTTGCGACCTCCTCACCGTAGCGAATATCAGTTTTTATTATATACCTGTTACTGACTACTATACCTGTAAAATAAAAAATATATACTAATAAAATAAAAATATTGCTATTATTATTGTTATCTGCAATTATTGTCTCGTATATTATTTTCTTATTGTTTTAAATAGTAACAAAATGTTAAATTTTTATAAAAAGTATTACTCGTAATATTGTATTTTTAGTTAAGCTTATTTTTAAGTATAATTAAGTTAATAAGTAATATTTTAGTAATATAATTTTTCAAGTATAATTGAGTTTCAATTTTATATTTTTTTAATTAATTAATTTCACATATGTACATTTACAAAAAAAAAAAACTCATGTCTCGATAGTGCCCTCTCTCCAGCTGGGCGGCAGCCTCTGCCACCTCCTCCCCTCGCAATGCTCTGCTCAAAGTAGGCCCTGCTAAGCGATAATGAGTTTTGGAGCTTCTGCAAGATGCATTTTATAGTGCAAAAAATTCGAAGGCTTCTTTTAGTGACCCATAGGCTCTAAGTGACCACATATATCCTCCACTCTGCTGAGCAGTAATCAGGGAGAAACCGGTTCAAAGATGCTCGGAGTACGATTTCTTGCTTAGTTATTAACTTTCAACAAATTTATAAAAACTGTAACCGACAGAGGTATAATTCCAAGAAAACTAGGAGTTTTCTCACATCCATACTTATACTTGTGGCAAACCTAACCTGGCGATACCGAGGTATACGAAAAACTATAAGCATCCGCTAAGTTACATAACGCTATTATTAATTAAAAATCAAAATTCAGCTGTATGATTTCACATAAACAGATTGCTATAATTAACATTCGAAATTATATTAATGCTTTTTCATATTTCGATTAAAAAAAGAGACGTCTTAATGGATATTCAAAATGAATTCTGTTGCTATGGGAACCATACAGTCAATGTATACATGATGGACGCGTGAAAGTAAAACTGGGTAAATAGACAGTCTTCTACAGTACATATTTAAATTAGCCTGGCCGCGAGTATATTGGGAACATATATATCTATATGTAGAAACATAGACTAGAATGGCTGATTCCTCTGCTGATGGCGTCGGCGTCATGCTGCTTGAAACATGTCGCAGAGCAGTCTCTCGATGGGCACCGAGCCGATGGTCTTCCTGAAGAACACCTCCTCGATGACCGGCGGACTGATCCTGCGGACTTGGGAGAGGATGAGCAGGAGCTTGCCGAAGCGCACCTTGGACGGCGGCTGTCTCGTCAAGACGTACTCGTGCAGCATCAGTTGCGTCTGGTCTTGCAGCATTTCTACTTGGAGCCGGTCTCTCAGACCACTCGTTTCTGTAAAGTCGTAGAAAAAAGAAAGAAGTCATAATTGCGGTTAACATCCAAAAAAACATATTTTTCAATTCCCTAAAAATCAGTCAGTATGACACTTTTAAATATATGTATAATTATAAGAACTTATTTGAACATAGTTTCCATCTTTATCGATGTTTAAAGAATGCTTTGTCGGCTATTAGAGTTTCAAAAGTTAAATAGCATTTTAAAAATGAATTTGAATATGATGCAACACAGAATTATCTTTGCATATGCGCATTCAGTATATTTCGTAGGATTCATCCATTTCACCCATGCATAGGCGCCCATAGAACTTTTCCAGGGTGTGGGAGGATTCAAATCACTGACGTCAGTGAAGGAACCCAAGAATAATATGCAACTAGTTTAGTGCCCACGTTTGGGACCTTAAACGCTCAGGGCGGCAAGTGCCCCCTCTTGCCCTCCCCTATGGACGCCCATGACCCTATGTGCACAAAGCAATCGTTGAGCGAAAACGTAACTCAACCTCCGAAAAAATTAAAAATATCTCAAGTTGAACGTAGGATTCAATACATTAGGATCATAATTTCAACTCTACTTGATGTTCCTGCATTTTAAAATTACAGAGGTTCAGGCTCGACAATTAAGTTTCGAACTGATGCTTTCCGGCACTACTGTCTCTAATCATAAGCTATCCCGCACCCCGCTGTCTTTTTATGACGTCCTAGATTCGAAATAAAATACCTGGTCTGAAGAGTGCCAGGGCTTTCAAGCAAGAAAATTCGGTGGGATCTACTTGCTGGGATACCAACTGAGACATCACACTCTTCATCTGGTGCAGTTGGCTGGCCACTAGAAGGCGACGGTCTGGACTTGTCAGACTTGCAAATGACAGAAAACCTGCAAAGAGAGAGGAAAATATTTAAAAATGACTATAACTTGAAGAAGATCATATTTCCTCTCTTGCCCTTTTTTCTTCGATTTGTTAAAAGAATTAAAATCTGACAAACTAACGATAGAGTCTGTTGAATATATAAGAAAAAATTGGGGAATCATTTTTATTTCAAGTCAATAAATTACGTGTCTCAATCAGTCAGTTGTTGCAGTTACTTGCATTTTCCCTTTGAACAGTTCACTCCATGACTTGAAATGGAAGCATGGCCATTACTTGATGGGAAGTGCCTATACTTCGAGCAAGGGAATATGGGAGCTATGATCGGCTATTGACCTTCACACGCCCATTATGCGTGCATTGACTAGATGGTTTCCATGGTGACCGAATTCATTTTCAATATCCATTCAGAATAGTTTTTTTTTATCGAAATATGAAAACCCTCTATATATAAATAGCAGTATTCTGTAGTTTTACGTTGAGTGACAACGAAGCCAGATATTGGACTCATTTCTAACTTATTTACAGGAATGGAGAATTCTGTAGCTTTACGTTGCAGATGACGTCACATACTAAAACGAAGCCGATCGTTGGACTCATTTCATTTCTAATTTATTTGCAACAATGAATATTATAATATCTCCTTTTTTGTTGTGGCTACACAGACAGTGATTGAGTGTTGTCTTTTATTATAGTAAGATATCCCATGAATAAAAAAAACCCCACAGAATTATATTCACTAGTGAGGATCGAGAGCAATAGTGACGATAATTTTGAATTTTATAATGATATGAATATGTTGATTAGTACTTAAATTAGGGGTTTAATACAGCAAAATTTTAATTTTTATTTATTAACAGCATTTGGTATAGATAGATTACACAACTTAGCGAAGGTTTAAATTTTTTCTCTATATCTCTCTACTATCAAATTATCTTTATTGCAATTACAAATATGTTTATTGTTTCGAAAAGGCTATCTGAGAGATTATGCATAACTTTAAAACAAAAAAACTTCGGTACTAAACAATTAAACGATTTTTTTTTTTTAAATTATTATATTATCCACAGAGATCGCTTATAAGGACGATTCCAAAATTAATATCATGCTTCTGTGTTGCAGATAACAACATCCATGGACCGGTTTCATGCATTTTAAGCACTCGTCAGTATGAAATAGTCGATACTTGCAAGGATACTAAGAAAACAAAACTTGCTATGTGCCACAATTTTTGTGAACCTTTAGATTCTGGAGGGACTGACAAATTTAATTGCACCACGTATCCGGCTTTAAATTTCTTCAAGATGGAGCTCAAGGCAGGCTGCAACGGCTAAGTTGATATTCAAAAAACCCTCTTACAGGAACATTACAAAGATAAGAATCGCCGCTCTCATTGCAGATAACAGCATCCATGGTACGGTTTCGCAGTTGCCATTGCCGGTATCGGCTATTCCATGCTGAGTAATGAATGTGTCATAGTTTCGCAAGCCTCTATGGCCGGCTGCGTGATAGAATTGAATTTATGCCCATCCCAAAATGACAATACAACTATTTTAAGCAAGGGCAAGACAGCTCAGTAGTTAAGGCACGGGGATTGCTCTCGGAGGACCCGAGTTCGATTCCTCCCGACTCTGCCCAAACTGTCCCCGTGTTCACACAGAGTACGAGCACGTTAAATATGTGGAACTGAAAGTCCTGTCGAGAGATTGGTGATAAGGTACGGTCTCTGTGGATGTCGCCTTCCTGGGTTCCGATCTAAATTGGGTGGCACTGTCCCTGCCGTCTAAACAGATACCTTACACTTTCGGGTAGGTCGGACGGTCTGGGTCGAATGAAAGAAATATCGAGATCGTGCTTACAATGCAGCATTCAGTTTTAGTATCGCTACCATTTTTTTTTTTAGGATCTCACTAGTAACAAATAACCTTCAACATCAGGCAAGGGTAGCCATACCATAATATTTTTTGAGTCTAAAAATTTGATTTTAAGCAGGCGATTTGGTTTTAGAAGGAATCTGAGCACAATTGATGGAATTGGGAACCTGATGAAGACCATTGATCACCACCGTGGTGAAAATAAAATCACTTGTATCATTTCGCTTGATATAAAAGTGCTTTTAACTATGCAAGATGGGCTCACATCCTAAATTTATTAAGAGAAGTGAATCCACCTTCGGATCTCTACTTCCTTAGTTACTTCTTTTCTCAGTAACAGATGTGTTACAAATGAAGAAGGAGGTTCTTCTCATGTTTACAATATAGGCATAGGCGTAGCGTTGTATGGGCTAGCGGAGCTCGATTCCCTCCAATAATTTTCCAAGATGGGCTGAGCCCTCCCAATATTCTAACGACTACATTTTTTTACTCCAATATTTATCTGTAGCAGTTACTTAGAATTTTACATTGTGAAATGCACACATATCTCCCTGGAAGAATATTTTCAAATAAAAAATAGCTTAAACTGCAGGGACATAGATATCCTGTGGGTAAAAACTATTGAGGGGGGGGGGGGGGGAGGGCTCGAGCCCCACGGATCCATACAACTACCCGTATAAGAAAAAAAAAGTATATATGAAAGTGTGGACGTGAATTTTTTCCTAACACCAATACAAAAGTTATTGATGAGTTGTGAAATTGTACAAGATGCCTACCGATGAAAATACTTAAAACATTTTATTATTGTATTTTAAATTATAAATTAAAATTCATTTAAATGTTTATACTTCTATATTTATAAATGTTATTGTTTTACTTTTCAAAAAAGCAAAAATAACGCAAATTTATACACCTTCTTTGATGTGCTTAGACCGCCTTTCGCGATGTAATGTCGGCAGCAGAATTGTTAAATTAATAATGCGGGACAACTCGACACAAAAAATTCAGAGATATACGTCTCCGATCTGAGACTAGCTTCCATAGAATCCTATCGCGCATCTTAACTACATTAATTAATGCACAATCTATAAATAGATTGCTAGGAGTAAAGCAGAACAAATGCTGTCAACGGGATTCATATCTAATAGCCAGTCTGAGACTATACTGACCTTTCGTGCATCTCCCCACCTCAGCTACTTTTCATTTAGTTAGATTGCTAAGAGCAAGGCAGGAATACTGCATGCCAGATTCGTATACAGACACGAGTCTCCGCACACCTTCCGTGTATCACCTCAACCTTATCTCAGTGCAATTTAAATAGAAAAAAAACAGCAAGTCAGTTGATCCTCAGGATTTCTCTATGCATTGCGACATATGTCATCGCTCATGAAACACATTGCAGCTACCACATTATTTCATCATGTGCATAGACGATGCAGATAACTCTG
Source organism: Amaurobius ferox (assembly GCA_951213105.1). Lineage (NCBI taxonomy): Eukaryota > Metazoa > Arthropoda > Arachnida > Araneae > Amaurobiidae > Amaurobius > Amaurobius ferox. Next base: position 175,063,011 of record OX578135.1, on the reverse strand, counting down.
AAAGATCTATGAACATGCCCTGGGAAAGATATCTGTGGAATATCCTTCTTCACCTTCAAAATGAGTTGTGCCTATAAATATACTAACCTTGTGATATCCAATTCGTTAAGTTCCTGGGTTAATAGCAATTGCAACGATATTTTAAATAATTTCAATGCACAATGACATACATTGAACATTTAGAGGAATACTCGGACCCAATGTAAAAATATGTGTCTCTAAATATATAACAATTGTTCTCTACTTATGAATATTTCTGAAAGATTAACTTTTTTAATACGTTAATTTTATAAAGCCTTTTTATTGTAGAACAAAGAAAATATTTGATTACATTTTGTTCTTGATTGAGGTATTGAGGAGTGTCCGCTGAATGAAGATGTTCGATTTTCAATAGTGTCCGTTAAAAAGGTTTTACTCTATAAGCTTCAACTCAAAGAAGAATGGGCAGCCTCAAGCCCCCCTCCCTCAATATTTTCTAAAACTCTAGGTCTTTGAATATGGGCATCCACAAGGATCCTGCTGTGGGCCTATTCAATGGAATATCTTAGGTAATAAAACCCTTGAACTTGACTTTGATACGAGGGATGTTGACATTCAAGCTTATACAGATGACTTTTTTGTCACAATAGGAACCAAAGCGTCATACTTATTGGCTGATAAGGGAACCAAGATTTTGGACAGGCTTACTGCATGGACAGACCAGTGGAGCTCAGTTTAGCGAAGTCTTTATTTATAATGAATCCGCCTAAAGGCAAGGAAATTGCACATAGTCCTAGCATTAAATTAAAGGGGCAGAGATTAAGGAATCCCAGAATTCTTAGATACCTGGGATTGCTTCTATAAATGTTAATCTCTCTTGGATTTCTCACTTGAACCATATTAAGGAAAAGTCTCAAACTTCCATTTTATGTTGACTAGGTTGGTGAGAGCTACATGGGGCTTAAAACCCCAGTTAGTCAAGTAAATTTATTTTAGAGCAACAGTGAAAGTCACTGGATATGGCTCTCCTAATTGGATCCAATCAACAGTTAGAATGAGTACCTCCTGTCAATTCAAAAGATTCCTCTCTTGAGTATTACCAAGACTTGGAACCACTTCCCACGAGGCTCTACAGGTCTTGGCGGGGTGTCCGCCACTTGACCTCAAGCTGAAGATAGAATCGTTGTTATGCTGAATTGTCCATTGGCGAAGGGACGCCCAAGTGGGAAACCTGCAGATTAAAGCTTTTGAAGTGGAAGATACCAAGGCTATTATTGGTGCTCTTTGTAATACTCTTCGAATTCCGTGGAACTCCAACTTTCGACCCAACAACGACAGGTCCATCTACACGGAAGGCCAAAAATAGATATTAAAGTAGGTTTGTGCTTTTACAGTACTTTCAAGGGGTTCACTGATAGCTTAGGAACAATACAGGTTCAATGACCAATCAACCGTATTTTCAGATTCGAGATCAACAATACAGGTTATTTCATCTTCTTATGTCTCAAACAAATTTGTTCAGAAAGCTAGAACTCTGATCTGTGAATCGGAATGTCAGATCAATCTTTACTGGATAAAAGCCCATGTGAATTTCCATGAGAACTAGTTGGCGGATAAACTGGCTAAAGAAGCTACCTTAAAATTCGTCAGCTTCACATTATTGTGAAGATGAAGATCCAAAACCAATGGCAGAACGATGGGATACTTCCTCTAAAGGAAGATCTTTGCATACTCTCTTACTTAAAGTCTCTAATGACAGTTGTTATGGTGGTGATTTCTATTTTAACCAGATTTTAACTGGACATGGCTCATTTTGAACTTATCAGAATACGTTCTTTAGTAAATCTATCTGCTGTCACTGTGGACTAGCTGATGGATCGGTCATACATTGTATTTATAATTGCGCTTTATGAAGGGATGTTAGGAACAAGACGTTTCCTACAGACAATCATCACTTTTCCTTATTGGAATTAGTGAAACAACCTTCTGCTAAGCAGGGCTTGAAACCTATCATTGCTCAAATTTTGGCACTGGAGTTGGGTTTCTCCTCTAATTGTCTTTTCTAGCGTACCTTGCTTGTGGTACGGTAGTTGTATTTATTATTATTTTATTCTTTGTTTCTCTCCACCGTGTGGTGTAGCTTGTATTTACGTTCCCAGCCTAATATAGCTTGTTAGCTATTCTGGTTGAGAACGAGTCCCGGCGGAGCGATATGGTGGGTGTTGCTTTTTTGGCCTTTGGGCTCTTGTTTATTTTCTCTTTGCCGGTTCCGGTGTTTGTGGTGCCTGGAGGTGACCCTGGCTTTGGTCCTCCCGGGTGGTTCAGCGGACGGTCCTCCTGTCGTTGGTGCTGCCCGTGTGTGTGCCGGGTGTCTGGCTTTGCTGTCGTAACGACTTTTTGTCTTCGGGATGGGCGGCTTCTTTTCTGGATTCCTATAATATTTCTTTTCAAAACGGGACACTTTTATACAGCGGTGCAATCAACGGGTTTTTCAAGTTCGGTGTCTGGCTGTAGGGAAAGGAAGGTGTCGCCCCCACTGGGATCCGGTATAAATTGGTTGGACTTTCCCGGCCGTCTAAATAGACACCTTACACCACCGGGTATGTCGGACGGCCTGGGTCAAAAGAAAGAAACTATTCTTGACTGAAGCGCGCACAAAACCTGTCCACACCATTAATGCTGGTTGTTATTTACAATGGAAGAGCGATTTGAAATATTAAAAATTTGGAATTCGAACCCCTTACCTTCCTGTAGTGGAAAACCCCACTGTGCAGCGCTCAGCACGAAGACATCGCTCCAGGCTTCCTCCAGCAAAATGGCTTGATCTCTGAAACCCAGCTGAAGGAATGATGGAACGCCCCGCATCCAACGGACCGCGAAGAACAAGAGTTTGGCGGCCGACTCCTGGGCTGTGTCCAGAGGACTCGGAGGGAAAGGGCCCAGGTAATGAGGTCCGAGAGATCTGTGAGACTCCAGGGGCTCCAAAGGTGGGTGACAGCGGTACACGGGAGCCGGTAGCTGAATGACATTAGTGGTCGATGTCGGGCTGGTGCGGGCGGGCGAATGTCTGGAGTCGTCACTGGTTTCTTCGGGAAGAGATTTCTTGATTTCGGTGGGACTGAGAGGTTTCAGATCTGCAGTAGGAGAAAAAATAAAAATGAAAAAATTCAAATGTACTGTATAATCTTAGAACTGACAAATTCATACGTTTGTTAAAATCTGTCGAGTGGGAACGAATTCATAGTCACAGAAATGAGCGCGATGTCTAAAAGGTCCCCTTTCGGTTCGTCTTGTGACTGGGTCATGGTAGTCACTTTCAGTCTGAGCTCAGTCTTGTAATTTGAAATTATCTGCATGAAAGGACTGACTTCCTTGTCACTTCATAGTTCTCTAAATTGCGGAAACTTTTATTTTTATTTTATTTATTTATTTAATACTGTTATTATTATTTATTTATTTATTTATATCATTTTTGCGTATGTGTGTGTGTGAGAGAGATTGTAATTATTGACTGTTCCTTGCTGAAGGCCGCGAAAAGCGTCCGCGGGTGCTGGTATTGAAACGTATGCAATGTGGATCCAAATAAAGTTGCTTTGTTCAAATTTGGAAAAAACTATCGCTCACAGTTTTTCCTATTAGATGCGCTAATGCCTTAGCGCTCTAATGTGGTGTAAACAAGGCGTAAGGCTCCTACATAGAGAAACCTTAGATTGAACCATGTGGACCATAAAAGGATCTGCATGTATACGGTCCTGTTTTGGTCACAAGACTTGACTTCAGCTACATTGTTTAGTTAGTAACTGCAATGGACGCCCATAGAACTTTTTGGGGGTAGGGGCATACCTAAGGATAAGCCATGCAACATTGACTAGCTTGATGTCCACCTTTGTGACCTTGAACGTCACGGGGGTGGGTATATGTTCCTTACCCTTCATTATGGGCGTCCATGGTAACTGATTAAGAGAATATAAAAAAAAATTTCGCACAGAGTACTGATATAGACCTGGACAAGGACTTTATCAGGATTCAACACTAGTGGATGTTGCATTAATCTAGAGGGTTGTCAATATTTTATATAAGAGAGAAGAGGTCATCTATGTATCTATTCGTACTCGATAGACCCCATTGTACAGAGATCTGAAAAGACTTAGACCCAGGCCACCCGACTCACCCTAGGGTATGAGCAGCTGGTTGAGTGGCTGGACAAAGTATAGTGTGTTGCACTTAAACTGAAAGGGTATTAACACTCCTAAGATAATCAGGGGTGAGGTGGGGGAGGGGGCTCTGAGAAAATTTCTAGACATAAGGTTGGCTTTCGATCAAACGGGAAGTTGAATTTACCTGTTGCATGTCGAAGATGCTCAAAGGACACCTCATCTTCAGATCTACGGTACTGCATGGATGCGGACACCGTGACGTTAGGAGCGACTTTGTGGATGACTGGAGCCACCAGTCTTGACGTGTCCACAGTCGAAGGGGGTCCGCAGAAGGGTGGCCCGAGAGGTCTAGGAAAACACGAGTCCGACGAGCTGCTGACAAGCCTGGAACGTCGTTTGGGTTGCGATCGGGAAGCACGTTCGTGCTGAACTGCTGCAAGAGAGGAAAGGATATATAAACACTTACATCCGCATTGCATGCACACTAGAGTTAAGACGGGACTAATTTTGGGGGGCAGTTTGGACCATTTCAAAAATTTCTTGGAGTAGGGTAGGGCAAAATTCGATGAAATATATCTCAAATTATAGACTAATAATGGAAATAAGATACAGTCGAGATAGTGTTAAATTTGTATTTGAGTAACAAAATTAAATTGAAATTTTTTTTTTTATAGATTCTGAAT